>CAIGQW010054073.1:4318871-4336321 GCA_903798125.1 Danio choprae | reverse complement strand
TAGATAGATAGATAGATAGATAGATAGATAGATAGATAGATAGATAGCTAGATAATGTACATAAACAGCTAGATAAACACAATAAAAATAAAAAAACATGTAAAAAATTTTAAAAATGTTTTCTAAAACAAATCATAAATGATAATGGAATGAATATTTAAAAATGTCTCATTTTAATGTACTATAGCGTACACAGATATGTATTTTTAAATTTTTACATTGTAATGTTATATTTTATTAATTCTTTTTTTGTATTTTTCATATTTGCATTACTGGTACATCCATCCTGCAGATAAAGATGAAGACCTGAGCAGAAGTGCAGGGGTTTGTGTAACAGGTCACAGAGAGAACTTCATTGACCAGAACACAGTCCAGCACTGCCATCAAGCGGTAGAAATCTGCTTTCCTCAATCTCTGAGCTCATTTAAGAACTAAAAATGTATCCAGAATCCTGACTGTGTTTTGCTTTGAATCAGCCTGTAGCAGATGATGAGTCGGATGTTATCATTATTAAAGAGGAGAGACCCGACAATATGAGATGTGAACGCTCAGAAAGAGAATTAGATGCTACAGATAATAGTGAGTATGATTCATTTTTATTATTCCTCATGGATTATTATTCCTCAAAGTCTGCGTGAACCAAACATTTTGGAGACTTTTATTCCAGTATGTTAATGCACTTCAGACTGAAATGTAATATTGTTGGGTGAAGGGCTATATTTTTGAGCATAATTCCCTCAGCAAACTAAGAGGTGTTAAGAATATTGTGGCGGCTGAAGCTGTTAAACTGAGAAGGACCGGCACTCCAAACACGGAAGCAAATGCTCAGACTTTGAAAATTACCGAAACAAACTTTTTTTTTTTGGAGTGTATTAACTTGCACTGATTAATTGTTGACCTAAAGAATAACAATGTGCGCTAGCAAAATAAACATTGTAAATTTTGATTTTACAGTGATTTTAAAGTATTAAGTGTATAACCCATTGAAATTTAGTTATTATTTTATCCAGCAAGGTGGATTTGACATGTAAGGAACTACAAATGAATCCATATAAGTGAAATAATATAACATGTATGTATGGTGTAAATGTTGATCATTTCTTTTTTATAGTTTATAAAAAAGATTGAAATATGACAAACTTTGAATGGATATTGAGATTTAGAATTAAAATATATGTATTTAGATTTTTCCGGTATTATTACTACATTTTGCTTTTTTTGTAAGATGGCATACAGTACGGGAGTGCAGGAGTGTTTGTACCAGTCCACAGAGAAAGCTTCATAGACCAGGACACAATCCAGCACTGCCATCAAGAGGTAGGGATGACATGCTCAAACATAACTATATTAGTTTACATATGAGGCTTATGACAGATAAACCACTTTTCTCAAGCAGTGACAATTTCATTGTACTCAGAAGTTTAAAAAATGTATCTATCTATAGTAAACCTGCTTATGTTGTGTGTTTAATGATAATTAAATGAGTACCACTTATAAAAAGGTTTTATTTGCTAATATTACAATACTTTATATTGAGATAAAATTTTTGCACTATATTAGACATCCACCATGTTACAATCAACTGTTGTGTACTAACATTTAAATGCATGATTTGATATTCTTTTATTAAAAAATGAATCCATATAATTATGTCTAATTAGTTTCTGTAGTTTCATCTATAATCACAGAGTTGACTCCTCGCCTCCACACCTCAACAGCAGAGTAAATTTGCATGTAAATTGTACTTAAAAGGATAGTTCGCCCAAAACTGAAAATTCTGTCACCATTTGCTCACCCTTCACTTTTTCAAAACCTATTTGAGTTTCTTTCTTCTTTTTAAAAAATGAGGGTACCCATTCAATTCCATGTAGATTTTGTTTTTCCTACTATGGAGGTCGATGGGTGCCAGCAACCAGCATTCTTCAAAATATCATTTCTTTTTCAGCAGAAAAAAGAATTTCATAAAGGTTTAAAACTTGCATTAGGGTGAATAAATTATAAGGTAATATTCATTTTAACATAGTTACATTGTTGTTAGTTGTTTATAGTAAGAAAACCCACCTATTATAAAGTGAGCCCACGCTGTATAACTAGATTAACTACAACTCCATTATTATAAGCAAAACTCCTAAAGCATATATTAATGTAATGTACAGTTGCACTATATTTGACATCCACCATGTTACAGTGTAATTGTAACATATAAACATACTACTTAATATGGGTTTAGTGTTTGGTTTAGGGTTATTTTGTATAATTATTTATAGCTTACTGTTATTACTATAGTAAGTACATGTAATAAAGAGGGATATAAGGTGTAAGTGTAATTTACCAAACAAAAGTTGCTTCTGTTAAAATGAACGGATGTGAGCTAACGCAAACTGTTGAATTCTCATTAAATAATGTTAACGATGATACAATTTACATTTGACTTGGATTTTGCCAATTGTTCTGCTAAATGTGTACTTATGTATATTTATAACAATAAAATTCACTGTTGTGTTAATCATTTGTTTCTGTGGCAGTCCGATGCAATGCAGCCTGATCTCCTTCAAGATGAAAATACAGAAGTCAATGATATAGGTGAAGACACACATTTACTCAATGGTAATTATAAAATTGGGTTTTTAGTTATTCACTTGCATGTTTCAAAGATCGCTTGATGTGACATGCACGATGTTAGGTGTAAGTGACCTAATTACTACATTTGTTCACTTTTTTTTCTTGCTTGCTAATTTCTTCCCAAATGAAAGGTTTTGTTTTGTTCTCCCAAAACGTAAAATTCTGTCATCGTTTACTCACCCATTACTTGTTCCAAACCTGTTTGACTTTTTTTTTTTTTATCTGTTGAACACAAAAGAAGATATTTTGAAGAAAGAAACCTCTCATAGAATTAGTTTGTTTCCTACAATGAAGGTCCGTGGTTACATGTTTTTAGTTTTCTTGAAAATATGTTTTTTAGCGTTCAACAGAATAAAGACACTCATAAAGGTTTGGAACCACTTCACCCACTTCAAAAAAATTGGGATGAAATGTCCCTTGAAAGTCACACTGTCAAAGTTGCACTGTTAAGAAAAAGAAAACAGTACAAGTTGCATTTTGAGAGTAAAATTAGTGGTAAATAAAAACTGATGTGACTGATCATCATTTATCTAAATTTGTTTCTGCTTTATGCATGTTTTGTTGGCTTAATGTTCATTTCATTTATTTCAAATAAGATTGAAATGATTTATAAAATGTGAACTGTATTGCTGAAGATATAGTAAACATGTCATATTTAAAAATAGGTGACACCAGAATGGAGAGACGTTGTGATGGAGAGGTGGAGTCTAACCTCCAGCATGTCTCTTCCTATGCCTCATGGGTCTCCAGAAGATTTGATGCAACCGCAAACCATCCCTCCTACACTGAATCTGAATGCAATGGAGGACCGTCTGTGAATCAGTACTTGATGTACAGAGGGAGCACAGATCCCATGTGTTCCTATGCAACTCCAATTACCTCCAATAGCTTGTCTGTGTCTAATATCGAAGGCCATTTAACACACGACAATGAAGTTAATAATATTTCTCAATCTGAACAGCCTCCTTCCACACAATGCTTTTCCTTCAAACTGTCTGATTCTTCTCATATGCAAAGGAAAGATAGGTTTATGTGTAAACATTGTGGGAAAGTGTTCTCTCAACCCGGCACTCTTCTTCTACATCAAAAACTTCATACCAGAGAGAGCCTTCACAACTGTACGCTCTGCGGAAAAAGGTTCAGTCAGGCATCTAGCCTTAAAAGACACCACAGCATTCATAGAGGAGAAAAACCATTCAGATGCCAGCACTGTGGCAAACACTTCTCAGATCAAAGTAACCTCAAAAAACATGTGACTGTTCACACAGGCGAAAAGCCTTATGGTTGTAGCCTTTGTGGAAAAATGTTCAACCAGTCTTCAAACCTCAAAACGCATATGAAGATCCACACGCGTGAGAAGCCTTTCGGTTGCGATCGATGCGGACGGATGTTTGCACACAAGTACATTTTGGTGAAACACCAACAGAGAATCTGCCTGTCTACTGGACAAGTGTAGATGGCACAAGGTAGAAAGAAATCACGATCAATCAATTCAAACTCGATTAAATCATGAAGCAAATTGACCCTGTATACTGTCTCTCCATGGCTATTGGTCTTACAGTATTAAGTTCTACTGGTGCTCGTTATTCCAAATCATGAAAAAGACTGTCTTTTATCAAAAGGAACCATTTACTCATCATTATAATCATTAACATCACAAATCAAATTCTGAAGTGGACACTTTCAACGATTCAAACAATTGCAAGTGGATCAAATCAAGACCCTACTTTTGTCATGGAAAATTCTTTCACTTTCACACTTTTTTTTGCTTTTTATCAAGTGGTGTAATGTACAGTACATATTGTAATATTGTCTCTACCCTAATTTGAGTAAAAGTGAAAGATTATTGTATACATTTTAAACTTAAAGTACTATTATACGCTATTATATAATCACTATCAATCCTAATAAATACATACACCTTATAACAACACATCGCATGGTTATTTACAAAGAAAGGTTACTTACTGTTGCGATTTGTTTGGGTTTTTACACATGAAAAATGCAACCCATATATTCATTTAAAATATTCATTCATTTTCATTTCGGCTTAGTCCCTTTCCTTATCTGGGGTCGCCACAGCAGAATGAACTGCCAATTTATCCAGCATATGTTTTACGTAGCGGATGCCCTTCCAGCCGCAACCCATCACTAGGAAACATCCACACACTCTTTCACACACATACACTACGGACAATTTAGCTTACCCAATTCACCTATACCGCATGTCTTTGGACTTGTGGGGGAAACCGGAGCACCCGGAGGAAACCCACACCAACACGGGGAGAACATGCAAACTCCACACAAAAATGCCAACTGACCCAGCCGAGGCTCGAACCAGCGACCTTCTTGCTGTGAGGCGCTCGTGCTACCCACTGCGCCACCGTGAGGCCTCCATTTAAAATATAATTTTTTAAAATAGTATACATTTAATTTAATTGTCATACTTTTTTACACTAATAGATAAAACCACTAATTTTGGTAATGTGTGTAATTTGTTATAAAAACATAACCCTGCATTCATTCATTTTCCTTCGGCTTAGTCTCTATTTCAGAGGTTGCTACAGCGGAATGAACCACCAACTATTCCGGCATGTTTTATGCAGCGTATGCCCTTCCAACCACAACCCATTACTGGGAAACACCCATACTTTTATTTACACACACTCATACACTACGGCCAATTTAGCGCATATCGATGGACTGTGGGGGAAACCCACGCAAACACGGTGAGAACATGCAAACTTCACACAGAAATGTGGCCAGCCAGGACTCGAACCAGCGATCTTCTTGCTGTGAGGTGACAGTGCTAACCACTGAGCCACCGTGCCACCAACATAACCTTTTTTTTTTTTTTTTTTAAGAATCACACAAAAGTTCAACCATAACTTTGCAGTTCCCTAAACCTTTTTTATTTAATTGTCAGTCAGAGGTTATTTTACATAACAGCCTTTTGTTTAGTCTTGCAAACTGACAGTAACATTGTCGACATGGATCCACAAAAATGACAAATGTTGTATTATTCATGCAGACTATTGGTTTTTGATGTCGCTTTTGTAAAGAAACACAACTTTTCTACTCTGCACTCATATGGTTCTGTAGTCCACCATTGTTGTTTTGGTTGACAAGTACTTGTATATCCATATGACACTTACATTTTCCCAAATGTGTGTTTTTGTTTTTTGTAGTTTGCACAAAGTTGAAAATCTATCAAGAATCTGTATTGTTTGCATTTTTAAACTCTTTAAAAATATATATATATTTTATGCATGTTACTGTAAATCATAAAAAGGCTACATTAATCAATGCAAAAATCTTTAGCAGTAGGGAAAGAGAAACGAATTTTGTTCACCTGGAGCAATGGATTTAAAAATCAGTCCAAATAGTATAGTTCACACCACTTCTACAGTGTACCAATAATGGCACAGAGAAACAATTCAGGTAAAATTTTTGTAAGTCTGGGATACAGTTACCTTATTAACAGATTGTGGCATTTGATTCATTAGCAGGTGTAATGATTCATTCAAATACAGTTATGCAAAAACATTTAAAACCTTAAGAATTTTTGAGTCTCCCAAGAAACCCCTAATACCTTCAAGAAGTTCTCTAGTGGCAGCGGCATCATCAAGGTAACCTTGAGTCCTTAAAGATCTCGAATTTTTATGAATTTCACCTGTTGGTACTTTCCAATGTTAGGTCAAAGAAACCTACATTTTCTTGTAATAATCAACATGTACTGATCAGTATAAACTGATATTAGTGATATCATGAATTAATGCATGAAAATAGTGCCTTTAACCTGTATTGCTGTGCACTCAAATTGCTTTACAATCACATGAAGCGGTCTTCCAGCACCAGTGTGCAGCTCTATCTGGATGATGTGACTGCAGCCACAGGACCAAACAGCCAGTCCGCTCACCACACAGCAGATGTAGGTGGTATTGATAGAGACAGGTCAGCGAACAGGATGATTTGGAGGCTATTATAGGTGAGGGTCAATGAAGACAATTTGGCCAGGAAACCAGGGTTACAATCCTCTTTGTGACAAGTGCTATGGGATTTTTAATGACCACAGAGAGTCAGGGCCTTGGTTTTACGATCCAAAAGGCAGTGTACAGGATAACAGTGTCCCTGTGTGGAATTGGGCCCACATTGACCAGAGGATGAGCACCCTCTGCTGGTTTCACTAACACCACCCGAAGCTTGTTTCCTCGGGTGGTAGGGTCAATGCTGCTTAGCTTCAGTGGGTAACCAATCTTGGGCTACAGAGTGATATTGAGAATGTAGTATCAGGTTTGGAGAACAGAAAATATCTTAATCTAATTTTTTCCTCTTGTATTATCTCTTGCAGAATCATGCCTTTGCAAGTTTGAAAGTTATTTAAACATAAAGAAATATAGAAATCCATTTAGAATTCTGGACTGTTTTTGTTGTTGTTGTTGTTGTTGTTGTTGTTGCAAAAATAGTAAAGAACTGTATATGCTTACTTAGGCTCTTGATGTGAGGGATTTTGAAGTTAGCGTGTACTTCTGGTGTAAATTATTCATCCAAGGTTTTTAAAATAACAATAATTAAACGATAATAAGTGTGTAGACATCGAAAACCTCAGATATCAAAAAGGTTCCCATGGCTTTTTTTGTGTGGATGGATGGATACCCGGCGTTGAACAAACGAACCATAAAAGCGACACCACGGACTTTTATTTTGAAAAAGGATGGTTCTGCATCTACGATCTTCTGACAGCTTCTCAAGAAACGCGGAAGTGCCTGTGCTGCTGATTACCATGTTCAGTAGAGTACTGACACGTACATAAGGTAACGTCATCAATAAAATAAAACATATGTTTGCCTTCTTATATTTAATTAGCTTATGGTTTTGTTCATATATTTATTTTAGAGAGAGAAAGACATTTGCAGACGCGTTAAATGGGCCCTCTCGAGCTGAATCTCATTCGTTCATTCATTCATTTCCTTATCCTTTTGTTCAGTTAGCTAGTTGTTTATTAAATTATCAGCATCTTGTAAATAATAAGGTTAACATAATAGTTATTATTAATATATCTTATTGCTTATTTCCCCTGAAATGCATTATCATAAGATATAAATGTAGCGTTAGTTAATGAATTACTTGAGCTAGTCGTCTAAACCTATTATCATTCTTCCGATCTTTGGTGTTTTGCAGGTGCATTTGAATGTTTGTCATCCTCAGACCGACCTGGTCAGATCACAAGAAAGATGGGTAGGCGGAGGAAGAGGGTTGCAACAGGTGATGGACTTCCAATTCCACGGAAGGAGGAAAAAGCACCTGCTCCACCACGCAAGGAGAAGAAGAAGAAAACTGACATCGGGAAGGTGTTCATCAATATATCTATCGGGTTGTGCATCTTCAGCCTCATCTGGTTCTTCTATGCTCTTTATATGCGCTCATCCTTGGCCAGAAGGGTTGTGACTTTGCACCCTTCTCCACGGGTCTTGGATGCTAATAGCTCAAGTCCTGCCGTGTCTCCTGAAAGATACTGGGGTTCCTATCGTCCTCAGGTGTACTTCGGGATGAAAACAAGAAGTCCTCAATCTGTTGTGACAGGTGGGGTGTTTTGTATGCTTTCTCTGTGTGCCCAAATTGCTAAATTTGTGTGGTTTTACTTGTCTTTGTGATGTTATTACTAACCTACCTTTTACTTAGGTCTAATGTGGATGCACCAGTTTGCTGAAATGGATGGAAATCTTAGGCACACATGCGAGCAAGGGGACCATTTGCTGGGCTATGGATGGTTAATGCACGATGGAGTCTCTTTTGGAGTCCAGGAGATCCATGACCGTGATTTTACCCTGACCACAGAGTTTGTCAAGCGCATGGGTGGAGATCATGGGGGAGACTGGACTTGGAGAGTTACTGCAAAACAACATGTAAGAAGCATCTGTCTGTCTGTCTGTCTGTCTATATAGCTTACAAGTGTTTTTTTGTTGTTGTACAGTAAATTGTGTATTTACATTTCAATGACTATTGTACATTATTACCTTGATTTACAGATGTCGTTTAGTGTAACCAGATTTTATGTACCAAAATTATTTTCAGGCATATTTACAAAAGTAATACTTTGTTGACATTAAAAGACTCCATTTAGGGATTGCAGTGCATCCCCAAATTAAAAATTAATTGTCATTTTACATTTTTACACTTTGCCGCTATCATTCAAACAACGCTGTTTTAACTATTTGATTTTAATAATTTAAAATATAACATTCTGATCATCACATATGGTATTTTAGTAAGTACAGGGCAGAATAAGTATGATCTTTTGTTTGTACATAAATGTTACTCTGAATGACAATGGAACAGCATTACACCCATATTTTGATGTTTTATCCTGACAAATGTTATTTGTGAGGATAAACATTAAGCGTTTGCATTTAATATGCTCTCTGTATGTGTCCGTTGTTTTGTAAATTCAACCTGATGCTGACACCAAAAATGAAAAATCTCATCTTTGACCCTGTAGTATAAGTAATGCAGAATGAAATACAGAATAACTAAATTAATTTCTGTCAGTACACATAGTCTCAGGATGTTAGAATAAATTGGGTTATTTGTTTTATCTAATCATTATTATTTTATGTATTATTATTTATTGTCTGCATAATTTTCCGAAGGTCAGATACAGTATGGTAGTGTAGTCAACTTCACATAACGTCACACTTTTCCCGGTATTCTCTTTAAAATGAAATACAGTTAGAGTTGTTAAATTAGATAAATCAAAAGTATAGGAATATTCAGAATTACGGTTTATCTCACTATCAGAAATGCTTCATTACTACAAGTCAATCTGTTTCTAATTGACAGGGCACTGCTTTGTCGACTCCTGTGGTCTCGCTGATGTTCTACGCTGCCACAGATAGTCAAGGTTCATTGCAGGCTCACGTTGAGGAGAAAAATCGTGTGAGTTCTGTGACAGGAACGTCTGAGGAGCTTGGCAACTTTAAAATTACTTTTGGCAAACCCACGGCAGGGGAAGGTGCTAGTGGGAAATATGCCAGGTATTTATTATTTATATAATAATTATTAACTGTGAATTGTGTATAGAATATATTTGCTCAAATCTAGGTTTTTAACAATAATCATTTTCTTTGCTGTACACCTAATCAAAACACAATTTGGACAAGTGCTTGTGAACATTAAAGTCTTCAGAGCTGCACTGAGAGTCATTGACCAAGTATAATGCTTATTGCAAAATGTCTATATTTTGTACACAAACAAACCCAAGAGTCTTCAAAATACAAAATTGGTTTCATTTGAAGAAATTGTGTCAAATATATTGCTATTGCCCAGTATAGTGTACTTCTCTTTAATTAATTGAATTGCTTTTGGGGAGTTTTAAACCCTTATAATGTAGTCCAGAAAAAAATTGATACAAAATAAAATTGATTATTATAAGTAAAATATGAATAATATTGAATTAAAAAACAGTAACATACTGTGTGCTGTACTAGTGCTGTACTACTCTTTACTGAATATTTGCAACCTTTATTCACAGTGCAATGAAACGATAAATAATTTATAATGAAATTCTATTGTAGCTCTAAATAATGTAAATCTTTTTTTAAATATTGTACAGCTTTTCAAAAACACAATTATACTTGAAAGGTGATGCTCAGGGGAACAGAGTAGGGGAAAGACAGTGAGGAAAAATTTAAGACTAAAAAAATGTAATTTCAAATTACTCTGTTGTTTTACTCTATTTCTTATATCTTTTCAGATATAATTTCTTGCAAACAAGAAGCCCTGGTCTTGATAAGCTGACAGATATAGTGAAGAACAGCCTAAATCACAAGTTCATTTTCAGTCCTCCCAAAGGTGAAAAAAGGTCGTATTTTGCAGTGGATTCTTACAAAGTCACTAACCACCAGAATCAACAGAACGATCCCAAGATGGAGAGTGATTTTGTCGTGCATCAGGTGACTGTTCAAACACCTTTCCAGATTGAAGTCTTGTTTGAATCCGGAAGTTTTCGTAATCGACCGAATCAACTTGTGGGCTCTGTGCTTACGGAAGAACTGGAGGAGCGTAAGGTGGCATTTGATGAGAAGTTTGAGGCTACGTTTGGTCTTCAAGCTAAAGGATTCACATCTTCACATATCAAATTTGCCAAGGCAGCTTTAAGCAACATGCTTGGTGGCATGGGATATTTTTTTGGACCGTCAGTTGTGCAGTCGGTTTACAATGAACACCCCGTGCTTTACCCTGAGGGGCCACTGTTCACAGCAGTACCATCGCGATCCTTCTTTCCAAGGGGCTTTCTTTGGGATGAAGGATTTCATCAGCTTCTCCTAAGCAAATGGGACACCCAGTTAACACAGGAGGTCTTTGCACACTGGCTCGATCTTATCAACATAGAAGGCTGGATCCCTCGGGAGCAAATCTTGGATGATGAAGCACGCAGCAAAGTACCATCTGAGTTTATAGTGCAGCACAATGAAAACGCAAACCCTCCCACGCTTTTCCTGGCCCTACAGGAGCTGCTGGAGCAGCTTAATGCAGATTTAGTGTCCTCTCAGACCATGCTTCCTTTCTTGAGAAAGTTGTACCCAAGACTGCAGGTTTGGTTTGAGTGGTTTAACACCACACAAGTTGGACCCATTCCCAACTCCTACCGTTGGCGAGGAAGGGACAAAGACACCAACCTTTTCCTAAATCCCAAGACGCTGACCTCTGGCTTGGACGACTACCCGCGAGCTTCCCACCCGTCTGCTGATGAAAGACACGTGGACTTGTATTGCTGGATGACCTTGGCCTCTGGTGTCATGGCAAATGTGGCACGGATACTTGGAGAACCCCACCAAGTGTATGAAAACACCCATCGTAGTCTGAGCAATAACGACCTGTTAAACGAGCTGCACTGGTCCGAGAATCTGCACGCCTTTAGTGACTATGGAAATCATACTCAAGCGGTCTCACTTCAGCAGGAGAAAGTGTTTGTACCACCTGGACAACCACGGCACCAGTTCCCAGTCGCACGGTTGGTTCGTTCCGTTCGCAGAGCCCCTAAGCTGCAGTATGTGAATGCATTAGGCTACGTTAGTCTTTTTCCATTCTTGCTACATATTTTGACACCAGACTCGCCAAAAATTGAGCATATATTGCAAGCCATTAAAGATCCAGAACGCCTTTGGACACCATACGGCCTCCGCTCACTGTCCCGTGCAGATCCTCTCTACATGAAGAGGAACACAGAACATGACGCCCCCTACTGGCGTGGACCCGTCTGGATCAACATCAACTACTTGG
Organism: Danio choprae; assembly: GCA_903798125.1. Taxonomy (NCBI): domain Eukaryota; kingdom Metazoa; phylum Chordata; class Actinopteri; order Cypriniformes; family Danionidae; genus Danio; species Danio choprae. Next base: position 4,324,417 of record CAIGQW010054073.1, on the reverse strand, counting down.
CTGTTAGAGCACTGCATCGCTATGGCAGCATAGAAGGGCCATACAAGGAAAAGGCAGCTACCTTATACCAAGAGCTCAGGACTAACCTCATAAATAATGTTTACAAGCAGTATCTGGAAACAGGATACATTTGGGAACAGTACAATGATAGCACTGGAAGGGGCCAGGGAAGTCACCCCTTTACAGGCTGGTCGGCTCTGACTGTACTTATAATGGCTGAGAAGTATTAAAAATCAGTAGCAAGCCAGAATCCAAGTGGTAAATCAAGATGCTCAACTGGTGCCATATGTTTGTTACAACAACGTGTAATTCATACTTACTTGATTTAGATAATTGGTGTAATTTTTTTATTTGCTTGTTTAATGTAATAATCTGGAAGCCTGTTAAATTATGTCAGTTTTACATCTGGTTTAGTGTGATTATATCCTCAGGTTTTGAAGCACTGTAGGCCTTTTCTGGGTCAGACAAAACAATGTCATCTGTATGAACCAGGAGACAACAGTGCACTTATTTTGGTCCATTGCTGTTTGGCTTCATTAAAGAAAATAAATCCAAAATTTCTTATTTCTTCAGTTTAATTAAACGTTTTACTTGGCTATTGAAAAAATATATTTGTGGATTTTCTCATATCTTGCTCTTTATGGAATTTTAAATCATTGTGTTATTTTTATTCTGATTGATAGGATTCGCTTCTTTGTACATTGTGTAATTCATGTGTTACTGTGTGCCGTTACATTGCACTGGCAGGTAAGGAAATATACAGAGGGAATACACAGCTTTGTTACATTGGCATTCAAAGTTGATCTCATCATTTTTTGCTTTTCAGGTTTAAAATTGCATTTATAATAAAATAAATTCAGTTTTACAGCACTTTTATTACAATTGTAATTACACTCTCAGAAGTAAAGATCCAACCGCTGTCACTGGAGTTTGTCACATCTTTTCAGCCGCTGTCACATCTTTTCAAAAAGTACACTTTTGTACTTTTTAGGAAAAATAAAAACACTTGATATAAACATGTACCACCCCAGTAATAACATTTGTATAATTTCTGAGCATGTATACAAAGCCCAAAAAAACATTCAAGTGGCTTTTCTGTTGTTGCAGGAAGTACTGTATATTCTCCGCATGTTTCAGAACATGTATGTTTTGTTCTGTTTCCCCTGAAACAGTCACAGACGTTATTGAACATAAGGCAAGTGTAAAAGACATCCAGTCAACGATTTACAAATGAAACCAAATCCAGTGTACATTAGACAGATTAAGTGAAGTATTTTACCCCTTTACATAAAAAGCGAATTCTTAATAAGGTCTGTTTTACAGAGTTCCAAATGGTGCCATTTTCAACAGGTGATTCTAATGAAATCCATATTCAAATGTACGTAAATGAATTTAATTGTTTAAAGGGTCTCATACACCTAGTAATTCATATTTTTTTATTCATGTAGGTAGGCAATGGAGCAACACTTTTTTCAGGCCTGAAAGAGGAAAGCTAGGTAAGCTTGTAGATTAATTATGATTGTTTAAGTGGGCTATTGATGATTAGAGGGTAGGTTCAAAAGTTTATTTGCACGTTCCTGGTTGCGTGTTTTGGATAATTAAGCCTGTTGTTGGATCAGTCTCTTTTTGTTTTTGTTTTTTTTCCCCAAACTTCAGCATATTTTCACAACCGTGTGACAACGTGAGCAGTCTGACGAATGACCAGAGAGGATATAAACACACATCTTCCTCTTTATTTTCATTCCCCTTGAGCATCATAGCATGTGTGCCCTCATAGCTATTGCCATTTGAAATGCATCTCCCAGCCTTTGTAGTTTTTGGTTGTTCAGCGTGACTAAAACACTCAGTGCGCAATCCCCCTCCCTCTCCTCAGACGCACGGTACAATGGGATAATAGCCAAAACAGCATTAGCGAGATCTAACGCACAGGCATAAATAGATGAGTCAGAGTTCCTCCATTTGCGCATTGATGAGATCCTGGGCCTCTGTTTGCATCCATTGGTAAGAGTAGTTGGGGCATATTTACGTGAGTCACACTTTCTTTTGTCCCGTAATGGGACAATTATTGAATTAAATTCTCAAATCTTCCTGTTTTATGGAGTGTGAAGGATTCCTTTACTGATTATATCAGCCAATGGATACGAATGGAGCTGTTCATTCACACCTCATCCAGTTAAGCTCAAAAGAATCAATATTACAGAGTGGAGGTTGTAATGACGATACTAGACTGCTAGGGGGAGCCATTTAATCACACACTGAATCAGAAGTACCTATTTTGTGACAGCAGGTCTAACTGAGCCTTTAAACAATTTATGTTCATTCTGTCTTTCAGTCATTTCAGTATCATTAGCTGAACAGACTATGATGTTGTCATCAGCAATGTTCTCTTGATTTTTGTGTGAAATGTTGTGAGCATGGCTCATAGTGCCAGAGGGTAAACTCTTGTGTTTGTTATCCCTGAAAGCGCTCTTTCCCTGTGTCATAAACACTTGTTACCTCAGTGAATCTGGTGGTGATGTAATCACAGCTACAGTGACGTTCAGTGGTGAATATCTCCCACCACCACAGGCTGATATGCGTCCCATGGGAGCCTGAGTTGCTGATCAACAAGCGCTTGTATGCCAAACGTTCACCCTTTAGCAGCGCAACCATCAAATCCAATCTGCCATCATCATCATCTCTCCATTCAAACTCTTTGTATCCCAATTCCTACCCCTCCCGTAGCCTTCGATGTTTGATCAATCGACAGCATAACCTCTACACATCACTCTCAATCACTCGATTCTAGGGTCGCAGCCCCAGTGCCACCCTGAAACCCAACCTCCCCCGGCCAGCGCTGGTCTGTGTGGAGATTATGTAAGCCTGCCTCCATAAATAGTGGCGCCCGGGATCTTTTGTCTTTACCTGCTCGCTCTTAGCCCAACAGTTTTATTTCTGGAGAGCTTGTGGAAGCAGTGCCATGCAGAGCGCCTGTTACCATAGTTACTTATGTTAGCGAGAAGAGAGCGAGAGAGAGACGCCACATTCTTATTTGGTTTCCTCATAGCAGCAGTGCAATCTGCTTGAATAGACTCATCCCTTTTCAGTCTATAGTTGTCCCTCAGAAAAGGTGATGAATTCTTTTATAGGCTTTTATAGAATCACCTTGATAGGGTCAGGCGTTATGAAGTCTGGCTCATAAAGATATACGCAATGCTCGAATGACACCGCAGGGAGAGTAGCAAGTTCGCATTGCAGCGCACAATCACTTTGTTTATTTCTCTAAACGGCTCAGGTGGCAGTTTGGGAGTTGAGCGAAAAGTTATGGGCCTCATACCCATAACAAGCAAGAGTGCTAAAACATTGAGGGGCCTGCTGCGTAACATGGAGTGAGCCCTGTCGGTGTGCTGCTAAGCTAATTGATCCTCATTTATCTGTGATTAGATAACTCCAGGTAGCTGGAGGAGAGCCAGATTGGCCTGCTGGTGTGCTCTGTAGCTGTGGCTCACAGTAGAGAAGAGGTTGCTGGAAATGTGGGGGAGTCAGTCAGAGCGGGCGGGGATCTGCTGGAACCCTCCGCAGTCACGATCAGGAAGAAAGTCGAAGCTCCGACCCCTCCCAGCCTGAGAGGCGAGGATGGATGTCCGGGGACAAGGGTGGGCGAGCACAAGGGTGTATTTCTGGCACTGCAAGGGAAACCTGCAGCTCGCTGAGTGGGGTTTTGGTTGGTTTCGCAATCGGGCTTCCCTAACCCCACTCCCACACGCCGTAGATGGAGGCGGGCGATAAGTTGCTGGTTCAAAAGAGCTATGCTTTCTGAAAGGGGTTCAAGCACTGGAACCTAGTCATGCAAGAGATTGTGAGTGAAAGGGAAAAAGAAAGCGAAATGATTTGGCAGTGTGATGCAAGCTTGCATTGAGTCGTGTTTCCGGTCATGGAAATCTCTGATGTTGGTGCTCCCAATCCCTTTTTTCGGTTTGTCATTGTTGCTATGGCATGAGGAAGATGAGGCTTCATCCGGTGCCGTTGGGGGTTTAGAATATGGGACATACTGCAGAAATGTGATGTGGAGGGCGTACGATTCCTTTGCTTCTTGAAAACCTACCAGACATTTTTGAAAGTGCTCCAAACCTTTTTTTTCAGCATGTCTTTCTGCATAGCAAACACACAAGATGTTTGCAGTGGCAAATCGGTTATCTCGTAACATTTTAGAAAAATCTTTGTTGCTCCTTTTTATGGCTCTGTTTTTGTACTTTTTAGCTGCAATATTTTCTTTTTTCAGTGCTGCTTCTTCCCTCGGCTCATTCATTGCCCTGGGAATTAGTCAAATTAAGTGTGGATATGATTATACCATTTGTTAATGGTGTTGCTGAGCATCTACAAAATGCTGCTATGAACAGATGGATTACAAGCATGAAAAGAAAATGAGTGGAGACATAGTAGAGACACAGTATTCATTTCATTTTCCCATGCTTTGCACCAGCAGGAGCTTATACTGACAAGCCGGTGTTATCTATAGAGAGCACCTATTTTACCATTCGAAAATCTAGATTCAGTAACTGAAGGAGGCTCAGGATATCTGTAGATATTGCAGTGCCAGCTCAGATCATCCAGCGTTTCCTTTCAAACAAACTTTTAAGAAAATACAGACACATGGATGGTCTCATTACACTTTTACCTTCATTGCATTTCTTTGGTATAATAATCTTGGTAAGTGCAGGAATTACATAAATCCATTACTGAGCTCCGTGGCATTTTGCAGAGGCGAGAGGTGAGCGCTGCTCGGCAGTTATCACAACAGCGTCTCAGTGTTATGAACTCTTTAAGAGGAGAGCTTTTTAATAGGTTTAGGTCAACTGGGAGAGACCACTGGAGAGGGGGATATTAGGGCCTCGAATAGGGGAAAGTATAGCATGATGTGAACAGTTACCTCCAGAAAATGTCAAACTCGTTGTTAAGTGCGATTTTGTACCGTGCATCATAATAAAAGAGGAATATTTTGCGCATCACCAAACACTATTCCATCATCCACATGGCTGTTTGTTCATCATTGTGCATATGAATTTAAAGGGTTAGTTTACCCAAAAACGAACATTTGCTGTTAATTGTTTTACCCTCATGCCATCCAAGATCTAAGTGACTTTTATTGCAGCAGAACATTACGATTTTTAGCTAGAACCGTGGTGCTTGGTGATTCATAAAATACAAATCAACATCGACAAGCACTTGAAGGGTAAAAAAAAACATATACAGATGACTGAAAAAAATGAATACTGTGTATTGTGTGTACTGTGGCTCTAGTACATACGTTAACATGTGTGAGAATCATAACATTATAACATTACATTATTGAAATACTTATTGGAGAAGTCCTGGAGTTTTACTGGCAGTTATTACAAGACTTTTGAACTGTTATGGTAAAAAAGTAATATATTACAGTTTTAAGCATATTTTAAAAAATATGCTAAAGTAACATAACACCTACTTTCACATTACTTTCCTAAAAGAAACTAAGTAACACATTTAGTTGTAATTGTAAATGCCTTAAAATTGCAATAAATGACCCC
>CAIGQW010054073.1:4299396-4318471 GCA_903798125.1 Danio choprae | reverse complement strand
TCACAACTTGCAGATGGTTATGAGGGCATTTACAACAGTCTGACTTGTAAACTTTCTGATGCATAATGGTGTATATTAGGATGCAAAGCTGATGCTGTTTGTTTATAATAGAGCGGGAAGATGCATATGCAGTATTTTTACCGAAACAGCATGCACTTATCCTGGATGCTGCAACATCATTTTACAATAGGAAACTCATGCTCTATTAAAGCTAATAATGTTGGAAATAATGTTGTTGTTTTTTTTTTTGCACAGACCAAATCTTTTGCTTTGTAAAATGTAACAAATCAGCAGCAGGAGCCATGTGTAGTAATTTAGTTTTTTTCCCTGTGTATGATATTCTGACTCTCAAAGTGGCAGTAGTCATTGACTTCACTGTATGAATCATCTTTAATGTTCTGCTAAAGAAAAAAAAAGCATCTTTGGATAGCCTGAGAGTGAGTAAATTAACAACTGTATGTTCGTTTTTGGATGAACTATCTCTTTAAAAAATCTATTGTACACCTGAATGGGTTGCATGCTAACCTATTTACTCTGGTTCATTCCAAAATAGCTATCAAATACAGCAACTGCCAGCATTTTTCAACTTTTATATGCACACGCTGTTTGAGAAAAAATAAGCCGTAAAATAAAACAAAAATACATAAATAGACTTGGTGAGCAAAGGATACTTGAGTAGGCATGTGCTAAATGAGAGCCTCGCTTTTTTCAGCCCACAGCCCAACATATTCTTCCTCGTCTTCTTTTGTCTTTCATTGGTGCTCCATTGGCCTGTGCAAAATAAATTGCACAAGAGTGGCAGTCACAGCTATTACTGCACTTTTAGATCAAGCAAGTCACAATTCTCAAGTGATTTTGACGGCACCTACCTAATACAGGACAAGTGGACATCATTGTGCCTCTTCAGTGGTTCTTTCACAGGGGTTTTGCATACCGTGCATAGAAACGCTGCTTAAATTGTTAGTTCACCCCAAAATTAAAATTTACTCACCCACAACTGGTTCCAAACCATCTTTAATTTATTTCTTCTGTTAAACACTAAAGAAGATTTTAAAAAGCTGAAAACATGTAACCAATTACTTCCATAAAGGAAAAAACAAATACTAGGCTATGGAGTCAGTGGTTACAAGTTTCCAGCATTCTTCAAAATATCTTCTTTTGTTTTCAACAGGAGTAAGTCAAACATCTTTAGAACAAGTGAAGGGTGAGCAAATAATGACAGAATTTTCATTTTTGGGTGAACTATCCCTTGATATTGTGGAACATTATAGCTGGTCAGCCATCTGCTAGCATGTTCCAAAACACCGCTTCAAGATTAAACTGGATTTTGCTTCAGGGAATTGTAGTTGAAGAGAGTAAAGCCACCAGTGTAGGAGTTTCTGTGTTTAGCTGTGGTATCTTTTAAGAACGTTTGGCTAAGAAACTGCAACACATAACTTCTATCAGTCTAAAATCTAGGCTGCATTTTCGTTCTTGTCAGATACATTCTCAGGGAAGGTGTTATAAATATTGTTAAACAACTTTCAATATTGGGCCTCACAGTGGCGCAATGGGTAGCACGTTCGCCTCACAGCAAGAAGGTCGCTGGTTCGAGCCTCGGCTGGGTCAGTTGGCGTTTCTGTGTGGAGTTTGCATGTTCTCCCTGTGTTGGCGTGGGTTTCCTCCGGGTGCTCCGGTTTCCCCCACAAGTCCAAAAACATGCGGTATAGGTGAATTGGGTAAGCTTAATTGTCCGTAGTGTATGAGTGTAAATGGGTGTGTATGGATGTTTCCCAGAGATGGGTTGCAGCTGGAAGGGCATCCGCTGCGTAAAACATATGCTGGATATGCTGGCGGTTCATTCCGCTGTGGCGACCCCAGATTAATAAAGGGACTAAGACTAAGCCGAAATGAAAATGAATGAATGAATGAACTTTCAATATTGCTGTGATTTTATTTTATTGGAGGACCAAAATCCTAGAAACTGTCCTAGATTCAGCTCCTTTGCACTGTGAAAAAAAATAGTTTATTAAAGTAACACAGAATAGTCCGTTTCTTTGCAGCTGTCCTCTTAATCACGTGGGTTTCCTTCGGGTGCTCCGCTTTCCCCCACAGTCCAATGTAAAGTGTATGGCTGTTTCCCAGTGCGGGTTTGCGGCTGGAAGGGCATCCGTCGCGTAAAGCATATGCCTGAGTATTTGACGATTCATTCCGCCGTGGCGACCCTCGATAAACCAAAGACTAAAGTCGAAGGATAATGAGTGAGTGATTGTTTTAATGGCTGTACATATCACACTTTTTTGCACCTTTAAACATGCCACATTTTCTATTTTTATAAAGTTAATGTCAAAATAAAAAACACGGAAAGAATGTCACCGATATATCTTTCTACACTGACTGCAGGCCGTGAACTGTAATTGTAGAATGGAGTAGCCTGCTATTTTCAGATGCGCGCTCTCCATGGTGCTGGACAGCAGTGCGCTTTTACCGCCTGCTCTGCGCGACGCAGCCATTGCATGCATCTCCACAATCTATTTCTTTGGGGAAAATATATTCCCAGGCCCGTTTTGTTTATCGTTGTACAGCATAATTACTTTAACACTTTTGCACAAAAATTGTTTTCTACGTATATTATGATAACCCACGGAGCGTGCATGTGGAAGTTGACTTTTTGCACAAAAAATGTGTCTATTATCAGATCTCGACTTCTGGGGAGGGGAAGAGACAGCAATGGTTTTCCAGACTTACCAGACTGCTCAATGGAGGTAACAATTTAATAATATATTTGAATAATAATTGCTTTTGCCATTTAAAGTACATATTGTAGCAATGCTTGTTACCCAATAACTTATTATTTGCATGTACGCACAGTCGTTTAGGTTTGCGTTTTTATGTTGCTACAGCATGGCGTGAAATTGAATAAAGTTTTACAAAGCGAAAACAAAAACAAATGAAATGAGCTGAAATTCGTTGTCGATGTTTACACTTTATTTGACAGACGGAAAATGAAAACGACATTTTCGTTCTGTAACTCAGAGAAACCCCTTGCGTTTATTCGTTCAATATGTCTACAAAAACATGTAATCTAACGCTTAGAGCTGTATTTCGAATTGGCAATAAGAAACATACATAGCCGGTGCATGGTTCTCCCTCGTTTTCTTACACTTAACGACAGACTTATTGAAGCGTCAGAACCGTAACTCTCCTTTTTTGGGGAAGCCCGTCATATCCTCTGTCCATATATGGTCACGAAGATGACACGCAGCGGGGAATCCTCTCACTGGAGACAATGAATGGGGAGGAGGGCTGATCGCTGAGACGGAGTGTATAAAAGCCGAGCGAAGGGAAGCCGCTGGTGTGAGAATCAACAGATCTACACATCTACAGATAGCTTGGAAGCTATATTACCTTGACGCAGATCTCAAAAAGGGGAATTCCAAAGTATTTACATTTCTTTTTTTGGACGTACGCCTTTACGGACTTTATTGTCGGACCGTTTTTGCTCTTTCTTGTGTTTGCAATACCCTCTTGTCAATAACCTGCTCGGACTGATAGCCATTGGAAAGCCATTTACGGAAAGATGCTTAACAACATGGATTTGAACTCTCAAGATTCTTTTTACTCTCAGTTTGAAAACTGTAACAGTTCTGCGATGGGGATGGAAACTCAGGGCTCCAAAGACAGCCAAGATGTTTTCATGGATTCTGGAAGGACAGCACCTGCCCAGTTTGCACACGGTGAGTTTTTGAGATATTAGCTCTTATTTTATTTATTATTATTTTATAGACCGTGTATCAGCTGCATTAGATATAACATATTGCAAATCAATTCAAGGCAATCACGAAACTGTCTCGTTATGTAACTGTTTGCACATATCACTCAAGGCACTGACGCATGGCTGTTTTTTTTTTTTCTTTCTCCACATCAGGTGCGCCTATTACCCCCAAAACGGAGCCCACGAGTACAGATCAGTATAACTCTTGTCAGGGTCCGAAAGAAAGCTACACAACCTCCCTAGCTTACTCAGGCAGCTTCTATGTGGAAACATCTCAAGGAACACCTTGCAGCACGGAAACGCTGCTCAACATGATCACCGAAATCGTTGGCATCTCAACAACCCCTGTGTCTGATGCGCATCCATGTGCAGACGGTACCATGAACGCAAGCCGTAGCAGTTTTGGCGACGAAGGCGTCCAGACGCAGGCCTCCACGTGCACCACCCCGCCGCTGTATTCACCGGGACAGACAGGCCACAGCTACCCGGACACCCAGACCGCCACGCAGGCCCAAGACTCTGCCACATCGCATTTAAACTTTGCCTCCTCCGCGCAAGACGCCGAACCGCTGTCTGAGAGCGCGACGTTCCCTGTGGTCATCAAAAATGAATTCGAGAGCAGTTGCTATGAGTGGGGGACCTTCAGTAAGTCTTACTTGGATGCTGGCTTCCAGTCAGAGCCATTCTCCATGTCGAATAGTTTTTCAGCTGATCAACAACAGGTGGACGTGAAAGAACTTTTAGACTCATATTCTCCTATTTGCTCGAACCCAGAGACTGAATTCAAAGTGGAAAGCACCCTAAAGCAAGAGCAGTGCTTTGGAGATGCTTGCACACAAGGCTTTAGTGCTCCAATGTTTAACTACACCACACCAGTTATGGATATCCCACCCACCAGTCTTTTAAAACCGACTATTTTTCCAAATATTGAACTCCAATCCAGTTGCGACACAAGCTACTCGACTTCTACAATAGACTCGGTTCTGTATTCATCGTTATTGCCGGAGTCTTTCAGTCAAACTTATACACGGGCTCAAAAACCTAATCGGGTAAGAAAAAGCCCTGCCTCCTCTACAGGCCCGGCCAAGGAGAAACCCTTTACGTGCCCGATGGAGACCTGCGACCGGCGCTTCTCTCGCTCGGATGAGCTCAACCGGCACATCCGTATTCACACGGGACACAAGCCTTTCCAGTGCCGCATCTGTTTGCGGAGCTTCAGCAGAAGCGACCATCTGACCACACACACCCGCACTCATACGGGCGAGAAACCGTTCTCTTGCGATGTGTGCGGCAAACGCTTTGCCAGGAGCGACGAAAGGAAACGGCACGGACGGGTGCATCTCAAACAGAAAGAAAAGATGGAGTTGAAGCCTCAAGTGGTCAACGCGTGGCCATTCACTTTGCCCGAGGCAATTTAAGCGCCGATTGCAGAAAGCGGCGTAAAAAGCACTCGTCGTGCGTGATGTCAAATCTTACCGTCTTGGAAGATTCAAGCTTACTAATACAGTTGCTTAGGCTACAGGTTACACATCCAAAGCTCAAGTAAACGTTGTGGAAACCGATTCGAGAGACCCACATGAGCGCACAGGTCCAGCGAGGTGACAGATCTTGAACCGGGGACTGAATTTTAAACCTGGACCTCCCACATAATGAGTCTTGCGCGCAGCTTGGGGTGTGTGCAGCAAGTTCATAAACTTAATGTCTATTTTTCCTCGAGCATTATATTTCTCAATCGAGGAGCGTGTTTTGCAGAACAAACGAACTGCAGTTCAGCACTTTCACTACAGAACAGCTCCAACCTCGACCTTGCATTGTAATGCGGCAGTAAAGCGCACAGCTGGAATGTATTGCACTTATCTCCACTTTCAAACTTAAAATAGTTTTAATTCGTGCTTTTTGGTCTTTTCTATTCTAACGCTGTCACCTTCTTTAACAATGCATGTATATGTTTACGTGATATTAATAATCACCGATAGATGCTTAACAGCACAAGTCAGATTTACCTCGTTTTACAACATGGTGGCATTATTGACTGATCATTTGTGCCAAGGTTTTTACAACGTATTTCCCCTTTATATGTTTCATTTTTTGTTGCTATGCCTATCCAATAGTAATTGTGTTGTACATTTGAAAAATTCCAGTTCTACTGTTGTCAAACTTACACAGCGAGTGGGAAGAAATAAATACATTTATATGCCAATGATCATTTGTATTTTTCTAACAAGTGCTACTTTTTACATTTCATGTTGAGATGAAAGACTATTTATATCCTTATTTTCATTGTGTCCCTTGTGTAATGGAAAGCACAGGCCACGCAAAAGATTTCTTGAAATTTTGTTCGGTCCACAATTATGATAGAATATTTGAATGTATCAAGCCAGTTGCAATGTCTACCCTGGGTATCTGCCATTCAATTTTTTTTTATTTATTTATCCATATCATTGTTGTGTGTTATTGTGTGACCTTCTGACCCTAATTCATGAATCATGAATTATCCAGTTCACACGGCTCCTATATTTTGTGATGCGATGAGAAAAAAAGTAGACTAGAACAGGGTTTGACACTGATGTTGAGTGATTTGAAAGCGTACAGTTTTCAATAGTCTTTCACATGGTTCTAGAGCAGTTCATCATGCCTTTCAGTATACAAGCTTTTGTATTGTACTAGCCATTTTAATCAATATAGAGGTAATGGGGAGAAATGTAGAAAATGTGCATTTGCCTTAAGTTATAATAACTATACTGGAGAAATGATTTTGTACATATTGAGAACCGTTTATACGCAATACTTTGGATGAACATTGATGTTTGTTATTTTTATGACAAATATTTATGAATAAAACGATTTCTTGAGGTGTTTAAAAAGAAAGCCTTTGACTGAGAATGATCATTCAAGTGATTATGGAAAAGCAGCATGTGCTATAAATGTTATTCTGTGTATACTCCTCCCATCTGTCCTGCCCTTCTCATGTAGACATCTAAAATGGCTCTGAGTTCTTGCAATCTGTCGCCAAGTGCTCAGCAGCAGCAAACGGGTCTCCTCAGCATGTAGGCTGCCCTGTACACATGACGCGTCCCGCTGGCAGTACATCACTGGCTCCCACTCCAGTGCGTAAGAGCCTGTGCTGTTTGCCTGACACTCCACTACTGTCAGTTAACAGCATGTGATGGACTGCGCATCGTTACATTACACCATAATGCGTTTGATCAAATGGTGGTCAATTTGGTCGATTAGTTGATACTGATGCCATCGCTGTCCTCTTCGGAACAGGGTGTGTCGCGGATGATAAGTGTTTAAGTGCTGCTTTTGTACTGTAGTGGCTGTAGTTATAGTGCAGTGCTTTATCTATGAATGTCATTCACATTTTCAATAGTGGGGGTTAACAGACGCAAGCCTGAATTCAATCCAGAAACCACACACACTCTTAAAAGTAAAGGTTTTGAAAGGGGTGCCATAGAAGAACCATTTTTGCATTTATTAAATGTAATTTTTAAAATAATGTTGTTTTTGTGTGAAGAACATTTGAAAATAATAATTAAAACTTTGGTATAGAAACTTGAGAAGAGGTGACAGTGGTTTAGTGGTTAGCACTGTCACCTTACAGCAAGAAGGTCGCTGGTTCGTGTCCCAGCTGGGCCAGTTGGCATTCCTTTGTGGAGTTTGCATGTTCTCTCCGTGTTGGCGTGGGTTTCCTCCGGGTGCTCCGGTTTCCCCCACAGTCCAAAGACATGCGGTATAGGTGAATTGAATACACTAAATTGGCTGTAGTGTATGTGTGTGAATGAGTGTGTATGGATGTTTTCCAATACTGGGTTGCAGCTGGAAGGGCATCCGCTGTGTAAAACATATGCTGGATAAGTTGGCGGTTCATTCGCTGTGGCGACCCCTGATGAATAAAGAGACTAAGCTGAAGAAAAATGAATGAATGAATGAACTTCAGAAGATGTTTAATGGTTCTTTGTAAAACTATATATGCCAATAACAAAATCTTTACACTCTTAAAAATGTAGGTTCTGTATTGGCATCAATAGATCCATAAAGAAACTTTAGCATTCTTAAAAGTATTCAGTTGCACAAATAGCTCTGTATAGCGAAAAATGTTTATTGGATTACTAAATGTTCTTTACACTTAAAAAAATGACAATGGAAAAACTTTAATAACCATGGAAATTGTCTAGACCACAAATGGTGTTTTAGAGTGGGGAAGAAAGAACAAAAATGGTTCTCCTATGGCATTGCTTCAAAAACTCCCTTCTGGAACCTGTATTTTTAAGAGCATAATTTATTAAAAAACATTGTTTGTCATTGTTTTTTGAAAATTCAAACAATTCTCACTAGTGTCAATTTTCCAGAACTGAAAAATTACTGTTCTGATTGCCTAAAATCATTCCAATTCCCACTTGAAGTTGACTTTAGAAAGTCAAAGAAAAAGGGAGGATGAAAAGTTTATTATATCTGAAACTTTGGTGAAAGTTTCTCTTTTGGTTGATGTGGCTTCATGTGACTAAAAAAGCAACAGCCTACGTTAGGCAGCCATATGTCTCATACAGATATCAACAGCCACATAATTGGTGTCTGAGAGTCTTCATTGAAACAGAGTGCTGCAGGAATGCTATATATTTCTTTAGGTTAAAACTTGGAAAATTGTTAGCGTTTGAACACTTCCTGTTCCATTTTCTATTAAAAAAAACCCTTTTTGAATTGAAAAACAAAAAGCTCTGCAGTTAAAACTAACACAATAATTTTATTCTACAACATAAATAATCTGATTGTGCTTTTTTGAAAGCTTGTACTTAGAGTAACCATTGTCTTAGAAAATATAAGTCGCTAAATTAGATCTGCAGAGATTGTCTGGGAGAGTACATGGTGTCATGCTGAACAGGTCAATTCATCCACAAAGTAGTAGAAATGCTTTCACAGACTTGATGTGTTCGTAGTAACGTGCAAATGATCTGCTTTAATCCAAAAGCCAGTTATGGACTAATCTTTTAATATACAACAGCTGGGTTCCATAAGTAAAAGTTCATACCATAGAGAAACTGATTAACTTATAAAGTTTTAAAGACACGCTGCTGTGAGCTCTGTGGTGGTAAATTGACAGGATATGTTTTTGTTGACTCTATTTGTATGCTTTAATTCACTAAAAGTACATGAAAACCCCAGATTTAAAATGAGAATCTAAATGTACCAAAAGAGATCTGCCCAGTCCTACAAAGACCCACAGATGTAATCAAGTCATTGAAAATGCTTCTATATTTATATGTGCATATGTAATTTCTATAGAGAACTAACGACTTTAAATAGTTTAGTTACTTTGAAATGTTTAGGAAGTGATTGTTCATCACAGCACCGTATCTGTGAAGACTTAATAGACGATTTATTATCAAACATCAACATTGTTACATTAATCTGGCCTACAAAATTGACATTTCTCTGACCATTTCTAGGTCTGCTGTTTGTTAATTCTGTACAGTAAAGCTCAATTGTAATGTAAATGTAAAGACAGAAGGCATTTGTTAATATCAGGTGATGTTCATTTTTTAGTTAATATCTAATAAAGCATTAAAATTAAAAGTCAGAATCATTTTATTAAATGGAGTTAATAAACTAATCAAAAATTTTTTTAATTAACTTTAACATATAGCCTAAATTTAATATAGCTATTTCCCACTGTTTATGAATAATGCATGAATTAATAATTGTTAATGAAACTTTAGTGTAACCTATTCTACTTTATCATAATTTTGCATTACACTTCAAAGCATTTATTTACTTTAAATATGTATATAAAATGGAGCAGCACGGTGGCGCAGTGGGTAGCACAATCGCCCCACAGCAAGAAGGTCGCTGGTTCGAGCCCCGGCTGGGTCAGTTGGCATTTCTGTGTGGAGTTTGCATGTTCTCCCCGTGTTTGCGTGGGTTTCCTCCGGGTGCTCCGGTTTCCCCCACAAGTCCAAAGACATGCAGTATAGGTGAATTGGGTAAGCTAAATTGTCCGTAGTGTATGAGTGAGAATGGGTGTGTATGGATGTTTCCCAGTGATGGGTTGCAGCTGGAAGGGCATCCGCTGTGTAAAACATATGCTGGATAAGTTGGCGGTTCATTCTGCTGTGGTGACCCCAGATTAATAAAGGGACTAAGCCGAAAAGAAAATGAATGAATGAATGTATATAAAATAAAGCAATACACCAAGTATTATAGGGTTATTATACCTTTTCAAGTAATCTTTATAACTTAGGTCAATATCATGATAATACTGCGTATACTGTGATATTTAAATATAATTAGATGTAATAAAAAAAATTGCAATGCTTTGTGGGGTTCCTTCCAGTAATGTACTTGTGTCTTTTTGTCTGATTTCATGTTACTTTGTTTCAGGCTGGGCCTTTTGGCATTTCTGTGTGGGGTTTGCATGGGTTTCCTCCGGGTGCTCCGTTTTCCCCCACAGTCTAAAGACATGCGCTATAGGTGAATTGGGTTAACAAAATTGGCTGTAGTGTATGAGTTTGTGTGTGAATGAGTGTATGGGTGTTTCCCAGTACTGGGTTGTAACTGGAAGGGCATCCGCTGTGTAAAACATATGCTGGAATAGTTGGCGGTTCATTCTGTGTAAATTCAGCAAACAGAACCTGCAGTAAACCTTGAGGCTTTTACAAAGCCTCTTTGTAGAGGCTTTGTAGAGCTGCTATTTTTATTTTTTATTTGTTTATTTTTTGCATAGTAACTGATTAAATGTAATCCATATTCGGTAACACTTTACAATAACAGTACATGAATGATGATGTATTAATATGTAAACTAAACATTACTTTCTTATGAATTAATGATGAGTTAAGGCGTGCGCTAATCATGAACTAACTTTAACTACAACATGAGTCACTTGAGTTCATATGTGAATACCGGCTACCTTAATTACTTGTTAGTTCATGTTGTTAATTAATGTATTAATTAACATTTAAGTTTAAGATAAATGTAGCCAACATGAACTCATGAGCTGTTAATGTATTATTATGCCCTGACTACTTGAAGGTGCACATAACCATTAACTCATCCTTAACTACTCATGAACTCCTGTGTTTAAACTGTTCATGTTGATGTTGACAGAACACTTTTCTATTGTTATTCAGTGTAAACGCACTAGATGGACGTGCATAAGGAGTTCATGAGTAGTTCAGAATGGGTTAACGATGATGTGCCCCTCCAAGTAAAGTCATGATATAATTCTACATTAACAAATCATGAGTTCATGATGGTTAAATTAAGCATAAACTAATGTGTTAATTAATACATTAACTAAAAGACAATCATGTGCTAACAAGTAATTAAGGTAGCCGTTATTCACACATGAACTCATGTGAAAGTAATGTTTACTTAACATATTAATACATCATTAATTATGTACTGTTATTGTAAAGTGTTACCCTGTATTCTGTAACCTGATTCCAAAATCTTTGTAGTTGTAATTATGGGTTGTGGCTGGAAGGGCATCCACTGCGTAAAACATATGCTGGAATAGTTGGCAGTTCATTCTGCTGTGGTGACCTCCGAAATAAAGACTAAGCCGAAGGAAAATGATTAAATGAATAAACCATTCTCCTTGTAACTGGTTGGTTTGGGTGATTTTAACACTTTTTAAAATTATTGTGACAAAAAAACTCTTCTGGAAACATTTACTGCCGGAACAGTCAGTGCAGGGCAACATTGTTTGGGTTTTTAAGGAATTTCATGGTTGGCCATTTTTTCTCAGTAAACATTTTAAAGTAACATATTTTAGCTTAGGTTATTGTTGGGTGGTCTCTTGTTAAATTCAGTACAAGAATACATAGTTAACAGGAACTTCTAGCCTATACGCCTATAGACAGACTCGTTGTCTGCTGCAGTTCCTCCAGTTCACTGGCAGCAAAAATGTCTCCATGTCCGTCAAATTAAGTGTTTGTTTTATGACGCGTAAAGGCCCGACTTTTAAAAGCCGGAGGTCTCGTTAAGTGTTACTAGCTATATAGGTCTCAAGTACACCTTATTAATCATAGTTGCACTTCAGACTAAGCTAAAAGACGATGCGGCCGCTAGATTGATCCGTCCCAGTGCAATCATTGCGTGATTTTATATCCACCTTGACGATGTGTAGCCGGCGTTGCATGGTCCTCGGGTGGGCTTCGTAATCAGGGTGCATAATCATAAGCTACTGATGGCAATCAGCCTTAGCGGATTAATTCATCGGATGGCTCCCCGGCCCGGCGGTCCTGTCTCTGATCTTGAAGAAGGGTGTGGGTGTTTTGGAGAGTGCAAATTATTAAGATGGAGAAGTGGCGAGGTAAAAGAGCTCGTTATGCAAACATTTAAGTGTTTGATTCTCACCATTGTTCCGAAAGCGAATTTCTTCATTAGTATTACTGGTCAGGGTAGACACTAGTGGATGGATTTGAGAACTTGCCGAGGTGTTTTTATTCCGCACTAAATGGCAAGTTAATCCGAGGGGTCAAGGAGTCTTGTCCAGGCTACCGCTGTTATCCACGCTGGAACATCACTATGGCAACAAGGGTTAAGCGTCACGGTGCGCCAAAACGGAATGGAGAGGTGAACATTTTGAGTGAGATGAATTGCCTGAAAGCAATTCAATCACATGCTGGAACAGTTCAGAGCTGTCCTTGATGGTGCGGTGGAGGCAAAGAGCCTTCAGACCCCCAAAACAGTTCATTTAAAACTCTCAGGAGTTAATGCAATGCTGTCGGTATAATACTGTAAGCTTTGAAGCAGAAGAATGGGGCTTGCAAACGAGTAATACGTGTCTTTTTTGTGTGGGTTACACTAGCTGAAAAGAAAATACTGTGTAAATTCAAACAGAACTTGCAGTAAACGCTGAGGTATTGGAAGGCCACTGATATTTTTTATTATTTTGTTGTGTGCATAGTAACCGATTAAATGTAATCTGTGTTCTGTAATCAGATTCCAAAACCTTTGTAGTTGTAATTAAATCGTGATCAGATTGCAGTCACTTTGGGTTAGATAATTATTGATTATTCACAGCATGGCAGTAATTTATTACGAATTTATTCATTCTCCTTAAGTGTTATTCTTTACTCTCATTTTGTTTTACTTTTAATAGTCACAGTTTTGAACGGCAATTTAGATGTCATGTAAGTTAATTTGGTGACAAAAGCACATCTCAGTCAAATTGACCATGTACAGGGTACAAATGTTCAAAACATGGACTTTGACCATGTAATTGCTGTTTTCATGAACTATAATGTTTGTTCGTGTGATGCAGGGATTTCCAAACAAGTCGAACCCCTCTGTCCAGAAATGTTTTATTTAAAGGCTCCCTAAAACTTTTCATTTATGTTTAAAACTTTCTTTATGTTCACATTTCCCTGCGTATCAGTAAATTGTTAAATTGACATTCAGTTAAATGAATAAAATATTTAGATTTTGGTGTTTTGTTCATTTTGATATTACATGTTAATGATTGATTGAACTCACAAACCAGCACGATGACACTACATAATATTGCAAGATACTAGTAAGCAACTTACAGTGCAATTTAAAGGCTTAACTATGTTATAAGGCTAACTAGGCAAGTTTGGTAAGTTGGCAAGTCATTAGATAATAGTGGTTTGTCCTGTAGCTAATGGGAAAAAGGTCTTAAGTGGGGTATTAATATCTCAGATAATATCTAATGTCTCTAGAAGAAAAATATAATAGAAAATACTGTGAAAAATAATCTAAAAAAGCACTTGGAAAATATGTGCAAAATAATTTAATATTCATTGAGTGCTAATAATTGTGTCTTGGATTATATGTTAGAAAAAAGCTTGCCAAGTAATATGGAGTATTAAGAACACATGACTCCAAATGAGTAATCTAACAGATTATGGTACTAACTTTAGTTTCTTTAAGCAATTTATACTTAGCTTAGATTGCATTGTCTAAGTTATTATATATCTGCAGAGTGTGTAATGCTACAAAATAAAAATAAAAAGGATTTATTAAGGTTTTATTTAAGTATTAATTCAATTCATGCTGAAACCTGTTTTCTGAATGAACCTCACTGTCCAAATGCAAATTTGGCAAGTTGCATGATATTACTGATATTCGCAATGGGAAATTGTAAATATATACAAGCTGTATCTAGCAGAACCCAATATTAAGTCCATAATCATGGTAACTCAACACATTAAACTAAAATGCAAAAATACCCATGCATCCATAGCACAAATTCTGTAGTGATAAGTCAAAAAAAGCCTTGAGTAGAGGCCGTTACCCTGTCCTCAGCAGGACAGTGATTGTGGTGTGGCTGACATTTGTGCCGCGGTAATGAGGCTTGGCCAGCTACGGCTATGTCACTTCAGGCCACCCATGTCAGCGTGTGTCAGAAAGAGAGGAAGAGGTAAAGAAAGAGAAAGAGAGGGATGAAATTGGCCAAGATAAAAAGAAAGAAACTGCATGACATGTATTCGGATATGGAGAGATATTGAGATTGTTAAGCGTGAAAGAGAAAACAATATGGTCAGTCACAGTCACAGCACGCTGCCAATGCTTTCACACGCCATGTCAGACGATTGAGTGCCACAGTGAGGCAACAGTTACCTCAAATGAAGTTTACCTCAACTCTACACACCGAATCCACAGGCAGAACCAGCCTCCAGTGATGCGCCACTGGAATCACGGCCAGCACACAGGGTTGAGAAGGTTACTTTTAAAATCTATTACAAAATTACATTCTTTAAAAAGTCATCTGTAATGTATTTTGTTAGGTTATTCAAATGTTTACTTAATCAAAATACATTGGAGGAAGGTTTCTTTAAAGAAAAATGACATTAACAAAACTATTTTGTGTCTTGTTTATTTCTTCTGCATACTATTTTTAACATTTTAAGAAAGTTTTCCATGATATTTCTTTAAAGCAAAAAAAAATTGAACAATCTCTAGAATAAAAAAAAGCAACACAATACGCATTTTGAAATGAATGTTGGGGTAAACTTTGAATTTATTTTGTCTTTTGGAAAACATGTTAAGTGAAAAAAAAAAAACCTTTAAAATCTTTTAATTAAATGTGACCCTTAACCACAAAATTAGTCTTATGTTGCATGGGTAATGTTTAGGGAATAGCCAAACATTTGAAAAGCTTATTTGTTCAACTTTCCCAGTACTGGGTTGTGGCTGGATGGGCATCCACTGCATAAAACAGAATAGTTGGCAGTTCATTCCACTGTGGTGACCCCTGATAAATAAGGGGCTAAGCCGAAGGAAAATGAATGAATGAATTTATTCAATGTTCAGATAATAAATGAATCAACATTTCCTAAAATGGACTCTTACGACTGTCAGTTCAACTGAAAGTTTAATCAATGTGTTCCAGGATAGGAACATTTTGGCTGATATTTAGCTATTTGAAAATCTGGAATCTGAGCTTTCAAAAAAATTGGCCATTGTCAAAAATACAGCAGTGCGATTTAAGATTGATTTTGTCGTCCAGGGTCACAAATAAGAAAAATGTATGCATCATCCTGTTCAAATGTTTTCACACCTCACTCATAATGCATTGTTGTTGTTGTGTTATCAGTGTCAGTGAACGTTTTCACTTTTCGTAAATGTTTTGATTGCGTCCCTTTGTACGTTGTGTGAAAATATAGATGTCAGAATCACACAGTCACAGCTGGAAAGTGGAAAAATATGCAGAAGATGCTGTAAACATCAAAATTTGAAGGAGCTGGATGGGTTTTTTGAAGAACAGCAGGCGGTTTCACTGATCTGCACAAACAAGGGACTCGTTAACATCACTAAACATAAAAACAGTTGAATGGGGTCAGGGTAACTTTTTACTTGAAGGTTTTTTTCATTGTCATGAAACCTTTATAATCATAACATGACACATATTGAATATGAAGATTTTATGCATGCTTAGGACAACTGTCATTAGGTGTCAGTGTTATGTCATTTTAAATGAAAAGATGACATTATTTGAGATGTCTTTGTTATATGACAACTTGACATAATCAAATTCTTCATAACCTGTCTGTTTTTGTCATGACTGCTTGACATTACCAAGACAAAAAAACGTGTCATAAACCTGCCATAAACATGATTTTCATGAAGCAATTTTAATTGTCATGAATTTTTTAACAGCTTCATTAATATTTTTCTTGACCGCAACTACACTGGTACAAAATTAATTTGTCATTAAAATGTCATTAAATAGTAATGACTCTTATCAAATAATATTGACACTTTTAATGAGAAATTTTAATGACATATTCAGTTTGTTCCACTGAAAAAATGTGATCAGAAAATATTCATGACACAATTATAAAGGCTTCATGACAATCATGTTTATGACAGATTTATGACAGTTTTGTTGTCTTGGTAATGCCAAGTTGTCATGACAAACACAGGTTATGATGAATTTGGTTATGTCAAGTTATCATAACAAAGACATTTAAAACAAATATCTCCTTTGCATTTAAAATGACAAAACTAAGCTAATGACACTGAATGACAGTTGTCAAGCATGCCTAAAATATGTGTCATTGTAAAGGTGTCATGACAGTCTCACCCCATAGAAGTAAAGTGTTAACAGGTAATTTTTAGAAATGTATATGTATTATCTTGTAAATGTAAATGTAAAAAATATGTGAAATAGCTGATACGAAAACAGTCAACAGAGCCCTCTTTTTTGGCTAAAACTGCTACAATTGTATACTCTGCAGGGGGTTTGAACTGTGACTGGGTGCTTTTGCAGAGTAATCACTAATTGCTACTTACATTAATCAGAAATTACAGTGTACTGTACATTAAAGTCTGAATGAAATAAATTAGATTAAAATTTCAATTCAAATTCTAAAATACTTTTCGGGTGTAACCGTAATTTCATTACCCTCCATTTAAAATGAGATACAGTTACTCAAATGCTGTATTTGAAATATGTATTTAAGTTACGTGTATTCTTTTACTCCCCAATCCCACCATTCGTTATGTTGTAACCTATTATTTGTGTATTTGCGTTAATAGATTTTTTCTTAGCATCATTTGTACATTACATTTCTATACGGCAATATATTCCTGCGTGTTTATCCTTTTTTTTTTTCACACCACCCCCCAACCCCCACCGCCCCCACACTATCAGAATGTAATAGTTGAAATCCTGTTCCAAAAGGGCATTAGCAAATGAGTGGGTTGGCTGTGCTTAACTCACACTGTCAGGGCTCAGCAGGAGTAGTCTATACATACACACTTGCTGTACTATTCCTCAACGCTGCCTGTGAATCACTGTGCCATTATATGTGCATGAGCTGTATGCACATATATCATTTGTGTCTGAACAGACATGTTGCTTTTTATTCTGATATTTTCACACTGGTTTATGCTTGAGAACTGACAAGTTTGTTGTAGAAACAGCGCAAAGCGACTCGCACATAAAATGGCTTGCACAAAGATAAAAGTATGACAGTGGCCCCCTGTGCACTCTTGAGGGGTTATGCAAGGGTTGTGTTATGGTTAGGTAAAATGTTTACCACTCAGAGAATGTCTTTATAGAAGGTTTACCACATGAAGAATGTTTTTGTAAGACACAGAAAGTGATGGACAGATATTTTTATATATTTATTCTTGCAAATGCTCCAGCGGAGGCATGTAATTACCACTAAATGCATACTGACTGTAACATTATTCAGTTCTTTCAGTGTGATTTATGTCCTTGGTAGACTTAATATTTGTGTTGAATTTTAACTATTTAGTCTAATGTCCAATGGCATTTGTTGAGGTGTGATGTTGTGATAATAATGACACCTGTCTGATGTATATTCTGCAGATCTGCCATAAGAGAGTTAACCTCCAGATTGGTGTAGCTGACTTTCCTTGACGTCTTGTTTTATGATGATCGTGAAAGAATTTATTCATGGAAACGGACTGGTCTTTAATTATCAACCACTTTTCATATTCATTCATGCACATATAAGCCACATTCCGTCGAGGAAAATTGTTTTATTTATTTCATTTACATTCAACGATATATCTGAAAGGTAAGTGCACTTCCTTGAACCTAAAGATGTTTTATTTTTACTGAAGGGCTATTAATTTTTTACCATAGACATACGTGACAAAGATGGTTTTCTGTTTAAGAATTCTAAACTTGGAAATTTTTTTATCTTTTGAAACTGTATTTGTTTCTTCTCTCTGGTATTTATAGACCAACTCCGGGGTGTTATATTTTTTTTATTTACTTACATATCTTTGTTGTGTGTGTGCACTTATAGAGAGAGAAAAACACAACAATTGGTAGATAGGTGTAAAGTAATAAACAAAACTACCTTATAGACATAATGTTTAAAATATTTAAGATTATTGAATAAGAATAATTAGAATTTTAATATACATTTTTATATATGCCTTACACTCAGCATGGCCAAAATACAACAAAACAGCAATATTGTTTTTTTTATTTTAATATATTTTAAAATGCAGTTTATTCATCCTTAACCTAATAAAGTCTTCAGGGTCACAAGACCTTTTAGACATCATTCTGTTATGGTGATTTAAGAAATATTTCTTCTTCTTATTATTATTATTATCAATTATTGAAACTGGACATTGGAAATCATGATGCCATTCTGCAAGTTTGTGTTAAATAAGATAAAATATAGATAATATACTTTGTATGTATAACGATTGTGACTGTGAATTTAAATTTATATTGTTACAAAAGTATTCATTAATCAAAAAAACAATAGGAAATGCACAAAGGTTTGCACAAAAATATTAAGCAGCTAACATTTCGACATCCAGACGAATGTGCATGTTGGTGTTAATACGCATCAACGTAAGTATTGCATTGAAATCTGTTTAATTTGTTTTTCAAAAGTGATATTATATAATTGAGTCTCATCTGTGTTACACATTATGGGAGATTTAAGAGCATTACAACCTCATTAACCGTCTCTGGCGCACACTGATGACCAGAAATATTCAATTCTTTGTTTAATCTGGTTCGTTTTAGGCTTGTTTTCAAGCTGTGTTATTTGTTATTGGTCTTTGGGGAATATGTGCATGGTATTGTGAAAAAAGTAAGAAAGATAGTTATTCTTTTTTTTCCCATCTGTTTGAGCAGAAACTGAAGCGTAAGAGCCTTGTCATATCCCCACCCCCTCTCCTTCACACTGAGATCCGCTCCCTCCCACTGTGGCTTTTTGCTGGAAATGGATTGTCACCGAGAGTGAAGGGGGGCCCTGAAATGTGGGAGATCTTTTTGGGGACCTTGCTGTGAAAACACAGTAGCTCTTTAAGGACTCTACTTGACCAGTAGGTAGGCAAGAGCATGACGGAGGA
>CAIGQW010054073.1:4270016-4280776 GCA_903798125.1 Danio choprae | reverse complement strand
GTGTGTGTGTGTGTGTGTGTGTGTGTGTGTGTGTGTGTGTGTGTAAATGAGTGGGTGTGTATGGATGTTTCCCAGAGATGGGTGGTGGCTGGAAGGGCATCCGCTGCGTAATACATATGCTGGATAAGTTGGCGGTTCATTCCACTGTGGCGACCCCGGATTAATAAAGGGACTATGCCGAAAAGAAAATGAATGAATGAATAATATAATATGGGGTGGCACGGTGGCTCAGTGGTTAGAACTGTCACCTCACAGCAAGAAAGTCGCTGGTTCGAGTCCTGGCTGGGCCAGTTGGCATTTCTGTGTGGAGTTCTCACTGTGTTCACATGGGTTTCCTCCGGGTGCTCTGGTTTCCCCCATAATATAATATAATTTTAAATAATATAATATAATATAATATAATATAGAGCAGCACGGAGGAGCAGTGGGTAGCACAATTGCCTCACAGCAAGAAGGTTGCTGGTTCGAGCCCGGAGCACCCAGAGGAAACCCACGCGAACACAGGGAGAACATGCAAACTCCACACAGAAATGTCAACTGACCCAGCCGGGGCTCGAACCAGCGACCTTCTAGCTGTGAGGCGATTGTGCTACCCACTGCATATTCTCTTTGTGTCCTCTTCAGCATCCACCCATCTCTATGAAAACCAATCCACTGTCATTCTCTCACCTCCTAGTCCATCATTTTGTCCTGCATTCCTGCACTGCTCTAGCTGATCCTCCTCTCTCTGATGATTCATCATTACCTACCGGCTTGTTTGTATCCATTTATTACTGTACATCACTTTCTGAGCTTGTATCCTTGGCAACAATGGGCCTCCATCTTGGAAGCAGTCATTTGTCTACGCGACTCAAACGTTTCTCTGTCATTAAGGTCAAACTGATTGCAGGAGAGTTGATCAGACACTCATTCATAACCTCTGATACCACTAGGCCACATCTGCTGCTTAAATAGCTGCCGTTTAAAGACAGCTTTAATGGTTTTAGTTATGTTTTTGCTGCTAATGCTCGCTAAGAAGACCTTAATCAAAAGTCTTTTGTTATCCCATTACGGATCTGAGATGAGAGAGTCTTCAAGCCCCATTAGCAATGAAAAGGTTTTCTCTGTCTGCACGCCTGAAGGAGGAAGGAGGTTATGGAGGAAGACAAACTCAGACAGAGATCATTTTTGACACAACAGGGACAGACGGACCAAAGTGCCTGTAATGATGTGCACTCCTGACGGATTGACATATGAAGACATCCACATAATGAAACTGATTGTGGATGCTTTAAAATGTGTGTCACAGTAGATGATATAATGATGATGCTCTTAAATCAGCAAGCACCCTCAGGGTAAGAGCCCGTGTTTTGGACCCTGTGGGAGAGAAGCAGGATTTGACGACCTCTGGACAGCAGATGCGCTCTGGGTTTTGACATGATTGTTTAAGCATGTTGTCAGATTTGTTTTCCTTCTCTCACGTTTTCGGCAATGAGATGTAGTCTAGTCAATCCAGCTCAATGTCACTAACTCTGAAATCACGTTTCATTTATTACCTCAGACTGTATTTCTTAGATAGTAACAGCATAAACCAGCTGAAGGTGATTAATGACCTTACCTGGTTTAAGAAGCTTTTAGGATTTCTCACAAATTGAAGAGCAAACGAGTCTAAAATGCTCAAAACAGACGATCCTAAACAATTGTAAAATAAAAATACAATAATTATTCATTCATTTTCTTTTCGGCTTAGTCCCTTTATTATTCTGGGGTCTCCACAGTGGAATGAACCACCACATGTTTTACGCAGCGGATGCCATTCCATCTGCAACCCATCACTGGGAAACATTCACACAGACTCATACACTACAGACAATTTAGCTTACCCAATTCACCTATACAGCATGTCTTTGGACTTGTGGGGAAAACCCACGCGAACACGGGGAGAACATGCAAACTGCACGCAGAAATGCTAACTGACCCAGCTGGGGCTCGAACCAGCAACCTTCTTGCTGTGAGGTGACAGCACTACCCACTGCGCCACCGCGTCACCCACAATAATTATAATATAAATAAATATGAATAGTTTTTAGTGGAGTGTTTGTTGATTTCATTCTTTTGTAATCTCTATAAATTAACTTATTAATTCTGAATATTTGATCTCCTCAGATATGTTTTAATATATTTCATATTGTAATTTAGAAGTACTTTGTTATATAATATATGAGATGAAAGTCTAAAATGTGATACACACTCAAAGGTTTGCTATATTTAGTCTTTCAAAACTAAATAACAGTTAATTGGTTTGGTTCTAGGCTTAAAATAATTATTTAAGAAGTCCTATTCTAAACACAAATGTGAAATAATCTTCCGAAGCCAAAAGTGCTGGACTATTTGTTGGTGACCGTTGTGTTCTGTATTAATAAGGCCTGTTAAGTGCACTTCACATGACCTGCCATGGCAGATTATTTGATTCAGTATCATGGATTAATTTCGGGGAATTGCCAGATGAGTCAATATATCACTGGTCTGTGCATTGGATTTTCAGCTGAAAATCATTGCAGGATTGTGTGTGCAGGATAAATTCTCATCATTTCCATTTCATTCCTGTTCTTATCTGCTTTGTTCACAATGCTGAGGGGATGAAAAGGGTAAGAACTGGAACAGTATAGAAGACTGAAAAACACTAATGGAGATTAATTACACCTTCAGACTTTTAGACCTTTAGACTTTTGTTCTCTCTGAGAATAGTTAGATAATATCACAGCACATAACCTACTACCAATAATTTCACACAATAGGTGCCTTCTTTGCTGTTATTAAGCCTTTGAGATTGTCTCTTAAACTATTGCAAAAGTTACATTTAGCAATCATTGTGTAGTGTGGCATATTGTAAGATATATTTTTCAGACTGAAGCCCAGACAAAATATGATAATTTTCAAAAGTGCAGAGAAATGCATATTCAGCTAGATCAGCTCTATACTCCAATCCAATCAGTCCCGTAGAGGCCTGAAGCACTCAGAGAGATTAGCTGACTTAAAATCATTTACTCTTCAAATTGTCCTGTGGTTATTTTATCATTCTGAATGGCATGCACTGTTTATTTTGCTAGTTCATGCATGCAGAGTTTAGTGGAAATTGTCCAAAGAAGGGTTGTTAGGTTGTTGACAGAAGAAATGACTTTCAGTTTGTGCTGGGTTTGATATTTAAACCATGGCTTTATTCAAACTTTGCAGCACATGGCAATACACAAATATAAAGGTGTGCCTCCAGTGAGCTGATATCAGCTTTTTTGTTTGTCAGGTTGCAAGCGAAGCACGTCTGCGCATCCTGTGCTTGTGTGCTAAACTTCAGAAAAGGTTTTTTGGGCCACGTAGGCTCACACAGGCAAGAAATGAAATTTTTGTGACAGGTTTCCAGTGCTTGAAAAATCTAAATGAAATACTGGTGATTAATTTTGGTAGTGTTGGTTATAGTGCATGGTCTTTGTATCAGTTGAGGGGTGTACAGATTTCAATTATGTATTTTTACCATGATTTACAGAAGGCATCCACTTAAATGTCAGTTAGTGTAACAATAGATTATATTACAAAAAGGCTTATTTATGACAGGAATCATTTTCTGAAGAAGTTTAAATTTAACAGTGCATATACGTTTATCTGTCATTTTAATTATTTATGCTTTGCCACTATTCTTCAAAACACTAGGTTGCCTGCAGATTGATTGTGTCAAGAAGTGAAAATAGAACAAAAATATGAAAATATAATTTAAAATGTTATTAAAGTGTTAACAAAGCACCTACAGTAAATTTGGGCTGAAGAAATACAGCATTTCTTTTCTAGTGCACAACAGTGAAGTTCCCTGAAGAAGTTGTGAAGAAGTTCACCCTTAACCTAAACAGTTTAGGGCCCATTGTTAATTTGAATATCTGTTATGTTGTATATTTTATTTATTTATTTATTTATTATTATATGTTTAATATCTTCTATTGTAGTGCTTTGGCATTATGAAAAATTACAAATAAAATGCATTATTATTATTATTATTATATAGCAAGAGTTTGTGTGTTTGTATTGAAATGTGCAAATTTGTCAATACTTTTTTTTTTAGGACAAAAGGCTTGGACCGCGAGGAAGATGGATTAAGTGCCAGGAAGAGGCGTAACAGCAGTCAAGACCTCATTGAAAAACTAATTCAAGAAGTTGTGACTCAGAAGGAGCATGTGTGATGATCCCCTGTTCCTGCTCAGCTAGTAGCAAACCCAGCATGTCTGAGATGAGTGATCCTCTGTGCTGCCCGGCCGTCATCCCTGCCCGCTCCTGGCAGCGCTTGGTGGCGTGAGCAGATTGCTCCATCCTGGCAGCCACAGGAGCGTGGAATGGCCTCTTTGGACCTGCCATACCGTTGTCCTCGCTGTGGGGAACACAAGCGCTTTCGAAGCCTGTCCTCTCTACGCGCCCATCTGGAGTACAATCATACCTACGAGACCCTGTATGTGCTGTCCAAGTCCAACAGCGTATGCGATGCCGCAGCACTGCTCCCCCTAGTGGCTGACGGAGCCCTTACTGCCGAATCTCGTTTTCCGTACCGTGAGCTTCCCTGCTTTGGTGAAGAGGTTGGCCTTGCACCCTCGTCAACTGCTTGCTACCTGCCCAATGTGGAGTTTCCCCTGGGGGAGATCCTCGTAAAGACAGCCATGAGCTCCGGCGACGCCTTGTCCTCCGCAGGGAACAACGCCGTGGCAGTGGCCGCTAATGTGGCCGCTAGTGCCGTGGAGGCGGCTTACGAGGAAGGCCTGGCTCGGTTGAAAGCCCGAGCTTTTGAGAGACTTGAGTTGGACGAAAGGCTGGAGAAGCTGTCAGAAGAGGTGGAGCAAAAGATTTCGGCACGAGTCAGTCGTCTGCAGGCCGAGTTGGAGAGGAAAAGCTCAGAGCTGGAAAAGGCAAAGCTGGAGAGCGAGAGGCTCAGTCAGGAGAAGCAAGACCTGGAGGACAAGGCCACAGAGCTTTCACGGCAAGTGGACGTGTCTGTGGAGATGTTGGCCAGCCTTAAGCAGGACCTGGTTAACAAGGAGCAGGAGCTCTCACACAAACAGCAGTGAGTTTTCACCTTGTTTCTTGACAAACCTCTTATACCCGTAGTATACTTCAGATTTTACATGTACATTTTGTGTGATGCAAATGCACTTACTGCAATAGCATTGTGTCCACATTGACCGAATTTTGTAACTATGCATACTTTGTTACAAAATGTAACTTGACCATGCACTTTTTAAAATTTTTTTATTTTTTACATCAGTATGACAGAACAGTAGCTAGACAGGATGTGAACTTGGACAGAGATTGGGGGATGGGATTGGGAAAGGCAAAAAGTTATGCACATAACTTTTAATGTATGTAGTTATTTTTTCCACTAGTTGGTTTTTCCACAATGTGGGGGCATCGGTTTGGGCTGTGGTTTCACAACCTGTTAAAAAAAACGGAGAAACTGAGTAAGAACAGCAACAAACTACTGAAAACAGCAAAAACAATATATGCTTGCCTTGATGAGTGACTAGTGAGATTAACAGGCACCCACAGTTTTAGTTTAAGCAAGCATTTTATTTCTCATTTCTGGAGAGGAGCAGCACAAAACCTTTCGAATGTGTATGTCTTGAGCACCTGTGTTTGTAAATGTGGAGCGTCCTTTGAAACAATGTGAGCAACTGTTCAAAAAAGCCCAACGACTATTTAGATTTTACTCATATACTATATTTACAGTTACATGCATTCATTTTAGTAAATTAAATATAATGTCATTTACAAATGAGGACAGTCAGACAACAAAACAACAATATGTAAGTGCAATGACAAATCCTAGTTATTCTAACACAGTTAAAAGAGCAAAGGTTTTGTTTTAGGTTAATTTTAAACAATAGAAATAAAATAGAGAGTGGTGGTGCTGACAAAAAGGATTGTGTGTTTGATACAATACAATTTTCATCATCAGTAGTACTGTACAGGCAGCACGGTGGCGCAGTGGGTAGCACAATCGCCTCACAGCAAGAAGGTTGCTGGTTCGAGCCCCGGCTGGGTCAGTTGGCATTTCTGTGTGGAGTTTGCATGTTCTCCCCATATTTGCGTGGGTTTCCTCCGGGTGCTCCGGTTTCCCCCACAAGTCCAAAGACATGCAGTAGGTGAATTGGGTAAGCTAAATTGTCCGTAGTGTATGAGTGTGAATGGATGTGTATGGATCTTTCCCAGTGATGGGTTGCAGCTGGAAGGGCATCCGCTGCGTAAAACATATGCTGGATAAGTTGGCGGTTCATTCCGCTGTGGCGACCCCAGATTAATAAAGGGACTAAGCCGAAAAGAAAATGAATGAATGAATGATAGTACTGTACACTCACATGCCATTTTTTCATACAGTGTACACAGCTTGTGGTTTGACTTGTTTCAAGGTTGCAACACTGAACTGAGCTGCTGTTTCAGAGTTGTACAATTTACAGAACATTTGACTATACATGTTCTCTAATGTACAGGTAAAATTCCAGTATACTTTGGACTTCATCCTGATAAAAGAGGAAAACTTTAGCTAAAGGGATAGTTCACCCCAAAAATTTAATTGTGTCATCATTTACTCACCCTTGTATCAAACATCTTTCTTCAAAATATCTTCTGTAGTGTTCACCTGAAAAAACAAATCTTATAAAGGGTTTAAACCACACGAGGGAGAGTAAATAATGAGTAAAGTTTCATTTTTGTGCTGAACTATCCCTAGAACTGTTAGGACCGCAGTGTTTTTGCTTGAATGCTTGATTCACTCTAGTTTGTTTTCAGCAGAACTTGCTTTGTGCAGCAAGCAGTGTTTTCACAAAAGAAGACATGCTAGATTCGCTTTTGATGCCTCCAAAGTTTAGATTCATTCGGACAAGGCAGAAGAGCAGGGCAGTAGAGAGACGCCACAGTTGCTGAGTTGTTAACTATGTCTGCAGTCAGATTTAATCTGCTCTCTGCCTGGCAGGCTTTTTATGTTTCGTGTTGTTTCAGTTTAGTGTGCTGAGTTAGATACAAACAGTGGAGACAAATATAGTACAATACATCATACACATTGAGAAGTTTGGGATAAGTGAAATAGATTTTATTGGTTTTTATTGATTTTATTGGAATTGGTTTTTGAATACAATATCAAAAAAGTTTACAGTATATTAAATCACTTGCTACTTGCTACTCAATAAACTTTTTTTTATTAATAGTAATATTTTTAATGTTGAAAACAGTGCTATTTAATTTTTTTGTGGAAACTAGTTTATGAATAGAAAACCATTAATGAATAGATATTTATTGTAAAAAGAAAAAAGCGTATTTTTGGTCAGTATAATCAATCCTTTAAAAAAAATAGACCGCATTTTTTTGTGAGGTACTGTACATAAATGCAAAGAATTTAGAAATATAAAGAGATGTCATTAAAAAATAAATTGAAGTTACAAGTTTAACAGATATTTCCCAGTACTGGGTTGTGGCTGGAAGGGCGTCCACTGCACAAAAAATATGTAGTAGTTGGCGGTTCATTTCACTGTGGCTACCCCTGATAAATCAGGGACTAAGCTGTAAGAATGTGAGTGAGCGAGTGAGTTTAACAGATACAAAACATAATAAATCTGATTTCATCCTCAAGCCAAGCCATAGATATCTTGGCTCACAACACAAAGTTATTATTTTAAAATGGCTCATTCATTCATAGTTTTATATTTTACTAATCATTCATTCATTCATTTTCTTTTCGGCTTAGTCCCTTTATTAATCTGGGGTCACCACAGCGGAATGAACCGCCAACTTATCCAGCATATGTTTTACGCAGCGGATGCGCTTCCAGCCGCAACCCATCCCTGGGAAACATCCATACATACTCATTCACACACATACACTACAGACAATTTAGCTTACCCAATTCACCTATACCACATGTCTTTGGAATTGTGGGGGAAACCGGAGCACCCGGAGGAAACCCACGCGAACACAGGGAGAACATGCAAATTCCACACAGAAATGCCAACTGACCCAGCCGGGGCTCGAACCAGCAACCATATTTTACTATTGTAATTAATATTACCTACCCTACTATTATTGAGTCTGGAGTAGACTGGAATCTTTATAAACATCTTTTGTTGACTTTTTCAGTCACTTCAGCAGTATTACATGCATGTTTATTTTCTCCTCAGCTTGTATTTCCTCAGAATTTGCATAGTTTGTAGCTGCCCCAGGCATCCCTTTCTAAAACATAAACTTATAGCAGCCCGAACACTGTTAAAAGGGACAGTACACATAAATAAATCATGTACTCACTCTGATATGTTCTCTCAAACTTACTGTCATCTGTGAAACACACAAAAAATAGTTCTTTTTGGGAAACATCTATTGTCATTTGAAGTCAATGGGGACAAATACTGTTTGATTGTATGCATATTTAAAAATATCTTCTTTTATGTTGTGCAGAAGAGATAAAGTCAGTCAGGTTTGTAATGACATGAGTTAAAAACAAACAACTATTGTGAATTTTTATTCTGTGGTGAACTATTCCTGTAATGCTGTGTTCTGACGGGTTGTGTTCCTGTGGTCTGCAGATGTTTTTATTGCATCTTTCTAAGAGCTGATGCAAACTCAACTGCACCCTACGGGCCATTGCCTCTAATTGCAGATCTTTCACCGTAGTCACTTCTGCTTTTATAATGTCACTGACACATACTTCCCATCTGTAGCAACTCAAGCTGACACTCACTTTGCAAAAAAGCATATTCATGTTATCATCGTAAGATTTTACTGCCATAATGGAGTGTTAACATTGAGAGAAATTGAAGTATATCAGATATCTTAGTGTATTTAGTGTCATTTTAGTATCGAGTAACTGTAGTTTTTAGTAAGAGTTTGAATTTGTTTAATTTTTAATTTGAATCAGCTTTAGTGATGTGCTATGTATTTATTTTTCATTTATATGTATCTATAGCATTTAGAATATCGAATATCGATATTTTTATTGGTATAAAAAGCCTTTTTAAACTCAATACCAAAGAACAAGGGACAAAACTGATTATAAACAAATGAATATTTCAAATGGAGGTTTTCAGAGTGACTACGCTTTACATGTACATCACTAATGTAATGATTTGCCTTAATCTAAATAAGACGATAATATGATTATATGATTAATATGACATTTACATGAGTTGTTTTTGAATGTTCCTTTCATGTTCCCATTTTACATGTTATAGTACATAGATCGATTAACATCATGGATGCTTCCTCCTGCATTTTATGCAACAACAGTTCATATGTTCATTATCGGACCGTATGTGATTTTGGGCATTTTGTTTTTAATTTTGCGACAATTTCAACTGCAGTTCATTTTTCACACTATGTGTGTGAGACGGTGGCGAATACAAATTCTCAAGCAATAGACTACCTCTGCCATTTCATTCACTAACTTTCATTCATGCCCCATGACACTGTAAAATTAAGGCACTTCGTAATGTCTATTTCTTCAAGAATTCTCAGCATAGTCATTGTTTCCCGCTCATACCAAAAATGTGCTCTCTTGCTTGAAGTCGTTCTTGTTTGTTTGTTGCCAAAAGTCTGACAACTGCCATGTGTTCATCCTGTCACAAAATGTAGCAAAAAGTACTACAAAATGGTAAAAGATTAAAGTGTTTACATGTCTGTACTACACTTCAGTAATGTAACTAAAATAGGATTACTCCACGTCTCGATTCAATTTCTGATTAGTTGGATTATGTCTTTAGTCAGATTAAGGTAATCAAAAGATCGCTGTTTACATGGTAGACTCTTAATCAGTATTGTCTTAATCGTAGTAAAAATCTTGAGTATTGGTGTCTATGAACACGTACTCAGTGGTGCCATAAATATCTAAAGAGCCTTTTTCCACTATAAAGGAAAATCTGTGCAAATGAAAACCATTATTTTTAAGAGTGGTGCTTTCAAATGGCTGTATTTTGGCTGCAAGAAAAATATAATATTGAAAAAATACTGGACAACAGCACTTCCATTTCTTTAAGCCCCAGTTTAAAGTTGTCACAAAGGGTCTTATGACTATCTGTTTTCCGTTAAATATCATATCAAAATGATTTTTGTTTCATCTACTGAATTCAGAAGCCCAAAAGAGGAGCGATTGAGCTGGTGGAGTGGTCTGAGTTAGAGCCTCATGCGGAGTGGGATATTCTCAGCAGGACTTCATCTGAAATACACACCCGCTGTGATTGATTTGTAGCTGCCTGTGGATTAGAGCTTTCTTGAGAAACCGGTCACGCACCGCTGGCAGGTAGAAAGAAAGAGGCCTTATTTCTCTCTCCTCTCTCTCTCACCTCTCTGTTTTCTGACCCTCAGCGCCCTTCCTCGGCTCTCTCTTTCTGCCTCTCTCTGTCACCTCGATCTTGTTAACACCTCATATCCCCATCTGATCTCCAATCGTCCTCTGTAGATTCGCTCTTTCTCTCACTGGATGAATTTATGCATGTCGTCTGAAGCTCTGAAGCTAAACACAGACCTTCAGCTTGTTCTAACTTATTACATTTCTAACTGATCGAATTTGTGGATTTATATCACCATGGAGATTTTAAAAAAAAACAGCTATATACTTGCTTCATCTGGCTTGCTATTGGCATCTTTGTTGTAGCATTTTCTTGCTGCATATTAAACAGAGATCATGCTTGAATCTATTGGATGCTCATTTGTGTCACAATGTCCTTTACAGCTGCTTTACATGTGAATATTCACAGATCCGGTGTCTGTGG
>CAIGQW010054073.1:4245066-4266018 GCA_903798125.1 Danio choprae | reverse complement strand
GTGTGTGTGTGTGTGTATGTATGAGTGTGTGTGTGAATGAGTGTGTATGGGTGTTTCCCAATACTGCGTTGTGGCTGGAAGGGCATCCGCTGCGTAAAACATATGCTGGAATAGTTGGCAGTTCATTCCACTGTGGCGACCTCTGAAATAGAGACTAAGCTGAAGGAAACTGAATGAATGAAGATCCATTTAAGTATTATGTATAATATATGAACTGTATTGGTTGTACGCAGACTTTACCTAACCGGTTATTAAAGGCAGTCTTCAAATCTTGAACATTTAAATCTGTTTCCATATTGCACGCCATAAGATGTAGAAAATTGGGCTCATTTGTGAAAATAAATATATTTATTTTATTAATGTCACAGGGATGTTGCACAAACAACATTCTCACAAGAGACGAGATGCAGCTAATAGCTCATTTCCATTTCCATCATCTTCAGCAAGTCAGTTAGCTCATTTTAAT
Source organism: Danio choprae (assembly GCA_903798125.1). NCBI lineage: Eukaryota > Metazoa > Chordata > Actinopteri > Cypriniformes > Danionidae > Danio > Danio choprae. Next base: position 4,265,552 of record CAIGQW010054073.1, on the reverse strand, counting down.
AGCTCATTTGTATGCAATGTACATTTAATATGTTGTCCAACAACTGATAAGCTAATTAGTTGGGTAGAATTTTTGTTTGTTTAATGCTAAAAATGCTTGACATCTCTAGTGAACACCATTCAGTGTAGTTAACAGATACTGTGTGCTACATGCACGATTTGACAGCTATAACATACAGCATATAGAAAAACAGTGATGTTATTATAAGGGTTTCTTATTCACTTGCGTCTGCGCTAAATTAATTCTGTATTATGCAACTGAGATATTATACATTGTACACCTTGTATTAGTCATCTTACCTTATGTGAATGGCATATCAGTCTTTCAATATGAATGAAATAGCTTTTGAAATGTAAGTACAGTGTTCTTTAAAACCCCTGGTGCACTGTTCAATTCTTTTTCCTATAGCAGTAAGAAACATTATTGTTTAAAGACATTTCTGACTGCCAACGAACAGTTGTTCCCATGGAAACTGTCTGTAGCCATTGAAGGATCAAGGTCTCTCTTTAAAATAAATTCCTCCTTTTTCATAATTCTCTGAATACAAGCTGAACCTTGTGTGCCAGCTGCACCAGTGTCCTGCGCCATCATGTAGTTCAGTCCAGTTCCTCAAAATCCAAAGTGATTGCAACAGGGTTCTTGAATTAAAAGTCCCATTTAGGGCTGCACAATATATCGCAATATTGTTGTATTAATAATAGTATAAGCAGTATGGGTATGGCAAACATGTGTGATAAATGACATTGTTGTTCATTATCTAAAATTGACCAGCCTTACTACATTGATCCCCACCTCCCCAGTTGTTGCTGTTCTGCTATTAGCTGAAGTGGCCCAAAGGTGAACCCAGAGTCGAAAATAAATACTAATAAAGACAAGAGTGAAAAATGAAAACAGCCAATCAGAGAAAATCTGCTGTGGTTTTTACTCATTTATACGTTTTAAAAACTAAATTTATGCAAATTATGACACAGTTTTTAGTTTGATTTAGATCTGAAAAATATCTTTTACCTGTTTATTTTAATATCATGCATAAATAAATGATTTAAAAACATAGCTAATAAAAATAGCAAGCTTTTTAGGGAAATGTTTTATCCTAAGAAATCATTATCGCTATACTAAACAACATTGCATATCACATATTTTTCAAGTATCGTGCAGCCCTAGTCCCATTCATGTTCTTCATTTCAATAAAAATGTACAAATATTTAAAGACAGACCTGCTGTGAGCTACAAGGTTATGATTGCTTGTACATATGGTTTTGTTAAAGTGACCACTATGCATATATATAAAAAATCATTGTAGCAACGTAACGGCGAGTCCACCAAAGTGCAACAAAACGAAACGGAGCAGCATATTTTACATTTCGCAAAATGTAGGCTAAGCCACATTCTTCTAATGAGCCTGGGCTGGATTTTTGGTAAGCTACAACCTTGAGAACATCATGTGCTTTTAATCATACATTTCAAACTGTTTCCCCTTGGAGTCTATACAACTGGTTTCTGGAGGACCGGCTACATCATATCAACATCAGCATCATAACAGCAGTTTTAATCCGTTGTTTCAGATAAGAGCTGTGTGGAAGTAGCCAGGCACAGAGGTTATCACACACTCTGTGAGTCTCACTGAACTCTGTGCCAGTTCTTATATACAGTACAGACTAGTTTAAGCCATGCTCTATCATCTCCAGTTGAGATTTTATTTGATTGTTGGTTGTACAGTAGAAGCTGTGTGATAAATACACGGAATGAAAGACCCTTAACTTTTTAGATGAACCATATAATAAGAATACATTTCAAAGAATTTGATGCAGACAGGTATTATTATTGTGCACTTTCCTTTTTTTGTCAAATAAGTTTTATTGAAGACACAGATTCAGAAAGAAAATGATTCTCTGTTTACATATTTTGTCCACATATAACACAGGCAAACAAAATAAAAAAATATAAAAAAATTAAAAAGAAAAAGGAAAAACAATATAAAAATCATAATAAAAAATAAATAAAAACCCACCCACATAACAAACCAACTTGTTACAAAGACCTGTTTGAACAACAGTGTGATGACAAAGCTTATTAAAACATTACAGAAATGATGCATTATTCCACAAGGGTTTTTTCAAGTAAACAGATAAAAGGGTTCCAAATTTTGTCAAATTGTTCGAGTTTTCTTTTATGCACTTTCCTTAAGAATAAACTTTTCATAGCTGTTAAATAAATAACACTTGGGATAGAAAAAAACGGTCACAAAAATAGTTAGAAGCAAAACACAAAAATCATTTTCCTTATCTAAATTGCTTGTGTGGGTTTGAGTAAAATGTTATTATTGGTTTTATTCTATGAAGGTCTGATAACATTTTGTTATCAAGTTTCTAATATAAATGTTGTCATTTAGAGCTTTTCTTTCAGAAAATAACAATTGTTCAAAATGAATGGGATATTTTTGCTAGCATTTTTAATGTGTTTTACGTCTGTTGATACACCCTTGCATACAACTTGAGTCAACGTTACTTGCTTTATTTATTTTGTTTGCTGAGAAATACTACTACTGTAGACTGGAAAAAATGATTCATTGGATTTACAAAAAAAAAAATTAAGGTAAGTGGTGCAAACAACTTATATGGGCTGAATTTAAACAAACAAATTAAATTTAGAAATGTTCAACTTAATTTGTTTGCTTAAATTCAGCCCATATCAATTATAAACCACTTACCTTAAAAGAATTGTGAAATCCAATGAATAACTTTTTTTAAATTATATATTTCCATGAAACTTTTTTTGTAGACTTATGTTCGCATAGAGGGCAGCACGGTGGCGCAGTGGGAAGCACAATCGCCTCACAGCTAGAAGGTCGCTGGTTCGAGCCCCGGCTGGGTCTGTTGGCGTTTCTGTGTGGAGTTTGCATGTTCTCCCCGTGTTTGCATGGGTTTATGGGTGCTCTGGTTTCCCCCACAAGTCCAAAGACATACAGTATAGGTGAATTGGGTAAGCTAAATTGTCCGTAGTGTATGAGTGTGAATGGGTATGTATGGATGTTTTCCAGTGATGGATTGCAGCTGGAAGGGCATCCGGTGCGTAAAACATACATTGGATAAATCTGGCGTCCCCAGATTAATAAAGGGACTAAGCCGAAAAGAAAATGAATACTTGATGAATAAATGTTCGCATAGAGATCACAAAGCATTAGCCATGGTCTAAAAAAACCCCAAAACTTTCATTTTAATTCCCTGGTTCACTGGGGTTTCTAATACAAACACACACCGATCACAGCCTTGAGAGGTCCCTCACATTATGAGTAGATAAACAGATCAAGCTGACTAAAGAAATGAAGTGGCAGCCCTTTAATTACTGAAAAGTCATTACATCAGTTAAAGATACAGTAAAGGCAGAGGCAGACATAATGTATGTGAATGTGCATGTGGTGAACACACAGTCAACACACACTGCTCTGCCCTGCCTACTCATTACAGGGCCTGTAATTAGTCTCGTTTACACTGTGTTGATGGACTGTCATTCTCTCTGTTCCTAGTAAACAAAAACATTTTTGACCTTTGCTACAATAAGATCGCTGCAGTCGAGTGAACAGAGAGCAATCATGAAAAAAAAAAAAATTAATAAAAAAAAATATACCTATATATGTATAATATATGTATCCACCCCTAGATCAATTCAAACCAATGGGAGTTATTCAGTGGGACACTAAAGGAGGAATTTTTAATAAGGTACTGTTGCTTAAATGTTATTTCCTGTACATTTTTTATGAATGGAGACTTATGATTTCAGATTTAAAAAGAGATACTAAAGCACTGTAAAAGGCTTTACATTATGATGTATTTTTTTGTTAAATATTATTAATAACATATTATTACCCACATGCTTAAATATAAAGAAAAAACTGTATTTGTTTTACTCAAACATCAGATTTCAATTATTTAAAATAATCTTTAATTAAACCTGATTTGTATTGGTTTTAGGTTTAGGTTACACTGATTTCAAGTCTGTGTTCCCTTGTACAAAGTAGACACAGAAGTGGATCATATATTAATATAATTATATAAATCTCTGCAGCAATAAAAAGAAGAGATTTCAGTTCTGATCTGTTTATCGCCTGGCATGATTTCCCTACTGATCAGTGACAGAAGTCTTAATTTGGTCATGATTAATTATTGCACCAGAGAAACAATCTGGAAATAATATTTCCGACATGATGTACGCCAGATCCGTGATTTATTAAAAGGCTGCAAAGAACACTAGATGTCTGTCTGACATCATAATTCAATACAGCCTGATCTTTATCATTGTCATTTACTTACAGGATCATTTGAGTATACACAATTACATAAAAACCATTGAGATCACATTTACGCACATGTTTCTGCTTTATAAATCGCTGCTTTTAATTTTAGTGGATAATTAAAGCAGCACAGGGACCGCTGCATGCTCACTGCGGACTATGACGTTGATTGCAACCTCTGTTGATGACATACCGAAAATGTCAGGATCTCGAAATACTATTTTGTTGGCTTATGAAAATCTAAAGTCCTACTGTGTGAGAATCTGCTATGAGTGTGAGAGAAGCTCGGAATATCTGAAGTGATGGTGTCGACAGAGGCGCAAGCCAGTGTTTATGTGTGCGGAGACGTTTCCTACACCGAGATAACAGTTGTCGTGCTTTCATTGGCTGTATTTGCGCTCCAGGGATTTGCAGAATGCTGGAGAAGATAAACAAGTATGAGAAAAGGGACAAATGGGGAGGGAGAAGGTGGTATCAGATGCCCTTTTCCCATTTGCTGAGGTGTGACAGGTTTAAATCTAAATGCTCTGTAGACTTTAATTTCTTTAAAGAAAATGCTGTTGGGATGAGGATGTATCATTTGTATGTCAGACTATACTGGCAATATTTTTAGGTTCAAGAACCTCTATTTTGCTTGATCTTTGGAGGTCTTTTACAATAAGCTTACTGTACATAAATCCAAGGGCAAAACAAACTGCTTTATTTTCTCTTAATATACAGTGCTCAACATATTTAAAGTACGCCCCTCACAAATATCTCATTTCAATTAATAATTTCTTTAGGAAGCTTCACAATATTATATGTTTGCATATACATTAGATTAGTCAGTACTTAAGCCACATCTGCCAAAATTAGTACACCCTGTCCAAAATGTGTCCAAAAAAAAAAAAAACGAGCGGCAGCACGGTGGCACAGTGGGTAGCACAATCGCCTCACAGCAAGAAGGTCGCTGGTTCGAGCCCCGATTGGGTCAGTTGGCATTTCTGTGTGGAGTTTGCATGTTCTCCCCATGTTTGCGTGGGTTTCCTCCGGGTGCTCCGGTTTCCCCCACAAGTCCAAAGACATGCAATATAGGTGAATTGGGTAAGCTAAATTGTCCGTAGTATATGAGTGTGAATGGGTGTGTGTGGATGTTTCCCAGTGATGGGTTGCAGCTGGAAGGGCATCCGCTGCGTAAAATATATGCTGGATAAGTTGGCGGTTCATTCCGCTGTGGCGACCTCAGATTAATAAAGGGACTAAGCCGAAAAGAAAATGAATAAATGAATGAAAAAAGAGAGCAAAATTCACAAGAAACAAAAAATGTATAACATTTTGTTGAAATTTTGTACTTTGTAATGTTTGGTGACTAAAATATATTATTTTAATAAACATATCCGTTTAATAAATCTGTTTTGTTCAAATGCACCAAAATCTATTACCTTTACACACTGAGAAATGGGTAAAAATAATCATTTTCACTATGGGGTGTACTCGTTTATGTTGAGCACTGTACATTACATTATTATGATTTTTCTCTCAGTGTCTAAAATTCTTCTTTTAAGGATCTGCACTAAAACATTTTAGTTTTAAACAATATATTGTATGCGGAACTATATTTATAAAAATAACGTTTTTAAAAAGCACTGTCAGGCAGCTCATATCTATATTGCCAGCTTGGACAATATATTATTTGAAGCTACCAAAAATGCTTATAATAGTCAAACCTTTTTCTGTGGAAGTTTGAATGTTTTTTTGGCAGAAAGTGAAGAGCATCGATTGTCATTGTGCAAATTTGTTTTTGCAGAAAGTAAGAGTGGGATTGAGACGAACTCTATTTATCATGTGGTGTGGTCTTGTTACTATGTTATATACTACATTATAGGCAATATTCCAATAAAGCATAATAGAGTGACTTTAATATTAACACACTCAAAACACATGGATCAAGATTTCTAACTGCTCTTCCCACTCAGTAATCCTCGCATATTTCTTTTTTTCTCTTGTTTATTTCCACTTAACTCAGAGAAGTGTCCCAGATTGACCAGTTCCTGCAGGAAACAGCTGCTCGTGAAGCCAATGCTAAACTGCGTCTTCAGCAGTTCATCGAGGAGCTGTTGGACCGGGCTGATCGCGCTGAGAAACAGCTCCAGATCATCAGCAACTGCGGCACAACCCCAAACGGCAGCCTGGGACACTGCAGTCTGGGCTCCAAATCTAATGGACGACAGGTATAATGATGAGGAGAAAGATGAAATATATTGAAAACATTGAAGAGCTGTACTGAGAGATATCAGAGATTATGCTTGTAATCACTGACAGTGCATGTAAGTTATATTTTGATGTGACTGGACTTTATGTTAGTGTAAAGTAATTTTTTTGGAATGTTTTGATACTGTATATAGGCATGGATTAGCCATTCAATTTGTCGTCAAAGGCTTTCAAAATACAGAAGGTTAAAAGAAAAACTGCAAAGAGTTGAAAGACAAAAAAAATCTAAATTTTAAATGTTTTATACATTGAAAGCAGGACTGAACCTAATATTTTAGGGCCTTTAGCAAATCATCACAAATTTCAAAAAATTTCTCCCTAGCTGTTTCACTACACAACTCGTCATCCTCACATCTTATTCAAACTTAAATCTAACTCCATGGTGCCTTCTGATGGTCATGGGGGCCCTATTCAACTGCTTAATATGTAGGGCCTGGACTGAATAAATAATAATAATAAAAGTTTCTTGAGAGTCTGGACTCTGGAGTAATGGACCCTTTTCACAAGACTGTTATGACGCATTTAATGGTCATCATCCTTGAACATTTTTAATATTTAGATATTTTTTTTAAAGCGTATGTACATTTTTATGCATTTACATATGTATTATATCATCTTGCATCAAATTACAAAAATCGAATGACCAATTATGCAGGGCGTTTCTAACGGAGCATCTAAAGGAGAGTAAATCTGACTTTGTTTTCTCTTCTGGCTGCCGTTATCAGTTTTACACAAATTCTTTCCTTTTTCTGAAAGACCCTCATAACACCCTCGTGGAGTTTTTCTTTTATTATTTTAGCAAATAGCATTGTAAAAAAAATATTTGCTGTACTCTCCCATTCATTGCACTGTAAGTTTGCTCAACTATGACGATTTCCGCTACTAGAAACCTGGACATGTGAAAAGGGTCCATAGCTACTGAAAATGTTGCTTTCTCATCACAAAAATGTATTATATTTAAAAAAAAAATTATTTTAGGAGATTAAAAAATAGAAGAAATTAAAGAATATTGCATTGCAATTTTTCTCTATTTTACTATTTAATTTTTATAAATATATACATGTTATGATACCAGCCAAATATATTTGCCTATTGTTTATTGTATATATTGTCAAATACATTGTCTCTATAGATATGGACAATAATACATATATAAACGCTGACTTTTTACCTTTTTTGGCCTCTTAGAAAATGATACCTGGTTTTTATAACCTACAGTGGCCTACATTACTTAAATGTGCTTTGCCATGGCTGCAGTCCTGTCTGCAGTTTTGTTGGGATATAAATAAATCTTAATGCAGCACCCAAGAAATGCCTTGTGCTAAATGCTCATCAATACTTACCTGAGTTCTGTTCTTCAAAGATGCTCTTATAGATTGGCCTGGTGCACTAGATGAGGATAAAATGTGGCTGGTTACTCAGTGGTTTTATCCGTCTCCACTCAGTGTAAATCAATTCCGATCACCGAAAACCTCTTTTCTGTTATTCCCTGAGGAGAAAAAAAACTCAATATAGAAATAGCGACTTAGTTTGTATAAACAGTTTTGGCCTCTGTATATATTAGTGATGGCAGCATGGTGGCACAGTGGGTAGCACAATCGCCTCACAGCAAGAAGGTCCCTGGTTCGAGCCCCGGCTGGGTCAGTTGGCATTTCTGTGTGGAGTTTGCATGTTCTCCCCGTGTTCCCGTGGGTTTCCTCCGGGTGCTCCGGTTTCCCTCACAAGTCCAAAAAACATGTGCTATAGGTAAATTGGGTAAACCAAATTGTCCATAGTGTATGTGTGTGAATGAGTGTGTATGGATGTTTCCCAGTGATGGGTTGCAGCTGGAAGGGCATCCGCTGCGTAAAACATGCTGGATAAGTTGGTGGTTCATTCCGCTGTGGCGACCCCAGATTAATAAAGGGACTAAGCTGAAAAGAAAATGAATGAATATATTAGTGATTTGTCAGGGTTGAACAAAACTCAAGTGTCTTCATGGTTACTAATTTTCTTGTATTTTTCATATTGACTTAATGGCCCATTCAGGCGACACCTTAAAACTTTGACATCACCGAGGACTCCCTTCATCACCATAGAAACAGCAATCTACATTTGTCACTTACTTATATAGACGGCACACAGCACTGTTGACTCAGTTTCAGTTCACACGCAGCCTGTGTTCCCAAATGCCAGCCAAAGCCTTTCCGTCTCCTACTATCTGGAGAGGAAGAGCGCTCGGTGATGTCAGAAGAAGGGCACAGTGTTTCAGGAGCATGCATGCTGTGATTCAGGACATTTGGCCTAAATCAGAGCAAAAACAGGTGCTGAAAAATGGAAAGTAGAAGAAAAAATGCAGATTTCTTGTTCTCGTCTCAAGCATTTCCCACATTTCTGTCTAGGCCTTTATGCATCTCTCAGGAGATCAATGGTGCTGCTTTTCCTTTCTGCGGGCGCTGCGCCCACTGTGAATGTGTGTGTGTGTATGCCTTGTCAGCACTGTGGCACCTTTCTTGGCCCACATTTTCTGGGGTGTATCACCTAACCAGCTAGAGCAGTTATTTAAAGGCACTGTTTTCCTGTTTCCTGCATGGCATTGGGGAATAAAATACTCCAAAAAATAAAGGATTTCAGTTTGTTTAAAGGGTTCGCCCAAAAATGAAAGCTCTATTATTAATTACTCACATGTCCAATCCCCTAAAACCTTTGTTCATTTTTTAAATACAAATTAATGTATTTTAGATGAAATCTAAAAGGTCCATCATTGTCCATAGACAGCAACAGTCCCAAGACTTTCAAAGGAACCAAAAGCATTGTCAAAACATTCAATGTGATATCAGTGGTTCAACTGTAATCATAGTTTAAGTATGATTGTCTGGAAACAGTAATTTGAGGAGTTTTACCAGTTATTTGGTCTGGTTGAGACTTTCAACAAGGCGTATAATCACAGGTTGTGCCACGGGATTGCTGAGCTAATTAACATAAAAGCAGCTAAATGACAAATTAGTAATTAGTAAGGTGGGTAATCAGTCATGCAACGCAACCTGCTGGCAATTTGGCTATTTTGTACACAATGAATTTTTTATTTTAAGTGTTGACAAAGATTTAAGCTAGTTCTCATTAAGGATGAATGGTTCGGTAAAAGCGTTTAAATGGTACTCTCGTCAATAAAGTTTTGACATAAATGTGACGTCTGAACAATTGCCCCATCTTGCAGTTTACTGTGGTTGTGCTACAGTAATTCAGAGGTATTCAGTGTAATTTTGGAGAATCTGATTTCTCACTCTTTCCCTCTCAGAGAAACTCCAGTCTGTCCGGTGCGTCCAGAGGAATGTACCAAGTGTCAGATCGACGTTCCTCACCCAGCACTGCGTAAGTGTTGCCTAACATGACTTCTCAAATATATTGATGTTTTTTCATCCGCTACATTTTCTTATCAAAATTGTTTATTTGTATTATTATACATTTTATTAATTATTTTTGAAGATCTGTAACAACAGTCATTACAGTGCCTCTTTCAAGTAACAGTGAAAACAATGCCAGATTATCTCTTCAGTGACAAAGAAGTGTTGTGCCATAAATGATAATACACTTTATCCCATATGACTGCATTGGTTGTTTGGCACTTTTCTGAAATACAACCCAAAGTGTGCCACTGGACATGCCAAAGAAAGCATAATAATATTTTATTGTGCCCTTTTATCTGGTATAATTTGGGATTTGTGTAGCTCAGTGCCCTCATTTCCATTGAGGGGTACAGTTCATTACAGTAAAGTACAGTAGTTTAGTTAGTTTTATTTGTTTAATTTACGGAAAACATTTATTTGCATTTCCACTGTCAAAAGTACCAAAACAGTGAACCATCTCGTACCACTTTCTTTTTCATAGGGGTACCTAGCACAACATAACAGTATCAAAAGGGTGGAGCTAGACTTGCTGCTGAGTGCAATTGCTTAACAGTAAAACTTAACAAAAAAACAAACACCTGAAACGTTGAAACAAAACATGTCACCTTTGTGTGACACACGACCACATATAACGAAACAGGAACAGGATCCTCTTTATGTTTTTGATTGTTGTTTATTGGGCTGTTCATTGATCCCATGGGAACAAACATTTTGCTAAACATTTTTCCAAAGTGTGTCAAGTGAAGTTTATTTATAAACTAATTTCGAGAGGATCACGTGCTTATGATTGCTGCGGCTGGTCTCGCATTATCCAATTCATGATTCACCAATCAGACGATTCCTAAGCCACTATAAATACCCTAAGTTTCATATCACAGCCATCTTTGTTTTGAAGAATCCCCCCTTCCACCCCTACTCCTCCTTTCCTAGATGGGTGGCACGGTGGCCCAGTAGTTAGCACTGTTGCCTCACAGCAAGAACGTCACTGGTTCTAGTCCTTACCAAGCCAGCTGAAGTTTCTGTGTGGAGTTTACACGTTCTCCCCGTGCTCACGTAGGTTTCAACCGGGTTCCCCGGTTTCCTCCCACCATCCAAAAACATGCAACTTAAGTTAATTGACTAATCCAAATCAGCACCATAGACATGGTCCTAGTAAGTAGTTATCTCAAGAGCAATCACTATCTGTTCATTAGCTACTACAGCAGGGGAGCTCTCGAGATCTACCTGAGCTCAAACTCCCATCTCGCCTTGCAAACAGGAGGGAGCCCCGGGCTCGAGGATCTATGAGCTCAGGGCTCTCTCCCGGGACAGCATGCCAAACAAGCTTTATAACCAATCATCAGCTAAGTGTGAACTCTTGAAATGGGTTAATGTAAATGTAACTTCATTAAGATTCATTCATTCATTCATTTTCTTTTTGGCTTAGTCCCTTTATTACTCAGGGGTTGCCACTGTGGAGTGAACCGCCAACTTATCCAGCATATGTTTTACGCAGCGGATGTACTTCCAGCTGCAACCCATCACTGGGAAACACCCATACACTCTCATTCACACAAATACACACATACAGTTTAGCTTACCCATGTTAGCACATGTTATTGGACTTGTTGGGTAAACCAGAGCACCCGGAGGAAAAACGGGGAGAACATGCAAACTCCACACAGAAATGCCAACTGACCCAGCCGAGGCTCGAACCAGCAACCTTCTTGCTGTGAGCCAACAGTGCTACCCACTGCACCACCGCGCCACCCTTTTACCAGATTGGTAATAGGACAAATTATGGGCAAGGTAAATTTTTTAAAAACACAACAGGACATTATTTTAATGCAAACCAACTTTAGCTTGTAATATGCTACTTGTACAATTAACCTGTTGGGTCTCTTTTTAGGGCACAGTCTCCATAAATTTTAGAAAATCTAATTAAAAGCAGAAAAGAAAGCTTGATATTTAATAAAATCTTGTTTTAGTTTTAGCAATTTATTTAATTAATTTGTGTAATATTATATTAATTTGATTTACATCATTCACACCCTAAAGGGCGACACTGTGGCTCAGTGGTTAGCACTGTCGCATCACAGCAAGAAGGTTGCTGGTTCTAGTCCGGCTGGGTCTATTGGCCTTTCTGTGTGGAGTTTGCATGTTCTCCCCATGTTTCCTCCGAGTGCATAAAGGGACTAAGCCGAAGGAAAATTAATGAATGAATTTACACCCTAATTATTTAGTGTTTAGCTCAGGTTCTGCCTAGAGAACAATAGAATACTTCACAGTAGTGCCACAGTAATGTTTTTTATTAACAGATCGTTTAATTATTGAATAAAAATTACAAGCTCCTGAAGGAATTAATGTGCTTGAGCAAATTGGTTGAGTGACTAATTCAATGACTCATTCATAAGACATGCTATAAAATGTGCGCTTTATAGCTTTGAAATATCAGATCTAATGTTAAATTTGGCACCAGAAGTTTTGTAGCTATGTCTCAAATATGGCACAGTAGCAAGTTATCTGCCGTGAGCGGAAGGTTTGTTGGAGTCAGCCTAGTTTATGATGTGTCTGGGGAAAAAATCACTCGACTGTTGCATTTGCCTTGGGGGTTAGACCAGTTTGTAATCTCTCAGCCATGCAGAAGATATGCGAAAAGAAACACACAAACATGAACACACTGCTGTGTGTAGAAACCTAAAGTGCCTGAAACTACAAGGTCAAAAACAACCAGTACCAAAGGCTTTTGAAAGAGTCGTGAACACTTCTTGGGTGTGTGTATCGAAAGCATGTGTGTGTGTAAGATCAGTTCGCCTACACAGTGGAAAAACAAATAGCAAAACATACATTTTTTACCAAATTCATAAAAGATTTTTACTTTTCACAGTATACATTTTTTGTAAGGGTTTAGTTTAGAGTAATAGGGTTAAGTATGCATTTTTTTCAGTTCTATAAATTCTGCTTTTAATGTGGCTACGCATATGCATCACAAACAAATTACACCCATTTTTAGGTTTTCATCCTTTTAAGTGATTCCTCATACAGTAGCACAGCATATGCAACCTTTGTGTGGCTGATCTTTTAAGAAGATGATCTGTGAATGAGACAGCGTCGTCCGTTTGTGTGCGTGCATGCACCGTGTGTGTGTGTGTGTGTGTGTGTGTGTGTGTGTGTGTGTGTGTGTGTGTGTGTGTGTGTAAGGAGCGTAGGTTTGCCCAGAGTCTGCTGTCCCTAAACTGACATCACACAGACTCCACAGGAATTGGCTTCAAATAAAAGGCACAAATATGCAGTTCCTGCATGAAGTAAGAGGTGCTAAAACATTAGGAAAACAGTCTATTACAATAAAAAGAACCCACCATACCCTGTAGTTCTTTTGAATTTAGCCTTTTTATGTAATCATAATAAATGGATTTGGAAGTCTCTATTATAGATAGTCATGTATTACACACTCATACTGTGCAGAGATCATCTCTAGCAGGTCCTTTGCTCTTCAGTCCACAGTGGAGTTGAAAAGTCCATCATTGTGCTGTCTGCTACAGCAGAGCCTGCAGTGGCTAGTGGCTGCAGCAGCTCAGAATCTCTGCAAGTCTTTTGAACTGTAACATCTGGAGAGTGACTAAATGTCTGGCTGGATTTCCCAGTGGAAATTCTGTCCCTGCTAAGCCTTGGAGGAGAACATTCCTTACCCGCAATCCCATGTGAACCCCCTTACTCCTCACTGAGTTCAGTGATTTCTCTTATGGGAAAGTTTTGTGTAGTGCTAATGCCAATTAAACTCATGCTATATTATTAACAACATATTATTAAACATCATATTTTTAATCTAAGACAACTTATTTTGTCTTTGCCATGATGACAGTACTTCATATTTTACATTTTTGTAAGATATTAATATTCAGCTTAAAGTGCAATTTAAAGGCTTAACTAGGTTAATTAGGTTAACTAGGCAAGTTATGTTAATTAGGTAATCACATAACTTATTTGCATATTTAAATATAGCCTCTAAAATGTTGTCAGTTCTTAATGTAACCAATCAACTAGTTAAATATGGTGATAACTATTAATTAATTTTGTACCGTTTACCTGTACCTGCAATGTAATGTCTGTTTACATTAGTGCTGAGCAACAATTAATAATAATAAATTATTCTAAAATAAAAGTTTATTTTTTACATAATGTATGCATTTATCTATATTTAGTGTGTAAATATAAATAATAACAATATTTACATACACATTTTAATTTATATATAACCTAAATAAGGGCAGCACGATGGCTCAGTGGTTAGCACTATTGCCTCACACCAAGAAGGTTGCTGGTTCGAGTCCCGGCTGGACCAGTTGGCATTTCTGTGTGGAGTTTGCATGTTCTCCTCATTCTTCCCCCGGAGTCCAAAGACTGCTATAAATGAATTGGGTAAACAAAATTGGCCGTAGTGTATGAGTGTGTGTGTAAATGCGAGAGTGTATGGGTGTTTCCCAGTACTGGGTTGCGTCTGGAAGGGCATCCGCTGCCTAAAACAAATGCTGGAATAGTTGCCGGTTCATTTTACTGTGGCAACCCCTGATAAATAAGGGAATGAGCCAAAGGAAAATGAATGAATGAATGAAAATGAATGAATGAATGAATAACCTAAATAAAAATAAACATTTTCTCAAATATATGCCATGTGTGTATTTATATATACATAATAAATATACACTTTGCACACACATATTTTATGTAAATACCTTTATTTTGGATTTGATTAATCATGATTAATGATTGGCCAGCACTAGTTTAAACTGTTAACTGTACAATAATGATGTGTAAGTGTGTTAGTGTTGTTTTTCCTGAGCTCAGCAGTGCATGGGAAAACTCTTCTTAGGAGTGTTTTGACTGAAAACAACCAAGAGTCACTCTCGTATGTGCAATTAAGGAAATAACTCATTATTCATTCAGGCTTAAGAAATGGTATTTACAGGATGAGTTGAATCTTCATTTCTCTTCTAAGTGAGTTAGCAGAGTCTCTTATTACTAAATTAGTGGGTGTGTGTTTGTGTGTGTTTTAGGAAGTCTGTCTAGACAGATCTGATCATATTTCCTGGTTAACTCTCACTGCTCTTTCACACACTCTGAACACAAACACTGAATCCTGAAGCAGTGCTTTTGCTGGTGACTCTGAGCTTGGAATCACTATTAGAAAATGTAATTAACCATATAATTGTTTGTAGTTAATATTGCGAAATTTAAAGGCATAACTAAAAAAACATTTAGTTACTGATCCATATACCTGGTTGACAAAACTTTGCTAGGGCTCTTTGCTAGGAATCAGTTTATTTTTTTCACCAAAACTGCAGAAATGATTTATTAAGTAATAAAAGATCAACAGTTGCATTTTTAGTAATATACCATTTAAACAGGGAAGGAAAATAGTTTCCTTTCATTCACACAGACTTAATCTGGAAAATGACTAAAAATGTGTGTGCTTTAATATGCATAGTAGTCCATATGGCTATTTAGTTATGTGCACAGATCTACTTTGTATTTATTATTCCAAAAGTCATTAATTTAATGACTTTCTGTATGATAAAATACATACAGTGTTAAATATTATTATTATTATTACAATTAAAATATTTTTAAGTGTTTTATTATTTAATAATATTTAGAATTACCCTTTATTTTTATATTTCAGGTATTTACACTTGTTTTTTTTTTCTTTTTACATTTTATTATTGTTTTTGTGTTTCTGTAGCTTCAATTTGTTTCATTTTCAGTTTTAGTAATAGTAGTACTTACAATTAATTATCTATTAATCCTACTTTAGTTACTTAGTCCACAACTAGTTAGTTAATTTTGTATCTGATATTTGTATTATATTTTAGCTTAATTTCATTTACTGAAAATTATTTGAATAGTTTTAGTTGAGGGGTGCCCAAACTCGGTCCTGGAGAGCCGGTGTCCTGCAAAGTTTAGTTCCAACCCCAATTAGACACACATGGGCTAGCTAATAAAGCTCTTACTAGTCTTTCTAGAAACATCCATGCAGGTGTGTTGAGGCATGTTGGAGCTAAATTCTGCAGGACCGAGTTTGGACACCCCTGTTTTAGTTTAACAGTAACGACACTGGTAACATGCACATGTGCAAGGTAAATTAAAAACATACAAGGTAAATGAAAATACCTTTTAATATTTCTTTATGTTAACATATAAATATTTTTGTACAACAAAGCACAAAAACATTTAAATGCATAAAGTGTTTTTTCCATATAAAAAATGGCTTATTTTAAGCCTTTACAGTTTATGGTGGCATTGTTTAAAACATATCAAATATAAAACAAGCATGATTTTGTGTTTGTTTGCCAAAGGATGTCCATTCATTCCTGTCATGAACTGAGCTTTTCCTCTGTGCTTTCCTTTGTCCTTTTGCTAACAGTGCATCAGTGCGGGGGAAGTCTGTGTCGCAGGGCTCTGGAGGTTATGACAGTGACAGTGTGGATCTCCATGCTCTGGAGGACTGTCCCGATGCCCAATACTACCACGTGCAGTGCCGACTCGGGGAAGGAGGAGGCACAGGGTATGAAAGAGCGGCGGCCTCCCGGAGCTGGGGTCTCCGCAAACAGGCCATCCAGAACTGGCAGCGCCGGCCGTACCGCAACAGCATGGAGGGAGAGGAGGGCGACGTGTCTGACGTGGGATCCCGCACCACAGAGTCTGAGGCCGAGATGTGGGAGCAGGACAGGAGAGCAGACAGCAGTCAGCACGCGGGACACCGGGGAGGATACAGGCTGCCTACAGGTGCGTCACTTACCTCTGTGGGTTAACATTTGTCCTGCGGTTGAGTAATGTTTGAGTAATGTTTCATTAAAACACTGAGAAATAAAATCAATATCACAGTATGAGTGCAGTCGTCAAATCGAACAGGATTCATAGATGACATCATTATTGTTCTCTAAAAAACTTTTATTGAAAATTTTTTTATATATTTTTTTATCTATCAAAAACTATTGTCATTTAACCTAAGGAAAGTACAGCAAAAAATACAGGAAGTTGCTGATTACCTTTTTAAAAAGTTTAGCTTGCTTCATGTTATATAATAATTTCTCAAGTTACAAAATCAGAACTTTTATTTTGTTTTCTGTACATTTTACTTTAAATTAATACTTTACAAGCTGACATTGTGGAATACTCTTTTCTTCTCCATATGCACCAGACACTTTCTTTTAAGCAGCTCATACTTCATCGAAGTCATTGTGCAATTCTGAGTGTGCTCCACACAGGTTATTGGGCCTGACAAACGCACCTGTAGGACACACCCTCTCCTCTCCTCATGCACCAGACACTTTCTTATCAGTTATTCAAATCTGATGATTCTTATTGCTTTTTTATCCTAACTCGTAAGTCGCTTTGGATAAAAGTGTCTGCTTAATGAGTATGTTTATTCATTCATTCATTCATTTTCTTTTCGGCTTAGTCCCTTTTTAATGAGTATGTGTAAAATGTAAATATGTCTCTAACTTAACATAAAACTAACAAAAGAACATCTTTAAACGTAAGTCTTCATATCTTCACTGTGTGATGATGAATATTTATATGTATTTAATTACCATATCATTTAGGTTACAATAGCAGACCTGTTTTTTATGTTAAAAATTAAAAAAAAAAAATTAAAAAAATTTTAATTGTTTAACCATTTATTAAGACTCAAGTGGTTTTAACATTTTATGAACTTTTTTTCTGTTGAACACAAAACAAGATATTCTGAAAAATGTTGGAAAAAATCAGCTACTGACATTCATGGAAGCAACAAAACATATGGTTGTCAATGGCTGATTTTTTCAAGCTGTCTTCTTCAGAAAGAAAATAAAACAGGTTTGGAACCAGTGAAGGATAACTGATGACAAATTTGTCATTTTTGAGTGAACCATCCCTTTAACTATCCCTACACTACACAATGTTTTCTGAATGTCAGCATGAAAATGATTGCAAACTTAATATTGATTTTATACAACAGTTCAGCGAATTGTAAATTTAGATGGGCAGTTTTTTGTTTTGTTTATGCATCTCTGACTAAAATTACAGTGTTTCATCCCTAAATGAATCATTTGAGTCAACGAGGCTATGATCCATTCATAAATCCATTCATTCTTGCTTTTTTTCAAAATGATTCAGCCTTTATCAAGTGAATGATTCAATGACTCACATATTAAAATAGAAACATGCTGTCACCTACTGGAGGAGAGAGAGAGAGAAAGAGAGAGAGAGAGACAAACAAGGCAAAAGACAAAAATATGGGATAGGAATTACTTAAACGGATTTATTTTTACTAAGAATGTACTAGTTAATGTCACAAATAAATGCAAAGAAACAAACTAATTGGATTCAATGTGAAAATTTTAGACCTAAATAGCATTTGGTTGATAGCTAATGATTGTACAATCTGTTTTTATTTTTTTTTTAAATAATTACTGTTAAGCCTTTCTTATTAATTAAGATTCTATATTATTAATATTAATAATGATAAAAAGTTAATTAAATAATTTCTCAAAGTGTACTTTGAGTCATGTGGTGAAAATTCCTGTATTTTATCATGCATGTACAGCAATGCGAGTCACAGAAAAACAAAATATCCCAGTGTCAGGTTTTTTTCTAGTATGGCGTAGCTGTCATTTGTCTAATGTAAATGTCATTTTGTGCTTGTCAATCATTTACAGAGGAATCTGGGGCAGAAACAGTCAATCTTCTATTCTTTCAAATGTCAGTGTGCTGAATGTACGTTAGCGAGTGAAGAGTTTGTCAGTAGGCGTTTGGCCAGGTCAGAGGAGCAGGAGTCTGGCGGAGGGAAATGAGGTCAGATGAATGAACTGGCATCGGGAGCACAGGCCAGGGATCAGTGGAGAGAGTGTGTCACAGCACCATGAGTAATGAACACACTTTTCCATATACTGACGCCAGAACCACAAACTAGACACTACTGTGTAGAATGTGACCTCAGGCCTTTATATATCTTGAACGCATTACATTGATTATTTACATTTGGGCTGATTGTGTCAACTCTCTTTTCTTCGGATAAATGAAGCACCATTTAAATCATTTGTAAAAGGAATTAACACCATGTGTGCACACATGGTTTGAACTCATCGTAATTTGATTATACTTGATTATATCAACATCAGCCAATAACATCAGCTTTAGCCTGAAAATGATTTTGGCATAAAATCCAGTGGAGAGTTCCAAGAAAATATTCGGAGAATAGTGCATTTAGAGTTTAAATCCAGATATTTGGATGAAATAAAAAGTTGTTTATTAAATTACGGGTATAATTATGCAATGTATTGGTTTTAAAAAGATTGGTAAAAAATTGATAATACTGATTCACTTCAAGGTGTTTTTATGTATTTAATATTGTAATATTTTTGTGTAATCAAAAATAGTTCATACAAAATGTGATTTGCACATATAAACCTGATTTATCGAAACCTCAAGTTCCACCTGCAACCACTGATAAAAAGTCATATTCTAGTATTGAAGCACAGTTTAAAACTCAAATACAAATTTCAATGTAAACGTTTAAATGGATTTTATTAAAATATTATTTTATAAAATATTTTTTATGCATTTGAATGACATTTGAATTTATTATTAGTATTATTATTATTATTATTATTATATAAGTTTTATTCCATTACACTGTTTTTTATTGTGATATTTAATATTATCATTATATTTCATAATACAATTCACTTTTTCCATCCCACTAATAGTTTGATTTTGGATTATATATATGAAATGGGTTAGAGTAACTGTTTCTAGGCTGTTGATCATATCTGATTTATCCCAAAATTTCTACCACTGACATTTGTATTTGAGGAACTTATAAAAAAGGGCATAATAGGTCCTCTTTAAAAGGATAGTTCACCCAATAATGCAAATTCTGTCATCATTTACTCACCGTTGACTTGTTCCAAAACAGTTTGAGTTTTTTTGGTTTGTTCTGTCTGAATATATTTTAAAGACTCCTGAAAACCTGTAACCATAAACCTGTAAAAAAAACAGAGGAACGAAATGTCGTGTCTCGCAGGACAACGGTGCTACATGGATTAATCATAAATACAAACACAACACTGGACATATGAGCTATTATAAAAAAAAAAACTATGCATAACTAACATATATTATAAAATAGAATAAAATACTTAAACTATACACATAAGACAGGCTATACAAGTATTTTTCATGAGACTGAACAATGTTGTGCAGGATATTGTGCAAAAAAGGTATTTAAGGTCTAATATTGTGCAAGAGGTATTTAAGGTTGAAGCAAGCAGTGCAACATGATTTTGGTACATTTATAGTAAACATTGAGTTCTTGTAAGGTGGAGTTTAGATAAAGTGTTTTCATACACGCCGTGCTCAAGCGCAGGTGAAGGCTCAGGCAGCACTATTAGATCTCTGTGATTTTTGAGAGTCTGTTTGAGTCACAACTTTTGGCGGATTTTGCTTGATTGATCTGAAGTGTTTTCTAAATGTAGGCGAATCTGCCAGCACCAGTTTCTTCAGTCTCATTAGATCTCCAGCAGATTGTGTGTGTGTGT
>CAIGQW010054073.1:4191239-4244666 GCA_903798125.1 Danio choprae | reverse complement strand
TGTGTGTGTGTGTGTGTGTGTGTGTGTGTGTGTGTGTGTGTGTGTGACTCAGGAGATCTGGGTCTGTCAGGCTGGAGCTGTGAGATAGAAATGTCTTGCTGATTGCTTGATTTGGAGGATCTTCAGAACCTGTGGGAGGCAGTGAGAAAAGGGAACAGAGAATGATAACTCTCCTTTTTTTGACTCTGGCGCCACATCTTGGGAGTCAGTGGTAATGCAGAATATGGACAGTAAAATCAGCGGTTCTCAAGCAGCAGTCCACTAGGGGACCTCAGCAAATTTACAACATTGAGATGGTATAAAACTGTTTAGGTTCTGTTTAAAAAAAATAGTTTTACATTTGTTTTAAAATTTAAATATTAAAAGAAAGTTAAATTCAAAGATATTAACCCCCTTAAGCAATATATTTTTCGATTGTCTACAAAACAAACTATTGTTTAGAAATGTGTTGAAAAAAATCTTCTTTAAATATAGGACATATATTCTTTATATAATTATATACACATATATCTGGGACTTGTTGTATTCAAATGTTTAAAAATTATGTTTGTTTTTTTTTTCAAAGTGTAATCCTAAATCTAGGTTAAAACAATTTAAAAAACATACTTTTAAATATGTTAAACACAATTTTACATTTAAATATTTTTATGGTCTTAGTTTACTATACTAACATTGTTAGCAGTCAAGAAGGTTAAGAACCTTGATTATTTCAGTGTTCTGCAAATTATGTAATTCTTCTTGACATCATTGCTAAATGTGTTCTCTTTTACACAGGGAAAGTGAATGTTGACCACTGCTGCAAAATTTTTTTCACCTCATGTTGATACTGTCTCCAGGTCGCTCTGAAGGAGGATACAAGCCGTGCCGTCATGAGAAAAGCCCATCTAAAGCCAGCGAGGTGATCAGTCCAGAGGTGCTGAAGATGCGCGCCGCTCTGTTCTGTATCTTCACCTACCTGGACACAAAGACGCTCCTGCGGGCAGCAGAGGTGTGTAGAGACTGGAGGTCTGTAGCTCGACACCCGGCCGTCTGGACCAGAGTCCTGCTGGAGAACGCCCGCATCTGCTCCAAGGTTTTACACCTTTATTACTCACAAAACACACTCTTACACACACACACACTCAAACCAGTCAGAGCTGATTAAAAATGACAATGTGACAGCATTGAATTCGTTTTAGACTGTTGAATGTACTTTTTAGAAAAATACTACTTTTGAATTCATTTTATTATTATTAAAAACTTTAAATGAAAAATGGAGACTGTACAACTTTATGTTAACCTATCATTTAATTGTTATATTCATTAATAAATCTTAATCAATAGATAATAAACATCTAGAAATTAAAAGGGTCAGTTTTGTTATGCAATAATGTTTTTTAGCTCTGTTATGCAGAATTTCTTTTTGCTCATCGCTATCTAAATTATCATTTAAAAACTATAATTATGATTATAATAATAACATCATGACATATTGTTGCACAAGTAACCAAACTGATATATTTTATTAATCATTATTTTATATTCATGTGTCAAAGACAAAAACCAAACCATTAAAAGCATTCAAGCTGCATAGCAATAAATGTGTAATACAGCTTTGATATTTTAGTGTTAACACATTGAAATGTGTCTTGTTCAGAGCTAAAAAAAAGTAACTGTCATACATTTTATTTAAATTTACAGAAGATGTCCACTAAAATATCATTTAGTGTAACAATAGTATATAAAAATACTAATTAATTGCCAT
Source organism: Danio choprae (assembly GCA_903798125.1). Lineage (NCBI taxonomy): Eukaryota > Metazoa > Chordata > Actinopteri > Cypriniformes > Danionidae > Danio > Danio choprae. The sequence continues at coordinate 4,242,922 of CAIGQW010054073.1, read as the reverse complement.
TCTAAAGCTTTATACTCTATCCTTCAGAGCACTACATTTTTCCCAATTTCTCCCTAGTTTTTATCAATTTAAAATATGATATAATTTTGCATGACTACTTGTTTATCTGTGGTTTTTAAATACTTAAGAATACGTATGTTCTTTCATTTTTTTTTACATATATTATGCTGGGATAACAATGGAAAGTTATTTCTTTAAAAGTTACATCTTCAAAATGAGATGTATGACTGTATGATACAGTAAATGATCTGCTGGCTATGTGTTTTGTGACTGCTGAGCATCCTGAAAAACACTGAGCTCTGTGTCTCTCTCTTTGTTTGTGTAGTTTTTATGCACTCTGTCTCAGTGGTGCACACAGACACATTCCCTCATCCTCCAGAACCTTAAACCCCGGCAGAGGGGCAAGAAAGAGACGAAAGAGGAGTATCTGAAGAGCACACGGTAACACAGTCTCCCTCTGCGCCTGGGGTTTACTGTCCACACACCTGTTTTATCAGATTCTGCACTTTTCCCTGATCCGCTCATCACTCTTTCACACCAAACAGACACACACTCGCTCTCTCGCACAGTCTGACACCTGTGAAGTGTCTGTTCAGAGATCCAGCGTGAGGAAACAGATCAGGCAGTCTGTTAATTGCTCTGCTAAATCACCTCAACCAGTGTCAGTCCTCAAGAATCAGTTTTTCAGGGTGGTTTCTGCATTTCAGACTAGAATATGACACTCACATTTTTCTATGGTAATTAGTGTTACAGTAATTCTAATATGGTCATTAAAAGGTATTTTTTAAAATGTTAAAATATACTATTCAATTTTGACTTTTCATTAAGAACTTATTCATTCATTCATTTTCTTTTCGGCTTAGTCCCTTTATTAATCTAGGGTGGCCACAGCGGAATGAACCACCAACTTATCCAGCATATGTTTTACGCAGCGGATGCCCTTCCAGCTGCAACCCAAGGGAAAACATCCATACACACTTATTCACACACATACACTATGGACAATTTAGCTTACCCAATTCACCTATACAGCATGTCTTTGGACTTGTGGGGGAAACCGGAGCACCCGGAGGAACACGGGGAGAACATGCAAACTCTACACAGAAATGTCTACTGACCCAGCCGAGGCTCAAACCAGCAACTTTCTTGCTGTGAGGCGATCATGCTACCCACTGCGCCACCATGACGTGCCCAGCTTATTCATAGTAGTCAAATTAAAATGATACCAAATGCCACATGAGCTACTAAAATCAGGACTTTCTCGTCATCATAGTCCCAACCTATTATAAATTGAGGCTTTTGTAAACTTTTTTTTATTGTAATATTATTAGAATCCATTAAAGGGGACCCATTATGCCAAAATTACTTTTATAAGTGGCTTAAACAGTTGTGGGGCAACAGTCTGTAAATATAACCAGCCTCTAATGGTAAAAATGTACTAATTAATTTTTTTATAATCACATTTTGTAAAAACATTTTGTCTGCAGAATTACTTTGATTGACATTCTTCATTGTACGTGTCATCAGAGGGGGAAGTCTTGCCCATCAGTGACGATTTCTCCCTCATTGGCATAGGACATTAGTTTTGTTTTTAATCTGGCACTATGCTGATGCACAGGCATTTGTAGCTCCAACCCTTTTTAAAGAAGAAGGCTGAGAGCACAATCTCATTTGAATTTAAAGCGACAGTCACCAAAATGGCACATTTAGGATCAAAGCCTAAAAGGGGCAGTTTCTAAAAGCTATATTAATTGCAGGGCATTTTGAGCTAAAACTTCACTTACACACTCTGGGGACATCTTATAAAAAAGGGCATAATAGGTCCTCTTTAAAAGGATAGTTCACCCAATAATGCAAATTCTGTCATCATTTACTCACCGTTGACTTGTTCCAAAACAGTTTGAGTTTTTTTGGTTTGTTCTGTCTGAATATATTTTAAAGACTCCTGAAAACCTGTAACCATAAACCTGTAAAAAAAACAGATATGGAAGTCAATGGTTACAGGTTTCCAGCTTTCCTCACAAAAGAAAACAGAAAAAAAAATTAAACTTTCTGGAACAAGTCAAGGGTGAGTAAATGATTTAAATTTTTTGGGTGAACTATGCCTTTAATGGATTATTTTGGTTTTGTGTCTAGCGGGTGCCTGGAGGAGGGTCTGGAGGCTTTGTTGAAAGGCACCGGCAGTAATCTGCTCATCCTGAAGGTGTCACATTGTCCAAATCTACTGACAGATCGCTCTCTGTGGTTGGCCAGTTGTTACTGCAGAGCGCTACAAGCTGTCACATACAGGTGAGTCCCTGTGTGCTTTTATCACACTATGGTCTGGTACAGTATACTGGATTCTGATTGGTCAATTGCAGTATTTTACATAGAAATTATGAAATATTATCAATGTTATGACCTCTGGTGTCCTCACTGTTTCCAAAGAATACAAAGCACATAGATGTTATGACAATATTATCAACTGTAGTTAATTTGACATGTTTATTCATCCATTTATTAATTCATTATTTAATGTAATATTTTTAATTAAATTGAAATGTAAATAATATATTGATAAAATTATTTAATAATATGTTTAAAAAATCAGAGACAGAATATTTCATTGAATTGAAGTGCCCAGGAATGCTGGCACAAGTTTTCTCAGATACTGATTATATGTCAGGAGCGCGACAGACCCGGTTGGACAGGAGGTTATCTGGGCTCTTGGAGCTGGTTGCAGAGACATCATTTCACTACAGGTGGCACCTTTACATCCATGGTAAGATCTAAAAACAATAACTCATTTCAAAAATAGTTGTAGATTTAGTTTTATGACTGTTTTTGTGGTTGATCTACATGACCTGATAGCTTAAATATTTTATCTAATTAGTAAGTAGTAATAATGCACCATGGACTGTGTTGTTTGATTAGGGTTCTATATTAGATGGAAATATTTGTAAAGTTTACTGAAACAGTTTTAAATGTGAATTATCTGCAGTCAGCAGCCAGCGCGCTTCAGTAACAGGTGCCTGCAGACCATTGGCCGATGCTGGCCACACCTGCGGGCACTGGGTGTAGGCGGAGCGGGCTGTGGCATACAGGGATTGGCTTCTCTGGGTGAGTGAGAGCTAATGTTTGGAACATTCTAGAGTCAGAAAGATTTTTTATTCATTTATATTAATTGTTTTTTTATTTGAATAAAAACACATATCAATCAAAAGTGATATTAAAGATCAAAGTATTACAAAATAAGCTTATTTTCAATAAATGCTGCTTTTTTTTACATTTCTGTTTCTATTATTAAACCATTTCTAATCTTTTTCTATTCATGAGAGAATCTGTCAGTCTGTCACAAAAATATATATATTAAACAACATTGGTAACAAGAAATGTTACCTGAACTTCAAATGAATGAATGAATGAAATTGAATTGTTTGTTCAATTATAGTTATGAATCATTGGACTATTTTTCTGAATATATTTCATTTATTACATCTAGTAAATGCTAAACTTTCAGTTTTTCCACAGTAATCCACATTACAATGTAACTCAACACTCATATCCTGTAGTCATATTATCTATCTAGCATAGACCGTCACTTGTTATTCACATTGCAATCTGGGACACAGAGATCCTGGAAATGACACTTTTAACTGCTGCTGTGATTAGACTGGAGACACGCATTTATGATCTACAATTTTACTATAAATAAAGGTTTCGATCAAGGAAACAACCATTTCCTGTTGTGCTTTCTGGTTTTTTTAACCTACTTTACTGTGCAGTCCTCATTTACTGTAGATTTAATGGTTTGACCTTTCTGAATCACAAGACTTCATGACTGCAGCGATGGATAAAAATACTTAAATAGACCACTTAGAAGACTGAATCAGGAGTTTTTTGTCAAATGCCATTTGCTTTTCTCAGTCCACCTTTCATGTTCTTCCAGTTCAGATCAAAATGCCAAAAAAAAAAATAAATAAACGCATCATGTCCACTATAGTAGGAAACTTGGTCTCTTCGTGTGCTGATATAAAAATAGTCAACATGTAGTATGAACTAATTTCAAAGCAGTTTTTAATTGACTAGAGTATACATGCACATGTGTACCAATGTGCCAATAGATTTTCTTCGTTCCTTTCTCCACAAGACTGTAATGAGCATGTTGGTGTGTGTATGTCTTCAGCGAGGAACTGCATGCGGCTTCAGGTGCTGGAGTTGGATCATGTTAGTGAGATCAATCAGGAAGTGGCTGCTGAAATGTGCCGGGAGGGACTGAAGGGCCTGGAGATGCTGGTGCTCACATCCACTCCTGTTACTCCTAAAGCCCTGCTTCACTTCAATAGTGAGTCCTCACATTCAGTGATTCAGATTCTGATTCATTCGTTATTTCACTGAACAACAATTCTATTTGTGTGCATCAACCAAATTGCAATGAATAAATCATTTAAAGGATTTAACTCCAGATCATTTAATAAATTCATTTTTAATTAATTGCATATTTAACATTTCTTTTGAACATTACTTTGTAATAAGATGACATCAGATGAAAAGTTATTTGCCAAAATGTCTATTTTTCTGCTGACCAGTAGGTGACACTGTTCAAAACAGCTCATATTTTCTCAGGTTATACATTTAAAACCAAATTAATGTGCATAATGTTTATTTTAAAGTGAACAATTAATCCATGCAAGTTAATCCACTGAAAAAAAAGCTTTTGTAATCTTTATTTAAAATCTGTTCATTTACTTACTCTCTGGAACAGCAATTTTTCTCTGTTAATGTCAGTGTGATGGCTTAAGCAAAATATGCTTAGCCACGCCCCTACAACCATTAGTTTGCTGTGAATGAAAGATGAGAGGAGGAGTGCAAAATAAAACCCCTCCCCCTACTTAATATTCAGTTTCAGTTATAAACGTGTGTCGTCATACCCGAATTGAAGTCTGCAGCAATTTCCAGTTCACATGGACATAACAACAGTCAGCTAATCTTAAATAAGTTTGCCCTTAAACATTATTTTTGGATTGATTTATTTCTGGAGTTTACTGCTGTTGCATTAGAGAAGTCATAGACATGTTTGTGACAGGTTGGATACAACAGCATTGAATACAGGTGTAACATTACATACGGGGACTAAAATAAAAATACAAGCATGTCCACTTTAAACCACTTCCAGAGGTATTTTAAAATGCATTGACAGTATGGTTTTATAGCGTAAATGTTTACGTGATCAAATACCCAAAAAGGCAACTTTCTTTCTGACTTCTGATCAAACAAGTGATCATGATAGAACATGTTGCAAGAAAGTGCACTAAAACTAGGAATGAATACTTTGCTGCAAAACACACAGATTATTAATGGTAGCTGCCTGCCACATCTTTTCATTTGCTTGATTTCCCATTGGTTCATAAGCTGTGTAAAACATGAGTTCCTTCATTCAGTAGTGCTCCTGCTTCATATTGAGCAAGTCATGTAGCGTGTAACAAAATAGAGGGAAAGGTCTCCTAAACACAAGTGGTCACAACACGTTTCTCGGCTGAACACTTGTGATGGAATCCCTGAAAACACATTAAAAGGATAGTATGTATAAAAATGAAAGTTCATTCACTATTTACTCACCCTCAAATGGTTATAAACCTTTGTGAGTTTCTTTCTTCTTTTGAACACAAAAGAAGATATTTTGAAGAAGGTTGAAAATGGGTAACCATTGACATCCATAGTGGGAAAAACAAATACTATGGAGGTCAATGATTACAGGTTTGAAAAATTAGTTTTCATTTTTAAGTGAACTAACCCTTTAATGCCAGCTAGAAACAGTGGCTTATTCTCTCCCTTCTCCACTCTCTTCACAGGTGTGTGTCGTAACCTGAAGTCTATTGTAGTCCAGATAGGTATAGAAGATTACTTTGAAGACCCCAACAGTCCCGAGGCCAGAAAACTCTTTGACGAAATGGTGAACAAGCTGCAGGTATGGAATCATCGCCTCAAATAAGTCTTTAAGGCATCTGAAATTTGACCCGTTCATATCGCTTTATCCCTTCCAGACTAAAATTACCAGCAAAAGCTGTTCTGTAGTAATTTCGTCTCAGGCCACGGGGTTTCCTGTGTCTGAGACGGTGTTATGGATGAGTAAGTGAAAGCAGAAGAACCTCTCACAGCTGCCATGTTGAGGAACCATGAGTCAAATGCAAGTGATTCATGCTCATCCATTTGCTTGCTTTGAGGACTCAGGAAGCTGCCTCTTCTGTTCTGACTCTGGATGCACTGGAAGTGGAAGTGGGGTTACACCAACCCACGCCAAAACTCCTCTTAAACTTACTTGCAGGATGTCTTACACAAGCTGTGCCGAAATGGGCTGCAGTACATGACAGGGAACATTGCTCATCGTATATCATTTTCACAAGAGGCTCCGATATGTTGTACTTGTTCAAAAACTGCCCACGGTTTATTTCCACCTCAGCGTGGAAGCATATTTATAGTGTCCTTAAATGTTCATATCTATATCATCTCAGTGATTTGGCTCCTCCGTGTGGTTTCATTAAAATACTTTCATTTTTGTTAAAAGCAAAATACAATGTAATCACATCACAGGATCAGTTGAATGCAACAAAATACAAGCACAGATTATGATTAACCACCAGTGATATATATATATTTTTTTAAATGTCAAGTTATGTAATTTTAATGCCACATTTCCTGGGATTTCTCCAAACTTTTTTATTTAAATATACTTACAAATTACGAATAAAGCAACCAGCTGAATCATAAAAGTGACTAAAACTAGAAAAGGACATAAAATGGTACATTTGGCAGGCATTTTTATCTGAATTGGATTTAATTGGTGTAGCAAAAGAGTATTGTGTTTTTTAATTTAAGTTAATTTAAGTCTTAAGAAGTTAATTTAAGTCCTAAGGATGAGTTCACAAGGGCAATGTTTGGTTCAACTAAATCAAACTAAACTGCTGAAAAGATTGATTTCTGTCCATTTCCAAATGAACTCTAGTAAAGTTTGAATTAAACATAAATGCACCGCAGACCTTAATAATGTCAATGAACTAAAATAGTACATGATGTCACAAAATTTGACCATAAGCAGGGCAGAATGCTGTTTATGGACAGAATGCAGAATACCTCTTTTTTTCTCATCATAGTCAGGATGTTGTTCAATACAGGAATCTCCTTCCAACAGAAGGTACAAGTTATATATGTTAACACAAGACAACTTTAATTTGTAAATTAGATTTTATTCATGTATACATTTCTTAATTTTTCTATTTTGTTTTTTTTCTTCTTCAGATTTAGCTTTTGTTAGTAATTTGTGTTAGTTGTCAATTCAATATGTCTTAAAATGTTCATGTAATAATTGAATTTAATTCTATTTAAATGACCAAAATCAGTTTTTAGTATCTTTAGGTTTAGTTTTTATTTTATTTTATATTGTAAATCTGGATTCCTGAATTGCTGAATCACCAAATTGGACCTGACCTAGTCTTACTATTATACTCAAGTTCACAAACCTTCTGTAAAAGCAGTTTTCAATAATATATTGCATTTTGGAATATGAATTACCCAATGTAATACTGCACATACAACTTACATACTGTTTTTCTAGAAAGCCTAGATGATCATTATATTATCATAGATCATTCATTATGTTTCCTCTTTTTCTCCTTTTAGGCACTCAAGAAAAGACCTGGTTTCTCTAAAATTCTCCATGTGAAGGCCGATGGCTTGTGCTAACTCTGCTGTGTCCAGGCCAGAGCCACAAAAGGTTCACTAAATAATTAAGCCTAATCGAGTAATTCTCTCCTCAGTGAATAAGGGGAAGAATCAAACACTTCTGCTTCAGTTTGAACTCTAAACACCAGTCCACCGAACCACGATGTGCGTATTTGTTGGCTTTGACATGATGCAACCAAATAGAGAAGTCTGTAAAGATAATACAAAACAAACTCTATGAGAAGGCATTATTACTCGCCATGGATGCCATTGTGACATTCAAGACCCAAGGGTTTTTCTCCTATACTTGCCAAACACTAAACTTAAGATCTCAGAGAACATGAAGTCTCTTGAAGGGAGAAGTTTGACCTGTAACAAAAAATATATATATATGTGAATCCAAGCAGCACAAATGTAAAATGCACATGGGTAAGTTAATAATGTGGCAGTGTGTGATTAGTTTGATTGTTTCAACAAATCGTTCATTAGTTGCCACTTCGAACGCTGAACTTTATGCGTCGGCCAGCCATATTACTAGGACAATTTCAACATTACATGATCACCAGCTTCAGACATGGCTTTCTGAGAGCCTTACTTGGGTGCCGTTTCTCCTCAGAAACTACTAATATCTTTTGTCTAGAAGAGCGAGTTCAAGCCGAGCGAAGAAGCCAGTAAACACAAGTTCTGCTGCCTCTTTCATGTCAGACCCTCCAGGCTTCAACTGTATTTCAGTGACCAGGGTTTCTCTGCAAAGGATTGTTTTTCTTCTTTGGATCAGTTTTTTTCCAGATTTGCTATGCCTTTTCCATGCCGTGCCATTCATAGCTCCAACATTTTATTTTAAGGTTGGATTTTGGTCATGCCAAAATGTGCCATTGGTGAAGAAGCAAAGCCTATAGGTGTTAAGTCATACCCTATAAGGTGTGCGCTTGTGTAATGTAAGGTCAAATTCATGTCGTGAGGGGTAGAAACAAGCTCATGGTGCTGTTGTTTCAGCGTTTGCCTATATTTTTACTTCAGAAGACAACATCTTCATCTCCTCCATCACCATTTAAACTTCTGATGAATTTCTTTAGCAGTCAGGCTGGTGCCGCTGAATATGATCACAACTTCATTTGGTCTGATGATTTCCATCAGCGTTATGTTAGCGTAATTTAAATACTATATATTATTGTTTTTTATTTTTATGTTAGGATTATCATTTAAATTTTAATGATAGCTTTAATAATTGTTTTTTGTGTCTATTGTTTATTTCATTTTCAGTTTTTGTTGTTTAATTAGAAATTAAACTACATCTTTTGCATCTAGCTGAAACACGAACTTCAGTTAACGTTTATTTTATTTCAAGTAACTTTTTGAGGTTATAGCTTTATTTGACTATAATAATCCCATTTTTCGCATTTAAATGCTAGATGCCACTAAATGACGGAGTTGTGAATCTACACACTGCACAGTCGAATAGAAGTAAACCAATAAATACGCAGGTATATTGGCGGAATCCTCAAGAATTCACTTCTGAAATATGTGGACTATGGTTTGGTATATGGATATTGGCTTTGGTTCCTTAATTGTTGGAAAAATAAGGTAATAATGGCCATATTAGACCAGTCATGTCAGACTCCAAATTGACAAATGATTCTTTAAAACTGAGACTGAATTCAATATTCATAGTTTTGTTTTGTCAGGGCTAACATCTTTCTTTTGCTTGTTTTAAAAAGGAAATGTTTATTTATTGGTATATTTTCGAGCATATCACATGACATATCAGGCTTTGGCCTGAAAGATGTTAAAATGTGTTTTAGCTAGAAGTCAGTCATACGACGAAACAAGAATATGACATACTCATCAAGTTTATTTAAAAAAATAGCAACATGCTGATGCAATAATAGTGATGCAATCAGGCATTGCTGCCCCCCTTGGCCAATCTCTGAGCTGGAGTCAAACAGTCCAAACGTTCTTCTCTTAAGTGCTTTAGTCAAGACGAGCACTTTTGTGGTGCAACATTCTACTTCATGTCTTAAAACACATTACGGGGCTTGAACTAGCGGGAGAGGAGCGTTTGCTTGAGTTTACTTTGAGCTCGCTTTTCTAGTGGGCGTTCGTGGAAATGTGGAAAACCTTTCTCCAAACAGAAGCTGGAGAAGTGCAACAAACTCGCAACAATGACTTTTGGAGTGTGCTGGCGCTCGGTCTTCTAAGACTTTAAAAACCATATGTATATGTTGTTTCTATAGGAAAGGAATCGCAAACGATGTAAATATTTGAAATGTCACATACAGAAAGTGATAACATAGCGTGTTTACCCAGGATTTTCCGCATCAACCAGATGAGTCCAAATGTATGGAATTTGCAGTATGCCGTGTACGATAGATGCTTTATATTGAATGTGTATCAGAGTCCTATAGAAATGGAAATAATTTAAAAACAGAGTACAGTTTATTTCAACTATTTATTTCTATAAAAAGAGATGTCTATGATGATGGCATGTTTGTGCTAAAGCATTATATATCATGTTGCCTTTTCAACTGTTCTGCTGTAGATGTTATAGATTATTAGACTATTATCGGAGTGCTCTGCTTGCTGCCTTTCATTTTTAGACTGAGCAACCAATGCACCATTACTATGATAAAAGTAACTGCTAATGTTTAGTATTAAGCCGTCGATGTTCTATTTTATTTGACGTCAAGCCTTTTGAACGAATCTGACATGTGATGCACTTTTTTTATCAGAGCGCTTCCAGTGCTCTGTGATGGTTGGTTTTCTATAATTCATGTGCAATTCCTCTTTTCCTAAGCTTTGCACCAGAGGACTATCAGCTTTCCATTCAGCGTGATCAATAGTTTTAGTGACTTTTTATGAAACCCTTGCTGTGGTCTTATTTGATTCATAGCATTAACTTGCAATATAAAAATGAATAGTAATATTAATATCAATATAATCGCTTGGTCATGTAAAAGCATTTGATCATGTTTTAGTTTTTTTTATTCGTTTGCTTTGGTGATGAAAGTGATGGTTTCTGGAGTGTTGACTGAGCACTTTGAATTTTATGTTTTGTTTTTTTCTGTAATATTACTTGAGGTGTTCATGAGATTGTTGTGAAACCTTTATGTTATGACATGTCATGAATATGAATGATAATTTATGCATGCTTATGACAACTGCCGTTAAGTGTCATTAGCTGTTATGTCATTTTAAATGAAAAGATTACTTGACATTAACAAGACAGCATAATAATAGCGTTTTTCTGGACAGTCAAAGCGCCTTACACATTTTTTTGGAAGGGGGGGGGGGGGGGGTGATGAAGCCAATTATGATATGGGTATGGTTTGTTGGCCATGATGGACAGAGGCCAGTGGGCAAATTTGGCCAGGATGCCTTTCGAACTTTCGAAGGACATCCTGGGATTTTTAACAACCTCAGATTAACGTCTCATTTGAAAGACAGCTCTCATTTAGCATATTTATATAACATATTTAGTGCTCATTAACATACTGGGGCGTTAGGACCCACACAGACTGCAGGTTGAGCACCCCCTGCTGGTCTCACTAACACCACTTCCGGCAGCAGCCTAGCTTTCCCATGTGGTCTCCCATCCAGGTACTGACCAAGTAGCTTCAGTGGGCGACCATGTGAGAGTTGCAGAGAGCTAGCTGCCAGCTTGTCATAAACCTGTCATAAACATGATCGTCATGAGGCATTTATAATTCTGTCATGTATTTTATAACAGCTTCAATAATATTTTTCTTGACCTCATCTAAAGTGGTAAAAATTGAATTTCTCATTAAAATGTCATTAAATATGAATGATGCTGCTATGAAATTATTGACAGAAAATGTACATTTTACTGAGAAATTTTAATAACAAATTCATTTTGTTCCATTGAAAAAATTGTTTAGAAAAATATTCATCATGTTTATGACAGATTTATGACAAGTTATGGTGTCTTGAAAATGTCAAGTTGTCATGACAGACAAAGACAGGTTGTAATGTATTTGACAGTGTCATAAACATGCATAAAATCTCCTTCGTATTCATGTCATGATTATAAAGGTCTTATGAACACCCCCTTTAAGAAAAAGCATTATCTTTTATTCTGAAAATGGATTGAAATAGATAGTTTACTGTGTGCTCAACCCAAAACTGGACAGATTTTAAAATGGAAAGAAAAAAGCCCCTTTAGGAGAAGGCCTGAAGCACTCAGAAAGATAATTATAACTTTTATGTACGCTTAAAATTGTTTTGTACCACTAAACAGAACTTCTTGAAACAATCAGTTATAGTGGTGTTAGCTATATTGTTAGGTGCCAGATGTTGTGACAATTCATGTGTAGCTGTTATTGTAACCATCAAATCAATGACCTATTATTAAAGACAAATCGACAACCAGGTTTATTATCGGTGGAGTATTATCCGCTCTTTGTTCACTTACGTTTGGTGAAAATGACATGGTAAAAGATAGAAACAGGATTCACTATTCAAACAGCCATACTTGAACTCAAAACAGTGAACGTCTAAATGCCTTTCATTTATATTTAGTTTCTCTGTTCATTAATATGGCGTTCAGTCCTTGATTCTGCAATTTTGATGTACTGCTTCTCCAGTATTCAGCTTTGTGCCATGATATTCTTGTCATTACCTCTCTGATTTGAATGATTGTATTTTATTTTCACCTGTCTGAACTGCTTTCATGCATTACCTCAAACATCTTCTGGCAACAGGAATTAAATTGTTGCTTTTTTATACCAACAGATCACATTGACCTTATTTAACAAATGCCCTGCACATTCTCTGCCGTTGCACAAAAGAAAAGACAATTCATCACCCAAAGGTAGTTGGTTTAATATTTATTGGACGATGTTCATGTTTAAGCTCTTTTCTTGCCTGTCGGAACAACTGACTGCAGCTCATTTTGTTCATGCGTTGTGTTGTTGTGGCCTGCTCAGTAGCATTTCTTATTGTCTGTTCGACCAGTTATCCCAATTTGCGAAAAGCAAAAAGTGTGATGGAATTGTTTACATTCCAAATCTCATGCCATTTTGTTCCAGGCATATTCTATAAGTTATAATAAAAATCGGATACATGTACCCAAATTGTGTGAAGAGATCTTTATATTGCATGTTTCAGATTAAGTATGCACATAAACGTTTTAAATTTGTTTAAAAAAAGGTTTGTTTTTGAATTCTCATAATATTATTCATTTATTTGTAACATCCCATTTTGTTCCAGGAATAATAATAATAATAAAAATAATAATAATATAATTCTAATAAAATCTTGCATATATTGTGTTAAGAGATGGTTATATTGCATGCATCCATTGAGATGAAGTACACTACATTTGCAGTAACCACTTTGTGTAATAATAAAAAAAAAGTGATCCAGATTTTATTTTATTAACATTTCTTTATGGCTATTGTTATTTATTTACATTTATTTTGCTCTAATTTTTAGTTACAATTTAGAAATTAATGTTGCTTGTGAAACGCATGAAAAAAACATTAATTTACCTTTTTTTTACACAGTTTTACACAGCAGATGCCCTTCCAGCTGCAACCCAGTGCTGGGAAACACACATACACTCTCATTCACACACACTATGGCCAATTTTGCTTATTCAATTCACCTATAACGTATGTCTTTGGACTTGTGAAGGAAACCGGAATTGGCAAGAGTGCTAACCACTGAGCCACCGTGTCGCCTCAAATATTGAAATATTTTTCTTCAGGCATATTAGATGAGTTCTAATAAAATATGATGCATATATTGTAAAACAAAAAAACAACAACAACTTAGTATTGCATGCATCCATTTAGATTATGCCAGTGGCAAGGACGAAATGTAACCCCACTCAGATTGACACTAGACCTAAAGCTGTCAGTCAAGTGATAAATCCAGTAAATAAAACAGTACCTGATTTGGGTAATGTTTTATCTGAGAAGAATAAGTCTTAGTCAAAGACAATGAGAAGTGAAGTGCATCCCTCGTGCAGTATCAACATAGCTAACCATAGCTGACCAAAAACATTAAATTCTGAACAGATGTTTATTTATTTTTGTTAAAGCCCATTTTGTCGTGAAAAAAAATCATTCATTCACTCATTCATTCATTCATTTTAGTCTTAGTCATCAGGAGTCGCCACAGCGGAATGAACCCCCAATTTATCCATCATATGTTTTACACAGCGGATGCCCTTCCAGCTGCAACCCAGTACCGGGAAACATCCATAGACACTCATTCACTTACATACACTACGGCCAATTTAGCTTACCCAATTCACCTATACCGCATCTCTTTGGACTGTGGGGGAAACCGGAGCACCCGGAGGAAACCCAGGCGAACACGGAGAGAACATGCAAACTCCACACAGAAAGGCTTGAACCAGCGACCATCTTGCTGTGAGGCGACAGTGCTAACCACTGATCCATCGTATCGCCTCCGCCAAACATTACGTTGTTAATATGTAAAATATACCGTAATCTCCATTTGATATTGATTTTGGGCTTTAACACAATTGATTCCATAGTGTGTCCACCAGAGGTCGGTAGAGCACAGTAAATGCGAGCAGAGAGAATGAATGTGGCCTGCGGTCTTCTTCAGTTTGTGTGTATTGCTTTATTTAATAGTTCATGTTTATTGTCTTTACATGCTGTTTATTGTGTTTTATTATTCACCTCAGGAGTGCGTTTCAGGGGGAAATTTCCTCAAAGAAACAGCTGTGTATGATTATTTTGTACGGTAAAGAGAAGCTCTTTCTCTCCTGACGGCTTATCAGCAAAGGGAAAGTTGTGTTTGAGGAAAACGTGCTATCAGGCCAAAGTGGTGTTAGTGGGTCAGTAGGCTGGAAGTAAACATACCAAGTGGTCTTTTGGACTGAGAACATGAACTCGATTTAGTTAGATATTTACATTTTCTGAAAAAAAAAATGTGAGGGAAAACTTGGGGTGGTTAATGGTTAATCTATTTGAATGATTTTCTAACTGCCTTCTTAAATTAGACGATGGCTATATGAATTGTGTGTGTGTGTGTGTGTGTGTGTGTGTGTGTGTGTGTGTGTGTGTGTAATGAAACATTTTTAATTAAATCTTTAAAATTAAATCTTTAAAATTAAATCTTTATTAAGATTGCTTGGTTTTGATACCACACTGGTTATAAGGTAATATGTAAGTAAACAATACATTTAATACGTGTCCTGTTACAAAAGATACAAATAAATGAATGCACATCCACCATCTTTGAAGTCTGTGTGAAAACACAATGTACAATGTTTATTTTGCTAGCACAATTTTCTGGATAATTAATCTGTGCAAGTTAATCCACTGGGAAAAAGTGTGTTTTGTTTTGTTTTGTTTGTTTTTAATCTTCAATACCCACCAAACGTTGGACCTCTGACAGACGTGCATATCAAGTCTATATTGCGTCCGTTGGTATAATAGATGTCTTTTGGACGTCTGTCAGATTCAGTGGGATAAAAGTCTTTTTGATTCAGCGTTTGGAATGGCGGCCCTTTTCAGTTTGACGGCTTCGGCCACAATATCCATAACCACGCCCCTTTTTACCTGTACGTTTCAAACAAGCCTGAAGGACTCAATTGGTTGATCAGCTGTTTGTAATTAGGTTTCAAGCAAACTGTGCCGGGCCGCGGTCCTCCAGGACTAAGTTTGACACCTGTGGACTATGGGGTGCCCAAACATTGTCCAGAACTGCTGGTGTTCTGCTGAATTTAGTTCAAGCTTAGTAATCAAGCTTTTACTAGGCACAACGGGAGACTTTAAGATAGGTGTGTTGAGGCAAGTAACTAAACTCAGCAGGACACCGCCCAACCGGGACTAAGCTTGGGCACCCATGGTATAACAGGATGGAGACGTTACCGAAAAGGACAAAGCTCTAATGAGTACCACTGGCAAAAGAATTTAAATAATCAAGCAATAGCTACTTATATTGATATTGGAAAAGTCCGGAGAGATTGTTGGGAAGGCCTGGAAATGGAAGTCAGTGTTGCTTTTTGTCGACATGTAAGTAATATTCCTTTTGTCATATTTCACAGAAACAGTATTTTGTTGTAATTTTAGCTATAGTAAGCATCAGGGCAGTTTTGAGTGTCATCGTTAGCGTGAGCTGTCTGGTGCTAGCTCTAGCTAGCTATTAGCAACTTTCATGATGTGAATTTGAGCAATGAAGAGAGGCGTGTGTTTGTTTTGGATGTTTTCTTTTAAAATATTGCTTGATTATACAGAATAAGACCAGAAAACACACAACCCCTGCAGTTTATTTTTTTGTTGTTGCTTTCAATAAGAAACAGACTTCTCTTTTATAGTGGTGTCCGTTTTTTGATGTTGCAGATTGTTAGGCTCCTCATTCATTTTTACTACGAATTAAAAAAACAAAAACACTAATATCTCATGTTTCATGTGATTGCTCAATCAGTCTTTCACCCATAGCATTACATTTAGCTCCTCAATGTCCTTCAGATATTTGGTTTGAGAAAAGTTAATGAACTCTTGAGCTTTATCTAAATATTTGCTCTATATTGACCTACTTGTTGATGTCCAGGATGTTTGTTTAAAAATGTAATGAAAACAAGATTCTCAAGTTATTTTTTGACTGTTGCTTTATTGTATTATCTAATAGTTAAACATGTCTAATAGTATCTAATATAATTTAATTGGGGTTCTGCTGAGAAATCTAGCCTTTCAAATGAACGTGCAAGTAACCGGTATTGAAAGTTTATAGCATTAGCCAAGATAGATTTTATAGCATTGAGATGCAATACTTTTTAAAATCAATAATTAATTACATTTATTAAATAAGCCACTGTCCATTAAAAAAAAAGAAAAGAAATAAAAGTAATTTTAAGTTTCACTTTTGTCTGCTGTACCAAAAATATACAAAACCGTGACCTAAAAACAAGTTGGATATTAGTAGATATTGAACCAATGAAATTCTTTGCATTTTGTTGGCTAACCTTCAGAGATTTTTTCCATTTTGAATTAAACTCATAACAAACGCATCCCTCAAATTAGAGAAAAGAGTCACAATTCAACTGAGACCTATTTGGTTCAAGGTAAAAATTTAAAAACAAATTCATTCATTCATTTTAATTTCGGCTTAGTCCCTTTATTAATCTGGGGTCGCCACAGCGGAATGAACCGCCAACTTATCCAGCATATGTTTTACGCAGCGGATGCCCTTCCAGCTGCAACCCATCACTGGGAAACATCCATTCACACTCATACACTACGGACAATTTAGCCTACCCAATTCACCTGTACTGCATGTCTCTGGATTTGTGGGGGAAACCGGAGCACCCAGAGGAAACCCACGCCAACACGGGGAGAACATGCAAACTCCACACAGAAACGCCAACTGACCCAGCCGAGGCTCGAACCAGCGACCTTCTTGCTGTGAGGCGAATGTGCTATCCACTGCGCCACCGTGAGGCCCAAAACAAATTCAATTTCTGTTTTCAAAAATCATAAAGTAGAAGGCATAAATGCAAATATACACCTAGCCTTTGTAAGGTAACGATTGTTTGTAGATTTAAAAAGCTGTGACCTGTGACTGGAGAGCGTTGAAGAAAAGCATGATAACTGAATTTTCTTCATGGCAGTTAAAATTCATCTGATATAAATGCAGGTCAAAGTATGAATGATTTATTTAGTTATTGTGAGATTTGGATTTCAATATTCTAAATATTAAACCTAATTTCTTGCTTTGGGTACAAATCAAGAAAAAGTAGAACAGCTTAGCGCAACTATCCTCCTATGTATGCGTTATAATGCTACTGATCCCTGGTTCAAATGCTGAACTGATCCCTATGTTTTCAGTCATAAAAAAAGACAACACAAATTCTTTATTGCAAAAACTTGGCAACTTTATTTACAATTCAAGTCAGTCACATGCAACATATTTTAATGAATATAACACAAAATTAGCCCCAAAAAAGCATCTTTGCACTTTTTTTCTTCAAAATGTTGATTAAATATACAAAAATATAGTTTACAAATACTGTACAGAAAATATTCTGCTGCAGAATTCTTACTTTTACAAACATGTTTGTGAGATTCACAAACATTAGCAGTGTTAAAACAAGACTGTGTTGGGAAGGGGCGGGGCTCTGTTTACAATTGTGAGGTCACAACGGTGAGGGGTGGGACAAATATTAGATCACCTCAGACAAAAAGAGTGGTGTGGGAAGGAGGAACATCATGAAACTTTGAAAGAACATGTCACCGATTTGACACTGAGATAGTTGATAAATAGGCAATTCAGATTTGATAGTAATTGTTTATCAAAACATAATATTTGAATTACGTCATGTGCCTTAATGACCACATTCTACAAAGTACTACTACTTAACAACAGAAATACTGCCAGTCTGTTCCCAACAGCCTTTTTTCACAATGTCTTGTTAATTTAAAAAGCCCGTTAGGAACAAACAAGAGTTGTTGAGTAGCGAACACCTAATGTTGTCTTTTCAAATTAAAACGGGTAAACCAAATATGGCACTCTCAGTAATGATCAGTAGAAAACATTAGTTCAAATATGCTAAAAATGTGACCTAATATTAACATTCCCAATTTTCTGGAGGACTACCACTTGTATGAACATGCTAGCTTTACTTTCTAGAAGTGTTTCCAAACCGATTTTGAAATTGCTTTTAGCAACATCACAAAGCCTTGCTTTGCCTAATCACTAAATTAGAGCGGTTAGAAAGTACTATTGAAATGTTATGGGTTTTAAACTTTAGCACACAATAAATAAGATAACATTTTTGTGCCATTTTCCATTCCACCTCAATGGACAGGCACTAATACCACCTAAACGGAAGAATATGAAAAGTGCAGTGATGTAACTTGTACATTTTAGACACAATCAACTACTTTCACATTATAATGACACCGTTGAACCACAGCTCTCTATATGCATACATTCGTAATCAGAGTGACTCTTTAAGACCTACTGTGTTACTTAAGCCAAAGAGATGAAGAAGAGATCCTAATTTAGGACTCAAAGTTATTTGTCCACAATAAAGTAATTTCCAAAGAAAACCCTCAGTGTTTTACACTTCGTTACAACGAAGTACTGGAGCAAACTGAAAAAAAAAATAATAATTGTAATATTAGAGTCAAAAGGGTTTCTGCAAACACTCAGCAAATGCAAAAAATTATACATTAAAAAATCTTTAAATAAGCTTAACTTAATTCACAATCTGCCTTTCAAAAGCACACAAAAATACAATGCAGAACGCGGTGGGCAGTTTTCTTGGCAATGAATGAACGGTGTGCCATTTAATCCATGACCAGCACTTTTTTTGATCAAAACCAATTCAGATTTAGATTTTAAATCAAGTTTTACTTGTCAGATAAATAAAATTAAGTTTTTACATTTGGCATCATTTATAGTGTTGTGGCCAGCCTGTGTGCACAACAATATGCATATTTCACTACTAGGTTGACTTAAAATGGAGGGCACAGAGACCCAGGATGACCTTATCAGGTTGTGGGGATGAAAAGGGGGGGGAAATAGCTGTACTATAGAGCAGGAAAGAGCCAGAGCATCTATTCTGTTACAGACTGCTGACTGCATCCACCTGCTGGTCATTGATCTTAATGGCTGAGGATTCTGTGTTACAAAGTGCTGGACTGATTTACTGATATGCTAAAGATGCTGGAATGATACTAACTAGATTGTATGTCATCTGGGCCTGTTCACTGTAAAAAGCAATTAGTTACTTTAAATAAAAAAAAGTGAGTAAACTCGTTGCCTTAAAAGCAATAAGTTGACTTTACTTGAAGGAAGTAAATGCATTGTAACTTGGAATTATGTTCACTTCTTGACCGATCTGGACACTTTATGCCAAGTATATTTTAAGAAAGCTATGCAGCACAAAATGAGAGCTGGCGTGAACACACAGACATGCACACATTAGCTACTTTGTGTAGAACCAAGGCTTCATTGAAGATATGAAATAACTAAGCAAATATTGTACAATGGGAATTAAAATCCTGGCCAATTTGCATAAAAAGTAATCATGAAAGTCAAAACAATCCTTTGGGATGTTTTTTTTGCAGTTTATATTTGGGTAAAACCCCTCTTGGTCAATTTGTAACTATTTCCATTAACTCTATAAAACATCTGCAGAATGAAAACATTCGCTCTGGATTGGGAAACCGAAGCCAGAAACTGACTAATCCTGCGGCTATGAACAGATAGTGAAAACAGAAGGGATTTTATGGCAGCGGTTTCCTAAAGTATCAGCTGACATGAATGATCTTGCAGGGGGTCTGCAAGTTCATTGCTAAAGTAAAGGTGTTATTTGTATAACAGGCATTTTATTTAGACTGGGAAAATCTTGAAGTGTTTTGAATTATTGAAATTTATTATTTATACTGGTTGGGAAAATCTGAATTATTTTAATTATCTAGAAAAGTTAGTGTATCACACCATACGTTTTTTTTTCTCTTTACCTTTTTTGAACCCAAAGCCGTAGATGTGTGTGTGAATGTGTATTTAACACAGCCCTCAGTTAAAAAAACCTTTCTAATATAAAGACATCCACAAAACACAGATCAAATACTGCTGGGTCAGATCATGACCTTAATAAGACAAACTCTGCATTCACATTTGTTTTGGCCATCAGCGACAGGTCACAGTGAACCGTATCTACAGATACAGCCTTCCTACTGACCATAAATGCACAAACAGTCAAACAAACAAACATATACACATTGGAGAGCTGCTGTCCCTTTAATATACAGTATAAACTTAACCCTGTCTAATCAAAATAAAACCAATGGTACTTTGCTCTGTGGCTCTGCGTACATCACCTTTAACATTAAAAAAATGTTTAAAATCATAAAATATAAACAAGATCTTGCTACTATCACAAGCAACTAGGTTTGAGTTTTGTGTAAAGTGCTTGTTTAAAAAAAAAAAACGTTTAAAAAAAAACCTAGATTTTTCTTAATGTGTTTTAATGCTAATGTTTTTAGTCCTTTTTTATGCCTCTCACTGGTATCCTCAAAAAAAAGTGCTTTGGTGTGGAACGGTTATTTTAAACTCTTCTTCATTATCCCACGGGGGGAAAAAAAGCTAAACCCAAATAAACCCAACAGATTGAGTAAATCATCTATTATTGTAATTTGGAAATAATCCTTTACAAAGCCACCAAGGCAGGACTTGAGCGTATGCAGGTCACCGTGGCTCTGCGTGCCAATCCTGCAGTCTGTCCTTGGATATGAGCGTGTACCTGTACAGGAGGGAGTGTGAAAGTAGTGGCAGTCACATTTGTAGAAGGTTCTAGACCAGGTTCTCCACCCCAGGCAGAGGCTGCTGTGTTGGGGCAATTGGTTCAGACATGTTCTGCTGTTGTGCCAGCTGTAAGACGGGCATGTTGCACAGCGGGCAAACCTTCCTCACCTCCAGCCATTTAATAAGGCACCTGAGAGGAAAGAAGATGTTGAAAATGAAAGGCAAACTGGATAACATTATGCCTAAAATTTGACAAAAGCATGTGAAACCACTAACTATAAAGAGACTCTGCTAACCCAAACTCTCAATAACGCTGCTGCTAGCAAGTCTGAAGTGCTTTCATATGATGTGTCTATGTTGAGAAAGGTGGGCGTCTTAATACAGGAAGCTCATGTGAATGTGAGACAATCTCGGGTTGAATCTCGTTTAAGTGAGATGCTGGCATCTCTGCACTGATGAATAATTCACTGTAAGCACTTCTATTTTAGGCCGCATTGGTCACATCAGGTACACAAACAGATCTATGACAAGTCCCTATTTAACCACTGGCATAGTCTGGACTTTGAAAATTTTGTAAAATTAGTTTTAAAATTAAGTTTTTTGTTATATTGTTTCTTCGTTCCCTCTGTAGCAAGACTTGTATTGGGGATTTTAAATTGGAATGACCTGCTCAGTGCTCATGCATCATATTGTGTGACATGCAAATGATACGCAATAGGCATCATATGATTTAGTGTCACATTATATAATGTGTCATGTTTATGTCTATTTGGGAGCTGAATTTCATCAGGTTACACCCTTGTGTCATAACTACAGTCACACTGCAACAGTGCTTGTAATGCATAGTGTTTCTTTGACAAAATAAAAATAATTTAACTTAAATGAAATTGTCTTTTTTGTAAGTTTATTTGTAAGTCTATAAACAATAGACTACATATAGCAGCAAATGTGTGTGTACGCGTGTGTGTGTGTGTGTGTGTCTGTGGGTGCGCGCGCAAGCATGCATTGTATTCCTTATGTTGTGCCATCAAATGTCCTCACAAGTATAGCAATATCAGTCACTACTGACATTGTGTGGACATTTGATTTTGGTCCCCATGAAGAAAATCCCACAGAATGAAGTATTTTGAAAACATAACATGTTTAGGGGTAGGGGGACAGAATATACTGTATAGTTTGTACAGTAGAAAAAACTTTACTTCTATTGGAAGTTTCCATAAAGATAGCTGTATGTGTGCGCAATTTCAGTTCAGTGACCTATTTAAGCTGTAAAATTTGGCTGGACTCCTATGGCAAACTGAAATGTTTAAAAAGACCCGAGCTCCCCACCCCTCTGATAAATGTCCAAGCATTGCTCTGACATTTACTTTGGCATTTACTCTGACATACAGCCTAGTGCAAATGTTTCACAAAGGGGTGAAGGAGAAGATGGCTGAAGCAGACACATTTCAACTAGATCAATGCCTGATCACATCCATCCAGCACAGCAGAAACCAGAAAACATTGCAAATTTACATGCAGGTTAAGGCTTTAGATTGTTTTTTTTTGTTTTTATTATGCAATCTGTTTGAAACTAGTAGTGTTTTGTTGTTTTTTTTTTGTAGACCTGTCATGGCTAATTAAATATGACGCTAATACAGCAAGTAGGGGACAGGAAGTCTTGAATGATCAACCAAATCATTGATTTGAACTCCAAAACATCTGATTTGTTTTGTTGATTTGTTCAAAACATTGGATGCATTTAGAAACAAAACAAGTGGCTTTTTATGAATGAATCACTGAATCAAAAGATTTGTTCAAAAAGACAATTCTGTCATTAATAACTTATGTGGTTCCAAACCCATAAGACCTTTATTTGTGATTACGTTTAACCACCAAAAATTATGATTCAACCACTTCTGACACGAACTGTTTCGTCAATGTTCTTGGTTCCTCTCTGTGCTTTGGATGTTTCATGACACTTTGTCTATGGAGGGTCAGAGAGCTCTCAGATTTAATCTAAAATATCATATTTTGTGTTCCAAAGATTAACAATATTTGGGGGGTTGCTAAAACCAACAGCTTTCAAAACTTTGAGTTAGTGGTGCAGAAAGGGTCCTCATTTAGAAAACAACATATGCCAGGGTACTCACTTTCTGTGAAAGGCATGTTTACACGGGCAGATTCCCAGCTCGTCTTTCTGCTTGAATTCTTCCAAACACACCGCACAAATCTGGGGAGATAAAACAATAAAATCCAATCATTGAACAGATGAAAAATGCCCTCAAAAACAGTTCATCCCAACATGCTATTACAGGAAGTGAATGAATATTATCTTCATTGAGTAAGATGAGAGATCATAACTTACTGCAGTGTTCATGAGAACTTATGATTAGCGTGACACTGATATGCTTGAAATAAAAGCCTTGAAAAAGAATTGTTAATCTTAACCCATGAAGTGGACTACTCTTGTAATCTAGCAGTGAAGTGAACCAGTTGGCGGGGCAGATACAATGGCAATATTTCACAGACAATGTGGAAATACAGCATTTTCTGATTGCTGAACATGTCTGGACACGGTGCTGTAAAAGGCAAGCCAAGCATGTTTGATTAATGACTTGTCTCACATCAGAGAGTGGAATTCTGTGAACATTTGGTCGTAATTAAATGATGTACTCTAGAAGTAGGTGAAAAACTCAGGTACTTGCTATTCCTTATAAGGCTGAGAGCTACCAGCTCCTATACTCAAAGCAGTCATTAACCTTTAGACGAACAAGTAAGAAAATTAGAAAGTTAAAAGCTAGACAGCTAGATGTCACTTAACTCATACTAACAAAATTCTGAATGGAAATGACTTTCGGTGTCATAATTTTTATACAACATTTCACAACAGGGTATGAGTCAGGTAGGAGCATTACAGTTTGAAACGCTTTTATAAACTAAAATGTACAAATAATATAAGATTGTTGTTGTTGTTGTTGTTGTTGTGTAGCTTATGCAAATTAAGCCCGTTTTTGTCAATAAAAAGAGATTAATTCTATCTGTCTGTCTGTCTGTATTTTATTATTATATTTTTATTAAGTTATATTAATTAAAAAAATGCAAATCCTTCAAAATACCTTGCTTTGATAATTGCAAGTGAAAGTTAAAACTGATATGTTTATAGCTGTTTTTATGTAGGGCATCTTGCAGAATTGTGTACAAAGCAAATATTTTACTAACCTTGCTGACAGCAAATATGGGAGGGGGGAGGTGGGGGGTAATTAACAACTGTACTAATTGTAAAAGAACAAAAGAGGTTTTGGACAAATGTGCCTGGGCACTTGGGTGTCTTTCACAACAGTTATTTACTGTTCTGTGTGTGTGTGTGTGTGTGTGTTTCATAAAATGAGATGTATTTCTTTATACTGTCTGAGTGCCTGAGGTGTCATTGACCCTGAGAAGGGGGTGGCTGGAGAATTACTGAGACACAATGGTTCTCTGTTTGAGAGGATCGAGACTGCAAGCACACGTCCCGCTGTAAGAGATTGTCTGCTGAATATACACTGTTGGGTTTTGTCCGGAAAGAATGGCATTAACAGGGATAAGAAGGGATGTTTCTTTATAAAACTAAACATGTAGCCACTGCATCCAGCACAAAACAGACAGTGCCTAAAAGTCACCATTGTTTTCTGTACTCCAAGTGATTGTACAGAATGGTAATCCAATATTACAATAAAATAATATTCACAAATAAAATGTATATTTGTATGGGTAAATCCCAGTACTGAGTTGTGGCTGGAAGGGCATCCACTGTGTAAAGCATATGCCGGAATAGTTGGCAGTTCATTCCGCTGTGGTGACTCTGATAAATAAGCGACTAAGCCAAAGGAAAATGAATGAATGAATGAAATGCATATTTTGTAATATTAGAATAGTGATTTTTTTTATTTTTTTTTAAGGTGTGTTTAATCCTGGTCCTGGAGGGCCAGTGTCTTTGGAATTTTAACTCTTAGCCTAATGAAACATGCATGAAGCAGCTAATCAAAGGCTGTATAGGAAATTCAGGCTGTATTAAAAATTCAGATATAGCAACAAACATTTACAAAAATGTAAAAAAAGTGCGTATATGGAACCAAACCAAGTTAGATGTTATTGACAACTATTCATATCACAGGGAAAGAGGAACAAACATTGACTAACTCATTTTGCCAGATCTTTCTAGAAAACAGTGAACAAGAAAATGATGATAAACGGCAATAAACAACAAATCAAAATGCTTTAAATTGAAGACCAAAATATTCCTGCCCACACCTGCTTTAAAAAAAAAAAGCATGACTTTACTAAACAGTGATGGTATGCCACCGTGAATCTCTGTTTTATTAACATCCTGGCCTATCTGGTGGGATTCTGAATTGAAAGGACCACCTCTGCAGTTTATTCGTGACTCCCCGAGCTCTTTAAAAAAAAAAAAAAAAAAAAAACCGGAAATAAGCCTTCATAAGAATTGCTCAGTCCGTTTCACGCGGCCGCTCTCATCTGTTTGATCTCTCAGCTAGAGAACTGCAGCTACGCAGGAGTATTATAAAAAACAAACCATCTCATTTCCGACAGTTTGACTGCAGTGGAATTACGCACAATAACTCTTACTCACTGATGTGGTGTTATTTATGTCCATGCTGTTCTGGTTGCCAGCTGAGGATCCATATCTTGGCAACCGTCTGGCACATATGCTAGGTTTCTGCGCCAGTGTGTTTGCACATCAGCCGTCCGTGCGCAAACTCTACCGTACAATGTGCCTATTACTGTGTGTATATAATAATGTTATAAGAAGGGCACTTAATGTTTTCGAGAACTGAGATTATATTCACTGCTCTAGTGCTCAGGGCCTCTGTATCTTATGTAAGATCAAGGACAGAGTTGATAGAGTGGCATGAAGCTGTATAATTCTGTTCATCATGTCAATACACACAGATTACCTTTCTATTGGAGCCTAAAACAAAAAAAAGGCTACTTTCCTTATTTCAGACTAATAGTGATAGACTTCTTGTGATTCACTCACTCTTAAGATGATATTTTGTCATTTTTATATGAGGTCCAAACAACTCTGGCCCTTCAGAAAAAGATTCGGTAAAATTCAGTAAGCGATATAAAATTTCAGATAAAGCCCACGTTCCTCAAGGCAAAACAGTAGCTGCTCTAAGTGTCTGTATAATCTCTAACTATGCAAGTGTGAAACTCTCATGCCTGTGGTGTACAATCATAACGCTGTTTTTCCCCTTTGGCTTATGTGCAGGGAATGCAGAGACCAATCAGCTTGCAGTTTGGCCCCCACCCCTTTATGTAAGACACTCTTTCTTGTTTGAGCACACATGCAAACGCAAACCAGACTTGCCAGTACAGGCGAGGGGACTACTGACCTATTTATTTTGAGTTTCACGAATCCCCTCTAGAAACCTGTTTGAGGGATTGTGCTAAGTGTTCGCTATATGACAAATACAGCAAACCTCTATAAAAAAATAAAGATAGGTTATATATTTTTAAAAAATGTTTCAGAATATTTAATTGTAATTAAAGCATTTTGAGGCAGCACAGTGGCTCAGTGGTTAGCACTGTCGCCTCACAGCAAGAAGGTTGCTGGTTCAAGCCTCGGCTGGGCCAGATGGCATTTCAGTGTGGAGTTTGCATGTTCTCGTGTTGGCGTGGGTTTCCTCCGGGTGCTCCGGTTTCCACCCCGGTCCAAAGACATGCGGTATAAGTAAATTGGATAAACAAAATTGGCCGTAGTGTATGAGTGTGTGTGAATGATGAGGTGTTTCCCAGTACTGGGTTGCGGCTGGAAGGGCACCTGCTGGGTAAAACATATGCAGTTGGCGGTTCATTCCGCTGTGGTGAACCCTGATAAGCAAGGGACTAAGCCGAAGGAAAATTAATAAATGAAGCATTTAGTTTAGACAAATTAGTTTAGTTTAGCACTTAACACTTACTGGTTTCTTAAAACAATCTCTAATTGCTCTGGTTACAGATACAGCTACTTAATAAAACAATGAGAACTGCTGCAAATACAGAAATGGGGAATATCTCTAAACAATGCTTTGTTTTTTTTAGAATCTTTTGTGAAAACAAAAGATCAATGTCAAATATACCCTTAAACTCAAATCGATGACAGAACTATGCCTTTCTTTCTTTTATTGAACACAAAAGAATTTATTTAGAAAAATGATTACCTTCCATAGTAACCATTAACTTCCATAGTATCCGTTTTTCCTACTATGGAAATCAATGGTTACTGGTTTCTAACATTCTTCAAAATACTGTTTTGTGTTCAACAGAAAAAAGAAACTCGTAAGGTTTTGTAACCACTTGAGGGTGAGAAAGGGATAGTTCACCCAAGAAATGAAAATTTACTCACCATTTAAAGTTTGACAATTTAGTGTCATGATGACTTACACAGAAACAAACAAACACAAACAAAAAACTGTTTAGTTAAGTTTAGTTTTTATGATGTTCTACAAGTGTGGCTGACATTTGCTTGGCACTTCCGGGCAGTGTTGATAGTTTTCAGGCACTGTTTCAAAAGATATGACTAATATAAAATCACTGACAGTGCTGCTTATATTATTGGCACTTCTAGTACAGAACCTTGTAGTACAGAACCTTGTGTTAATGTTATTTACTGTTTTCTGGTTGGGTTGCTCTTGAACAAAATTATACAGTGTATACAGTACAGACTACAGTTTCTGTGCTATTGTATCAAACTTAAATGGGGGAAAAAGCAGATGTGAGACACAAGCGGCAGATCTTTCAGTTGAAAAAAAACTGAAAAAAAAAACCCAAAAACAATACCAACATTGTTTTGTTTAAAGATTGAATGATATTCATACACATCCATTGAGAAAAGACAAGTCGCATATTAATGATTAAAAGAGCCAGGATATTGAAAATGCAAGAAGCTTAGAGGGGAAATTATTCTTTGACTATGAGCTCATATGAGAAACCGAGAGGTAGTAAAAGACTATGACAAATTCCAGGAGAGCGTTCATCAAGAACCCTGGTGTCCTCACACCACAATTTTTTTCATTAGCACCTACATAGGAAGTCAGGACACTAGCCTATTAACACAGCCACTTACAAACATTCAGTGAAGGTTAAACCGCATAGGCTCTTGCTATTAATAAACATGCGAAGTATACAGGTCATGTAAAGGTCCTAAGATTTAGAGTAAAGGGTAGTTTATTCTCTCTATTCTCTAACCATTAAGAGATATGTAGAATATCTTGACCGACAGTTACTGTGTATTAATAATTGGTGACATTAAGCTTGAACAGGTTAAATGACACAAGTTGAATTGAACACTGCCATTAAAAATACACAAAAAATCAGTCAATGAATAATTTCTTTTTGAAATATTTAAATTTTGTTTCAAAATTAAACAATTACTTCAAATGTATGTGCCTTTTCAAGACTTGATTGTAAATAGCTGCAATTGGCTTAGTGATTCAATGCTTTAGGATTACGTTTCATGCAAATAAATTTTTTTGTGGCAAAAATGCACTTTAAAAATGCAAATAATTTGAGATATTTTTTTAATATTAATGTTAACTCTTTTACATTCACTAAAGTTTTTTAAAAATACCTCCTGGCATTCCTGAAATATTCAGATTTACGGGTGTGTAATACTGACAAAAATATATCTTAATTCACTATAAGTATTAACTTTGTGATTGTTATTGCAATATTAATTAATATAAAATCAATATACAGTAACCATAAGTATTGCTCACACACTATCATTCAGCACTATTGCTTAATGATGTTATTTTATAAAAAACCAAAGCCATACAAGGGTATATTTTCCTTTCATCACTTGAATTAAGGTATTCTAATTGTATTATCTAATAATATTATTTCAGAGAATAAATATCATACCTGTCTGATTAACATGATTAGCATTAAAAAATAATTATTTCTGCAGAGCTAGAAAA
Organism: Danio choprae; assembly: GCA_903798125.1. NCBI lineage: Eukaryota > Metazoa > Chordata > Actinopteri > Cypriniformes > Danionidae > Danio > Danio choprae. Next base: position 4,214,030 of record CAIGQW010054073.1, on the reverse strand, counting down.
ATTAAAGGCAGCTCACCTCATGTAAGTTTAGTTCTTTCACTTTTTCCTTTTGAATAACCTGTGAATGAAAGGATGATCAATAATCAGATATAATATGTATTATATACAGTAATACATGTTGAGTTAGACTCTATTGCAGTTCATAAACTCAAGTGTTTAAATGACATGAGAAGGAATAAAACAATTGCATAATTAGAGCATAATCATCACCTTACCTGCTTGTATGCGTAGAGCTCTTTGTGTGCCTGGTGCCGTAACCTAGACAAAAGAAATCTTTGTGTTAGTTCAGTGTTCGTTAGTAACAACGTATGACATTTATTATACAAAACTATACAAACATTTAGGCCAAAAACATCAAATTAAACTGTGATAATAATATAAAGTTCATTTTTAAATGCCACTGGTTTTCTCAAGGTTTGGATATCAAATGAATCTTTGTATGTGCTCCATGACCTCTGTTTATATTTTCGAACTGTACATGGTCAACAAATGCTTGGATCTTATTTTTGAGTCTTAAATTGTTGCCTTCAGTTCCCATCAATCAATACTTAATTTATAGACAAAACCAACATTGAATTAATGTGATTTGCCATACATTTCAGATAAAATGCATTTTGATATGTTCCTCTTACATTTTTCACTGGATGCCACCAAGGCTGTTATATATGTACAATTACATTAATTTTCAAATGGCTAAACACAGCGGGTAAAAAAAGTATTGAACACATCAACATTTTTCTCAGAAAATATATTTCTAAAGGTGCTGTTGACTTGAAATTTTCACCAGATGCTAGTAACAACCAAAGTATTACATGCAAAGCATGTGTAGCAAAAACAAAACGAATTAGTTTAGAAACTAAGTTGTGTGTAATAAAATGAAATAACACAGGGAACAAGTATTGAGCACATGAATTTATGGAGGTGTAAAAAGGCATGGAAAGCCCAGACAGCAGCTGAAATCTCTCAGTAGTTAGAAAGCAATCCAGCCCAGCGTCAGTGTAAATTTAATCTTGTCTGCTTCAGCCCTACATTACCAGGATGAAACATTTGTGGAAATTTCAGCAAGACAATGATCCCAAACACAGCCAAGTAAGCTCAAAATTGGTTTCGGAAAAGAAAATAAAGTTGCCAGAATGGCCCAGCCAATCACCTTGCATGAATCCAAAAGAAAATAAGAACTTAAGATGCGAGTTCATAGATGAGACCCATTGAATATATATCTCATTCAATGCTGGCTGTGTCCAGTTCTAGCAGTGCTGTGAGCTTCCATGGTATTGATGTTTAAAGTATGTTAGTATATTTCTCCAGAGTCTTTCTATAGTAGTTTGGGTCTTGTATTGTCTCATCGAGCTTGACCAGACTTTAAGAGCCTGTCTGAACCAGCCTGCCCACTCACCATCGCTCGCTGCAGTGCTGTACTGAGTGTGACTGTCAGACCACTGCCAGACCCTTTAAATAAAACTATATACAGCTACTCTTGGCTTGAACTCAAGGAATGAGGGCAGCCAAGCAATGGACAGTCTACATTTAACACTATTTTGATCTTGAGCAAGCACATGTGTCGCAGAGAAAGTGAGAGAGAAACACTGATGGAAAATAACTGGAATGCGTCAGGCATGATGGAAGGGTCTCTAGTGTAAGAAAAAAGCTATTTAAAGGAACCAGCAAATGTCATGCTATGTTTAGCTTTTGAATTGCGATTTTATACTTTCACAACTGTTAAGAGATGTTAGAACTTTCCAGATTTAGAAATCCAGTTAGCTTTGCAATATTCATCTTGGCCATTTTCATTTAGATTCTCTGAAACATATGACATAACACATTCACTAATGAAAAATAGTTCAGACTTGACCATTATTACTCGCTGTACAAAGGAAACGCATAAGTGAAAGCCACATATTCCGAACATCATTATCAAGGAAAAAAAAAAAAAAAAGTTGGACAGATATAAGAAATTGGAGATTTATTATAAGATTTACCTCTATTATAAGTAAGCTCAACCTCTTGCAGTACAGTGAGAACAACAGGCAGCACAGTCTAGAAGAGAAACTGACATTCTGAAAGAGGCCATGCAGCAGGTAAAGGTGCAGATACACCTTTCGGGGGACTTTAGGGTATGTTTATGGGCACTGGTTGACTTATGCTAATCGATATGCAAATACATACAAACTCCAAAATCCACAGTTTTGCTCCAACCCTAATCAAACACAGATGATCCAACTAATCAATGTGTTTAAGACTACTATGGACTACTACTGGTTAAGACTATTAAGCAGGTGTGAGTTGGAGGTGGTTGGAGCTAAACTATGCAGAGCTGCGGCCCTCCAGAACTGAGTTTGAGAACATTGCTTAAGAGGAACATTTTTAGAATGTTGTGTCAAATGTAAGATATGCTTATGTAATAAGCCTATGCAATAGTCAAGAAAATAAGCAGTGAATTTACTTGACCGGCTAGAAATGAGCAAAATATACATTATGTGGGGTACATGTATTGAATTGACTCCTGATTCCTATGGATTACTCTTAACAATATCAATAGGATCACAAAATAAGATCTATATGTTGCACAATCATAGCAAAGTCATACAGTGCATTTTGGTCTGTCTCCTGATGTGGGCTATGTCAAGACTAACTACAAGCAGTCATGATTTGTCATGCATCATTAGGCAAGTGTTACTATTAATTTAGTTGAAAAATCACCTTACGACCACTTCTATGCAATGTAAAATAACTGCTACAGCTATTAACACATCTCACCAAGTGCTCAATCTCAGACGTGTGTGTGAATTTAAATTCTCTTCCCATGAGGGAGACTGTGCCAGACAAACACTCCTCCACCCGCCTCTATCCTTCTCTAAGTGTGTGTTTGCCATTCACAGGGGCATTTTGCATTTGTGTGTCAGAGCTGGTGCATGGCTGCTACGTGCGGCTGATTGTTTGCTCTGAATCACGGCGTCCTTCACAGGTCCACTTGAGCTCACGACTCCCTCATCTCTCACGATGTAAATGTCCACAGAGCCGCACAACACTACAGTCAGGTGGTTGTTCATTCAGTCTTTGAAGTTTGTGATTTAAAATAGCATTTTAATTCGACCGGTAACTGGCTAAGAGCCCAGTTTCACAGATCTTATTCATTTTGTCTTGACTTTAAAAGGAAGGTACAACAGTGTTGATTTAGTTGGCAAAAATGGCCTAACACAAACAGAAACTTGACATGTCTGCTGCGTGACCAGTATCGTGACTGAATGTTAATGCTCCAATCTGCTCATCTAATGAATGAACAACACAATACAGTGGATTATGAGAAAAATGTAAGTTGGTTAGTTTAGTAACTTTTTGACTGAATTTTAGTCTCGTCTTTTTTCATTTTTCGCCCGTGTTTTAGTTTTAAATATTTCCGGGGTTTTTTTGTTTGATACAAAACCAGTAGTTTAGTGTTAGTTTCACACAAAAAGGAAATTTCTGTCGTTTACTCACCCTCATATTTGCAAAATGGGGAAAATGTGCCCAGGGCTACATTCTTGAGAACCAAGAAATATGTGCCTCGGGTTACATAATGGCTGCATTTTGTGTGTAAAACAAACGCAACTGAGTGATATCACTGACCGATTACCCCCGTATGGATGGCTTTTCTGGCATGACTGGTTGCTCGATCGATATGGTCAGAAATGTACACTGGGCCCTCTGGTGGATTTACATGAAATTACACTACGAGAAAACGTGCCCCAGTAACCTATTTGAGATGGTCAGAAATGTACATGGTGGCCTTAGGTGGATTTGTGAAAACAAAAACTGCAGTGTAGCCAGGATGCATATTTTTTGGTTCTCAAATATGTAGCCCTGGGCACATATTTCTAATGACCCTGGGTTGCATATTTTCAAAACACAACATGACTGATTTTATTAAATACAATACTTGTCGCCTACATGAATGCTTTTACAATTTAATGCAACTTGAACATTTTACCTAACCAATTACACCAATTTAGGATGCATTTTCTTCAATCCAATACCAAGTAATCAACAGTAAATACAGGTGTAAAGATGGCCTAAAAGTGTGTTTAAGCTAGTCCACTTTTAACCCCTTCCAGGTGCAGTCAAATGCATTTGATTGCTTTTGTAGTATAAATAATCATGTGGTCATATGAGTTCATATATCATAGCCACTAAAGAGCACAAACATTTTGCCTACTGACCTAACAAGATTTGTTATGGGGCATCTTGTAAGAAAGTAAGGTAACAAAACAAAGTATTTATATTTCATTACATTGTGCATAGTTGCCATCTCATCATTTTCATTTGCCTTTTCTTTTTAAGGCAGATTAATGCTAGGTGTAATGAGAGCCTTAGATGTGGTCAAAGCAACTACATTCCTTACACTTACATACACGCTACTATTTAGACCATTTGTAAACCTGCTTTGAAACCATCACTGTGAAAAGCGCTATACAAACAAACTTGAAACTAAATTCCAAGTCCATGTTGAAGTAGCCTTAAAACAGCCTAAAATATATGTTTAAAATGATATAAAAAGCTGTGGATAATCATTCTGGACTATCCACTATTGTTTCAGAGACGCTGAAGGTATATGTGAAGGTGATAAATAGCATGCTAAAAATATAGTGAATAATGCAGCCACGCAGAATGGTAGCCTACTATTTTAGTAAGTGCTGAATTTGCGATTTGTTGTCATTTTCATTTTACTCAGCTGGTGTGATTATATAAATATTTTCGAGCTGCTTTTCAGACGTACAATGAACCCTCACAACCTAACAAAAATGTTGGGCAGTTGCTGTATTTGAAAAGAGTGTTTGTGCATTCATCTAAAATAAATGCTAGTTATTTTAATGCTTTGTTTTTTTTTTTTAAGGAATAACATGAATGCATTTTAAGGTGAACCTAATGTGTTTAATTCGTTATTGGGGTGCTATATGTATGTATATTCATTAGATGAGAAATTCATATAGGTTTGTGAATTAACTGCAAGCAAGAGAGACTGCATCTTTAGAAGCCTGGAATCTGGGCTAAATACAAAGGGGTTTGTTTTGTAATAAATGACTTGGTAATCTGAATACAAAATCCAGTGTTTTCAATAAAGTATAAAAGGCAACCAATTCAGATGTACATTTGAAAATACAATAAGGGGGAAGCTGTGTAAAATCAAACATAACTATTATATAATAAATGGCAAGGAACTTACCATCTCCCCCACTGGTAAGAGCACATTTGGATGAGAGATGCTGGTTCTCACTGTTTTAATTAAAAGATTCCAACTGTATATTGAAGCTACAGTATATGTACTTTCAGCAACAGCAGCTCTGCAGCTTATAGACAGAGTATATTTAAGCTTTATGAAGAACCGGATTCTATTCCTAATTCTATATCAGTGGCAAGATTGGTGTTTGAATTGCAAATGAATGTAATGAAGCAGATGCTAGAGTTCACTCAGGCCTTAAGGGGAGTTAGTGACACAATGAATAGAAGTTTCGTCAAGGTCAAAAATGCATTTATTTATTTCTTGATTGTGCAACTAAGCTGCTTGGGGTTAAGTGCATATAAGAAGCTTTTTATCCATCTACACTGAAACCACAAGCTAAATGCAAGCGGTGGGAGTTTGTAGTGGTGATTTTTACTTTCATTTAAGATTATCAAGTCAGTTTTCTTGGCTTCTCCAAACTGTGTTATTTAACATTGCTACTCATCATGAAAATATTTTCTTTTTAGTGCAACATGCACATACAAACTATTAAAATGAACAGTACATTATTGGACATGAGTAGCAATGATTTTCTTTTAAAATGTCATGCCATGTTATGTATTTTCTAGATCATCAGTTTTTTTTAAAGAATTTTAGAAGCTTAGGATCTCTTTTAGAAACTGAAAATAATGCTGCATTGCAATACAGTTGTTCAGTCATGCCATCAACATTACAGTATGAATGTGTGCAATTAGTGTTGTTTAAAGCAACAGCAAGATATAACCAAGATATACTAAAACCAAACAAATTACGTTAATATGAGTGATTAGTTTGTGTGTGGATAGCTTCTATATAAACAGAGATAAGAAGTGGATGGCTTTTTTTTCTCCAAGTTTTCTGCATTATGTAAATCAATACAGCTACATTTTTTTTTTTTTTTTTTTTTTTTTTTTTACTGGGTAACAACTACTAATTATGGTGACATCCACACAAACGCAGTATTCTGATCTTTTTTGCCTTGTCTCAAAGAAAACTTTAGTACACACAAAACCACTGAAATCAACTAAAAACCATAAAGTATATCAGACCAGTATGTTCCGTTGTAATTTTGCAATTGAGATGCACAAAAAACAGAGAAGAAGACTTGGAGCATGCTCATAAATCTTGCAAGTGTATACAAACACAAAATGAACATAATGAATGCTTTTTAGTAGTTAGATTCTGCAGCACAACACAAGCATGTAGTCTGCTATAATTGTTGTGTACTGATATGTGATGTTGCGGTGTCTGACTATGGTCAAGACGTGGGCTGATGACATTATCATTTCACAAAAAAGGCAGACTGGATACTCGCAGACCACTTTGGTATCCGGTGTAAAACTATGAAACACCTATGTGATACAAAACTTTTGTGTATTGACCTTATTCTTCCACGTTAGAGCTGGTGAAACCATAGGCTTGAGACTTTCGGTCTCATTCACTATCATTGATTTGATTTTTTTTTTTTTAACTGTAATAAACAGCTTGTTATGCTGCTTGATGTTGCAAGTTGGTATTTTTTTTTTATTATATTATTTAGATTTGTATGTATAGTCATAAACACTAGTTTGTAGAGCAAGTAGTTTGACCATTTATTGCCGTTTGTTATTCCTAGTCATTTTTCCTATAGGCAAATGAATCGAAAGTCCTTAAACAATAGTCGAAAAAAGCTTATTTCCGCATTGCAGAGTAAGGTCAATATAGCAAAAAGATTCTCCATGTGGACAGGGCCTAAGGCATGGCTCTAAAATGCAGAGCTGTTTGAGTCTTCAAAGTGAGTATAATAAAAGCAAGATCACATAGACATTGTGCGAACATGAAAGAACTTCTCTGTTCCACCACCATCTGTCAGCTTTCCTCAAGCCACTCACTGAAGTCTTTTACACTCCCCTCCATTTTCTTTTTTATACCTTTGACCGTGGTGCATCAAAATTGTCTAGATGAACACCACAGAACAATGAAACCCTTAGTCCAAGCATTTGTGACCATAATTTTAAAGTAGGTAGTATGGCATCAGCATATGTGGCTCCTAAAAAAAAAACGTATATTTGTGGTATAACTGATGTTTATGACGTACATTGGTTTTGTTGGCAACACTGAGTTCTACGTGACACGTTCCAACTACAACCACATGTAAATTCTTGGTGGATTGTCTTTTTCACTAATTTCCAAGCCAATCATAATGCAAATTATGCTTAGAAAATGTGTTTGAATTACAGCAGGTCTGTTTTGTAGTCTGCATGTTTAGGGATTAAGCATAGACCTGGCTGATGAAAATAAATAAGCAAATGTATGGCATTTTGAGGCTTGTTGAAACGCATTCTACTGCTTCGCACATACTGTAGAAGAGGCAGGTGGTCTTACCGAATTAGGTAGCAGCAGAAGAGTAAGCTGAGGATGAAGACGAATATGGCAGTCCCAAAGACGACAATGTAGATATTGAGAGGAAGGTTTTGGAACCCGATATTCGGCATCCTGAAACTGTAATGCTGTAAATCTGAGGTCATGGATAACCTGCATGGAAAACGAGAGGGAAAAGAAACATTAGATAGTGATTCATTGATCACAACACTAAATGCTAGTGCAAATGAAAGCAGACCACATGCTCAATAGTGCAGTAATCCATTTATGCTTTGTCAGCTCAATCTGAAAGGGAAATAATCACCCTGTCTGCCCATGCACATTTAAGAGTAGGGTCTCGTCAATATGACTGATTTGATAAGTGACTTGGCTTGATTTCTCGACTGTATCCACAACAACTGTTTATGCACCCAACAGACCAATGAATAAACTCATTAATGCTTTAAATTGTGCATTGGGCAGTGCATGTAATATTCCAGTAGAGAGAGTTTTGAGAACATTGGTCCGGCAGGAGCCATTAAGCAAATCTCACTCTGTCTGTCTGTGGGAAATTAGTGTTAACGAATCTATGAGAGTCAGCGCTGCTTTGATTTGGTCTGTTATTACCATGTTTTTATGTCCAGAATTGTAATTTCTTAGTAGCAAAATACTAGGAAACCTTCAAATTTCGAACAGAAAGATGAATATATTTTTATGGCTAAAACTTCAATGTAATATTCAAAACACCAGAAAGCATCTGGACCCTAAGAGTTTCTAATTACATTTGTTTAGATATAATTATTAAATATAAATACAATATTAAATATATAATAACATGCACTTTTAGCACATTGTGAAGACCAAACCTTTCAAATAGGATACTAAAACCTTTTGGAAATCTGTTTAATAACATCAATGTCTTGTGTCTTTAAGGCTAGAGTCAAAAGCACATTGTGGTAAATTTTATGAAGTTCTATTTCTGTCTGTACTCTGAAGGTTGTTTTCAGTGTATATTCACATGTTCTCAACTTATTATGACATGTATAGAAAAATATGCACTTTGTACTGTGAAAGTATTATATCTATTCGTTTCTATTATTTTTTCATTTTTTTAAAATTATGATTAGTTCTTGCCATAATGTAATGTGTGGTTTAGTAGTGTTAGGAGAAATGGCAGAAATGGCATTAGCTTAGCCTAAAAACAACAAGGTTTCTCACAATAATAGAAGAAATTATAGTAAATGCTTACAAAATATAGGGGGTAAAATATAAAAAAATTCTTTACGATCTAAAAACTTAATTCAAGAACAACAGGTGCCAGTAAAACATCAATGCAGTGGTTTAAAGGTGTTTGTGTGTGGCTCTTTGTTTATGTGTGAGAATGACAGGTTTTACAGGACATTAATAGGATGTTGCTCCTCCCAACAGGGGCATGTCCGGACATGCCTTTAGTAGATAAGACTGGACTAACAGCACATGTGAGACTCTGTGTATAAACAAAGGGGAGGTTGAAAACCACTAAGTGATGTAACCGCACATCCAGCGGATTGTTATCCATCAAACTGGGTATACAGACATGCTAAGAGCATTACTCTCCCTAAAAACATTCAATGTCTAGGACTTGTTTGAAAGCAAGAGCCTTGGACACATTCAGAAGCGCTCTTACTTTCACCCAGATTCCTGCACTAACATAGTTTACTTTCCCTCTCAGTCTCTGCCTGTTATGTTCTGTCTCTGTCTGTTACAGCTCTACCCATGCAAAGTTTTCTGACAGATGAGTGTAAATAGCCAAACAGAAAATCAATGGCCAGCTGTCTATAGACATGCTCTTTTATATCAATAACAGCATCCCTCAGAATTTCCAAAACAATATGTACTAGTAAACAGTTGTTGTTGTTTTTGTTTTTTTTAAGGCTACAGTAGACTGGAGTAGTCTGAATTTGTCTGGTCCATGATACCATTTTGCCGCCTTCTTCCTTTATCTTGTTTTAGTCATTGCTCATCCAAGCCTCTGGTGCACTGGTTTATGTCACACAGCCAAACCTACTGACATTTTAATGCCGCAAGCACATCCATGCACTTGGGAAAACTCCACAACTTCAAGACAGGGAAAAGAATCCGGAAGGACCTAGATATTAAAGGAATGAGGGGGTTGGGCCTGTTAAATGGTTTCAAGACTGGGAGAGGCTCCTGGTCACAGTCCATTACTTTTCCTTCTTTTCTCCTCAGTGCCAGTGAAGCTATTCATTTCAGTGTCATGTATGCTATGTGTTTACTTGCTTAAGAATGTGCCACTTTTATTTAACTAACAAAAGGAAATACATTTTAACAAGCTCTACCAATCAAAAAATGTACCCAATAACATCTATAACGCATTTGGCACAATACTGCAGTAAAAGTACTGGGCAGTTGTAAAATATATCTGTATACTCTTCCATTCAAACGTTTTGAGTTGATAACAATTTTTAAAATGTTTTTGTTCTGAATCTGAAAGTATTTTTTTTAACACTGATGATGGTTTGCATTGCGCAAGCTGTTAATCTGACCCAGTACTATTAAAACGAATGACGGTGAACATTTTTGCCAAACCAGAGAATCATTTAGAATGGTGACCACAGAAACATTAGTTTACATTCAACTATTCATATGAGTATTCAAAGTGAATTTCACTTTCACTTTTTCAGCATATTCAGCCAAAGTATTCACTGATGATAATAGAGAAAAAAAAACTTTAATTGGTTAAAATCTAGGTCAATGCCAGGTTACAGTGAGCTACTCAGAGACAAAGTATGAAAACTGGATGTGTTTGTTACAACATCACTTTCACCCCAGTTAACAGTCACAACATTTCAAGCCAGATCTGTGTTTGTGTTTATTAACCATAATCAGGCCAAACTGAGTACACTGTAAAACTTTGGTAGGCGTAAAAGAACTCCACAACAACTTTTAGTATGTCAACATTATTAACCAATAATCAACAGCTTGTTGTGGCCAAAGCAATAACAATTTAATGAAATCAGTGGCAGTAATTGGTAATCATCCAGATTAGATCATCATTACTGAGGTGTGGTAAAGATGAAAACAAAACCGATATACCAAAATAGGTAACAGGTTTATAATTTAAAACAATGACTTTAATTCCAGTTTTGGTAGCAGTAATAATGAACTGAACTTATCCAGTAATTACACTTTATATATTTCCTGCTATTTCAAATACACCAGTTCTATTTTCATAAAGCAAGTTTTATCATGTAGGTAATAAACCTTAATGAGGCTCTCATGCTTCAGCAAACTCGTTTCTGCCTGCATTGTCTAGCTGCTGCTTTCCTCGTCCAATTTTGCTTTGGTGTGAGTTTGTTCCAGCACAGAAAAAAAGAAAGAGCCATTCAAACAGAACTGGCTCTGGTATGTGGCTTTATAGTCTAAGCTGAAGCGTTTTCCAGATAACAATCAATTTTGACTTTATGACCATGAGTAATTTTAACAGATCGTAAATGTGAAGCACTGATTTATAGCACAATTGATTGCAGTTTATGGCACTGATAGGAAAAAATCCTTTGTTTGCTCATGACATAATAACAGAAACTCACATTAGGAGTGTTAGGGATTTTCCCCACGTGTAACCCTGTGATTCTGAGATAATGTTTATTAAAAGAGAAGTAGACCTATATCCTTCCTGTCTCATTCTCTATGGAGCACAGTAAGACAGTTACGTAACTTTCATGAACCCATGCCTGTAGAGAAGCTCCAATAGTGAGCAGGTCAGATGGTCTAAAAGCTTTGAAAGTGCATGATAGCTTTTCAAAAGGGAAATGAGCAAAACATTGCAAAGGTCGCAGCAGGGACAGTTTTAGGGAAATCTCCCTGTATACCAGAGTGACAGTGTCACGCACCAATTTCTGCTGGTCAGGACATTCGCAGACACCAAATGTATAACGGAGCCACTGTCCTGCTGAGGAAAACAGCCTCAACCACAAAAGGTGTTTTGAACTGTCTGTCAAGTCGTTGCTGCCACAAAAAAAGAAGGCATGTGAAACTAAATAGCCTTTTTTTCTGATCTTCTGTACCTCAGGGTGCAATATCTAGTCTCTTTTCACCCCTACTTCCCATCATGTCACTGAACTGACCAGACAAGTTCATTCTGCAGTGTTTGCCTTGCTGTAACGACAATGCCAAATGGTGTTTTCACCTCCAGTGAGGAGGAAAAGCATTTCAGTAGTGCACTGAGTCACTCTCAGAGCTGAGAGGTAGTGCAGAACACTGAAGTGGCCCTTGCTTACTAAAAAATGTTGCATTTTTACTGTCATAACATAACGGTTTCTTTATGGATTAAGAAAGCAAGCTCTTAGCTAAATACCGCAATTAATGTACAGTAAAGCCTGAAACTGAAAAAAATAAAGCCACAGAATGTACTATATAGTTTCCTTTTGATCAACTACCTCACAGCAAGAAGGTCGCTGGTTCGAGCCTCGGCTGGGTCAGTTGGCATTTCTGTGTGGAGTTTGCATGTTCTCCCCGTGTTCGCGTGGGTTTCCTCCGGGTGCTCCGGTTTCCCCCACAGTCCAAAGACATGCGGTATAGGTGAATTGGGTAGGCTAAATTGTCCGTAGTGTATGTGTGTGAATGGGTGTGTGTGGATCTTTCCCAGTGATGGGTTGCAGCTGGAAGGGCATCCGCTGCGTAAAACATATGCTGGATAAGTTGGCGGTTCATTCCGCTGTGTTGACCCCAAATTATTAAAGGGACTAAGCCGAAATGAAAATGAATGAATGAATAAATGAATTTTTAAAAATAAAGTCTCAACATCCCAACTGGTGCACTTAAAGTATAATAAAGTATCTGAAGGGCAGTGTTAGACAAAAATAAAAAATATATTTCCACAAGATGACATTCTAATAATAAACGTATGATTGGTGTTAAAAAAAAAAACTGCATTGAAATAAGTTTCAACTATCCTGAGTTTTAGAATTTCAAAATCCATCTCAAAGTTAAATGGATGTTTTTGGGGATTTCTCCTTTGCATGTTTAATGGCCACATGTAAGCCCATTAGTTAGGGGTCATTAATAATAATAATAATAATAATAATAATAATAATAATAATAATAATAATAATAATAATAATAAACTTGTAGCATCTCAATGAACTTTACATACATATACAAAGTTGAGGTACAAGATACATGCACAGATTCATGCATTAAAAAAAAAAAAAATCAAAGTATTGGTTTAAAAACTGTCAGGGATTCTGGATATTAAATATCAGAGGGCATGGATTTTAGCTGCGTTGACTTAACAGTTAATGGACCAGCAACAGACCAGCATAAAGCACGTGTTGGGGTGTAAGGGATTAATAGCTCAGGCAAATATTATGGCTCAAGACCATTCAGGTTGTTAGTAAGTGTATCAAATTATTTTAACTTACATTTTTATGAACATTGTGGTAGCTATAAAAGACATTTGGACAGAATCTGACATTATAAAGATATAGATGCTATGCTAAGACTACTTAAGAACGTACTGGCTGACTGGCACTACACACTCTACTCCTGAAATTCATAAAACGTCAGAGTTTACAGTGTCTCTTGAGTAAAGAAAACCCTATAATTATTTATACAATCCACATCTTTACTAGCACTAAACGAGCAACGATGGCCCAAACTGATATATTTTTCATTGGTTAGAACATTTTAACTCCACAAACAGACATTAATCAATGCAATTTGTCATTCTTTTTAGAATAAAAAACATAGAACTGTCAAAATATAGAGATACACTGTTTATAAGAGTTTAATCATTTATATAACACAGCTGCTAATATATAAGTATACCTAAAATTTGAAATGCACTTGAAGCCTATTTAAATGAAAATAAATGAATATGGCTTGAATTAGTTTGATTTGATACCATTATAATTTTCTTGTCTTCTGTTTCATTCCGTACATCTCTATTTCTCTCTGTATGTCCACTTCACCACATCATTACATAACAAGAACATAGTGCACAATGTCACGTTCCACTTTGTGCTTTAGCTAAGCTCCTATCGCAGTTTTAGACCTACTGTGCCCTGATGTGAACAATATAAACACGCAGTATTCCAGACAGCAAAGGAAAAGCCTGATTAACCACCAACAAATCTGCCCAAGGGAGAACAGCCCACCAGAGTGGGATAAATTGAGCGCGTACATTTACATGCATTGAATTTACCCAGCTGAAGTCAATGCAGGCCTTGTGTCAAAGTCAACGAATCTGTGTGGTCATCATTCACCTCACTAGATCACAATGGGTATATTTAGCCAACGCTAAATCTGCTTAGTGAGGCACCCATGACAACCATCTGGGGAAACTGCATGTAATGTTCACTCAAGAAGGTGGCTGGTTTTAAATAAACTATCGTTAAGCTACGGTTTCATTCTAGACATCTGTAAAAACACACAAGCTGAGGCGGCCTTCAAGTTAAAATGAGGCGCCGAGTTTAAAAGGTAGATCTTCAGTTTTAAGCACAAAGTTCAGGCCAGAAAATTGTACTTTATGGGGTGAATACTACATTACTGAAACTGTACCATTGCCGTTAAACATCTGCTTCTTTAATCCGAAGGTTGTTATTTTTACTAGGTAACCAGATATACACATAATAGCTATTGGGTTAGCTAACAATTAATCAGATGTGTAACTAACTTTAACCAAGCGTACGTTTTGCACAACACTGATTAAAAACATTGGCAAATTGCATTTGGCCCTTCATTTACTGTACACAACAACAGTGTTTTCGAAAAAAAGTTATAGTCTCTACAAAGCAAATGCTTATTTGTGTGTGTGTGTGTGTGTGTGTGTGTGTGTGTGTGCGCGCGCACGCACGCACGCATGTTTGCATATTACATTTTATATTGCATGGCATATTTGTTGTTTTGGTGGATCTGCTTGAGCTGAGATCAATTCAACAATGTAGACTACTATAACTGCAAAAAGAAATGCATAGTCATAAATAAAACACTATTAGTTTAACAAAATGGTTTTGTCATATCTGTTGTAATCAACTGTAAGTTGAGTGTTTCCTGTGTACGACATGTAAAGAGCGCTATTTGTATTACTCGCAACATTGCTATGAGTCCGGTGTCCTTTTGTAGTGTTCAAAAACAGTCCCTTATGTTATTCAGAGTCACTTGGGATGATGTCGGATCCAATTTAAAGTTTAAAATGTTTATATGCTGGTATGTAACTTCTAACATCACTTATTTGTGATATGTGTCGGGCCACTCTGTGTGAAATATCTACACAATAAAGCATGTCACCGGTCTTTAGCTGCCAGACAACGTAAGAGGTCATTATAAAGGTGTGTGCTGATGGTCTGCTTCACTCTGTTTCACACCATTACTGGCTATGCAAACACTTTAGCAATCAGGGTTGTGCACACAGTGTGTAATTATAGTTCTCTTTACAGCAATAAATGCTTCCTTTTGCGTCTGAGTCAAAGTGAGACATGACTCATGGGCGAAGTTAAATGGCAGAAAGTTGCATATCCATAGACTATATTGACAACTGTCCTGGTCTCTTGCAAAAAAGAAAGTATCTTAAATTCTATTCCAAAAATACCCAGATGCTTTATTCCCTCTCAGGACTTTTTGGTCTTACGGGTAACCGACATAGACATTTCCTTGGTGTCACAGAATTTCCTGTTTTTCTGAAAGTGAAACTTTTCCAAAACACAATAATACTGTATAAAGGTGGTCAAACATTAGTTTTATCTTTTATGAATTGTTACAGCCACTCTCTTGTTATGTTTGTGGTTAAATATATAGACTGGTAACCAAAAAGACTATGTTTGAAACCAAGAAAAAGCTTCTGAAATGCATGTTATCAAGTTGTTAAGTAACAACGTCAGAACCTTTATTAATCTGCGGTCGCCACAGCGGACTAGATGGGCTACTTATCAGAATTATGGGAAATGTCTGCCTGACAATATTTAATTGGATGAACATTTTTTAGTTTTATGCCTTACACGGAATATAAAAATACATATAAATATCTTTAGATCATTTACTTTAATCATTACTATTGGATTGTGAAGACTTTCAACCAGCACAACAAAAAATGTGTCTATAGACAATCACCTACTGCGCCTTTAAGTTTGGATCTGCTGAATAACAGCAGTACAAGTTAAAATGAAACGAATGATTATAGATATATTGATAGATCATTTTTTTATGGCCTACTTTCTAACTTAGATTTTTTCACAGTGCATTTTGGTATTGCCTTTTTAGTAAGTAATACATGTGTATTTTAGATGTTAGCAAAATTAAGTCTCTTAAAGGTAAGTATACTGTTGTCACACGCCTTTTTCAAGACAAGATATATAATGATGATTTTAAAACGCTGTTTGGGTCAGACAATAGATGACTAGGTATTGAATCAGAGATAAACTATATATATAAACTATATTTTATATTTCATTTGAATTATAAAGTGTTTATTCAGCTTTTCATTCCAAGACATTCCAAATTAATTCAACAAAATAACTCATATACTGTTCATACTGTCACCACTCCCCATTGACCTCTCTACAACGTGACACACTTTTGAAGACATAGTTCCTTCAAGAACCCTCCTATGCCTGTAAGCTAACACTCATGTTTCTTCATGGGAACATAGTGAAGCAGAAAGAGGACTCCTCGCTGAGTACTTCTTGTAATCTTCCATCACAGGGAGTGTAGTTGTTACCCCCCACCATTAAAGGAGGAGCTCAGTATCTTGAGGCTTAGAACTGCAAATCCATGTTTTTACTGACAACACGCCCCTCACTGATAGCAAACATTACACACCAGCTAACATTTTAAGTTGATCATTCCCTTTTTACAACTGTTTGGACCCCAAACATGATCAATATAGAGATATTGGTTCAGGTAATTTGTATTCCTGATGGTTAAAGGTGCAAATATTTTTATGCGGGGAAAAAAAAGAAGAAAATAAACTGCTTTTGACTGAAAAACATTAAACGTTTAAATTTTTG
This sequence comes from Danio choprae, assembly GCA_903798125.1. Classification (NCBI taxonomy): domain Eukaryota; kingdom Metazoa; phylum Chordata; class Actinopteri; order Cypriniformes; family Danionidae; genus Danio; species Danio choprae. Next base: position 4,197,449 of record CAIGQW010054073.1, on the reverse strand, counting down.
AATTGCTCAATATCCTTCTATTCACTGGAGGCCTATAAAATAGGAACATGCATTGCCAGAAGTTGAAACCGATTTGTTTTTTTTTTATCATTATTTTTTCTTTGATGGGGAAAAAAAGTTGTCTGTTTGCACTCTTTCACAACAAAGTCCCATGCCAATTTCCAGCGACTTGTGGCAAGACCCCTGCACCAGAACAAAGGCTGCTGTCTGAATTTGAAGTGGAAATTTCCACTGAGCCTTGAGCACTGGCTATCCCAGTTGCACATCTGAAACTTAATATTACAACTAGTGGGCCTCCAGCTTTGTAAGGGGGGTGTATATAGTGCAGGTCCTGACAGCACAAGTTTAGTGAGAATATGTGATCTCTCTATACATATACAGTAAAGTTTAAAAGAGTTGATGGTTTTGCAAAACTGTGTCAGCAGTAGCTGTTAAAACCACAATTACAAAAAGAAATGCCCCCTAAATTACATTTGATTTCAAGGCTTCAGCTCAGCAGAGAGAATAATAGATGGTATCAGATAGTGACTACCAGAATCTGCATAAATAAACACTTTTCTTATCAGTGTGATCAGTAAATCTGCTCTCTCGATTTATCCCCTACTCAGTCTGATAGGATGGCATTTCTTTCTACCTAGTATTAAAATGCATTTTCTGCTACAGAACAAACAAACCCTTGTTATATGACTTTTGAGTGAAACAGAAACCAAGCAAATGGAAACTATGTAGATGATAATTTCAATTGAATCTCTGTTTTGGTAGCAAGAAGAAAAGTATGAATGATTTTTTTCTTTATTTGTCACAATAAAGGTACCTTATGTATACTCTCAAACATTACATGTCAAAAAAAAAAAACTTTTAACGAGTGTCTGATGGAGCTATAAGATATGTTCACATATGAAATCATAAATATATAAAGTAAAATATCAAATATACTTTAATATGGACTGCTAATATATACAATATTTAATATAAAAAGGACCATTTTTAAGGTCATAGTTCTACAAGAAGTCCTGATGATTTGTCTAATTGTCAGTCATTGTGACGTTTATCACACTAAGACTATCTTTAAATGACAACGATGTATTCAAAAATGAAAGTTTTTTTTTCCTTGCCTTTTTAAAAAGATTCAGGTCTACATGACAACCTTTTCAACAACAGACAAAAATGGCCCAAAACTCTGTATTACGTATGCCAGGCCAGTATTTGGTGCAGACAACTTGTTAGTAAACAATCCCTGTAGGGAAGTGACGATATGCCGATTCTTGTGTATGCATTATTTGCTGTCTGTGTATGATGCGTCTTCGGTTTTAGTGGTAATGTGAAGTACATCCACACTTTGCTGATGAAGCATTAGGAAACACCGCAACAACACTACCACATTCTCCACCATTGTTTTGTATGTTTATTTGAGCTTACCTTTAATCTACAATTCCCTAAACACATACTATGATGTGCATGACGCATGATGTCATTCTTTTCAAAGACTTTTTTGGGTATTTACACAGACACCACAACGTTGTTTTCAAAAACTTCCACCCTTATTCAAATTTATGCAATTTCAGTCCTAAAAACTGAAACTGAAACAATGTTGTCTTGTTAACTAACAGACAACATTGTCTTGTTAAAAACATCCTAAAGGTTCCTGTTTTTGGCTGAGAATTTTTTTTCCACTAAACAGCAATATAACAGTAGAAAGCAGCACCTTGTATTAATGCAATCACTATTATTTAAATCATCTAAGACCCGTTCTTTAGAGACTGACTGGGCAGTGAGATTATAGTGTTTAACCTAGGGCAATAATGTTACTCTGACAGCAAATTAATCCATGTTAGCCCAAAGCAAAGCTGTAAGTGAGGAATCAGACAGGACAAACAAAGATGAACTGAACCCATATAACTTTATTTCTACCATAAAATAAAAAGGTTTTGTTTTCCACAGAGGACAAATTCACACGGGTTTAAAATCGGAACAGCATGAGGGTGAGTAAACGACGACAGTTTTCATTTCTGGGTCAATGGGAATACGTGGTGCTGATCAAGCACTATAAGAGAGAAGATATGATTTATGTCCGGAACGATGATGAATGTAGTGTATGCGAACAAATAGCTTGTCTTGCAATAATTCTCTCAAATGCTTTGCTAGGCTGAAACTAAGTGCAAGCTGGCTTGTTATGCTGATCTGAGAACAGATCTGCCGGCACTTTTATGAGGGGCTTCATGATCCTAAATCTATGTAAGAGGGCAAGTGTCCTGTCTTGTGAGCTTAAACTGTAACACGAAACGTTACAAACAAGTTGTAGAAGTGACACCAGCAGCTGTTGCCCCTAATTTACCCTCCCAGGCGACGTTCCCCACAGGACTCTCATAAACAACTTTGAAGGATTTCTTTTTGCCCTAATCTTACTTTTGGTCTCATCATGTGTTAAATGGGTGGCCATGTATACACACAAATATCCACAAAGTAACCCTTCAATACAGGATCAGTGTTAAACAACTGTTTCGCAGCAGAAACTGTTTTTCTTAAACAGCAGAGAGTGATTTTTCTTTCAATGAGTCTATAAAACCAGCAGATACCGGAAATGCCGGAGGAACTGTTCATTAAAGAGACTTACAAGCTGTTGATGCAAGAACAGTTTGAGACATTATAAAGATGAGCAACTTGCTGAGCTGAGCGATCAATTATTGAGGCAGTTTTCTTTTTCAGAATGTCTGCAACTGCAGTTTGGTGATCAATTAGCTTTAAATGACCAGGCAACTTGAGCTATTATAAATGTTGTAAAGCATTATGTTAACACTTACACTGGCAGATATATCATCTTTGTGGGTTTTAGGCAGGATTCAGAACTCAGGAGCCTGCAAAACATGATGACTAATTCACATCTGTGTCTTTAAATGTTACATAATCTTTTTCTTTTTTACTTAAAAAAACAAATAAATGAGGGGAACAAACATGCAAATCCAGCTGATGACGAATCGCCTCACTTTGTTTCTACCTGAATAAAGCAATTTCCGGTCTTATGAACAGAAAGAAATAATTAGGCTCGAAATTAACTATGAGTCATGTCTGGCATGTGTAAAACTCTTCATTAGCATCATGCACGACTCAAAGACAGGCTGTTCAGCAGCTCATTTGCATGTTAAGTAACCTCAAAGTTAAAGCAAAAGCTGAATTTGTTAGTCATAAGCACACAGTAACATACAAGCATTCTGTACATGATTACAAAGCACATAAACTTCAGAAATGAGCACTTTGGTTTTGAAATGCCACCATGTTTGAATATTAATAAACACAGTGTGGAAACAGATGGAATTGGGGCTCAATTGCCCATGAATAACCCGCTTTCATCAGTGAGCTGTAGGCAAATATTTATAGTTTTTGAGTACTGCTGCACATAAGGTCACACTGTTGACCTCTTCACCATAGGAGGCTTTTCTTTTCATTGTCTACTACCAAGTGGCCAGGATGGCATAAGGCAAATTGACATCTCTGGACATTGTGCACAAAAACAAGTTCCTGATTAGTTCTTGTTACATGCAGTACATTACGTTCAGCCAGCTAGACCGAAAAACAGCATGCATACACACTGTTTATTACACCAGAGACCAGACCTGCCTGCTTGGTGATGTGAGATGCAATTTAAGTAAATGAATTTCTTTCCATGAAAAATTTGGAATATGCCTATTGAACTTCTTTAATTAAGATGTAAATGTGGATATTCAAAAAAAAAAAGGTGTTAGGTAATGAAATGTGTCTCGTGTGCTAACTATCTAAGGATGTGCTCACACTTGTAGCTTTGTTTTGTCCAGACTAGTGCTGCTGGGTGATTAATTCAAATTAAATCGCAAATGCAACTGAGCTAAGCTGCAATTGTCAGGGAACCACGGTTCTGTGATCAGTAGTAAATCTCCTTCAAAAGCCAGAGGTTACTCTTGCACAGAAACTCCAGGATATCTCCATAGCATTGCATGGCATAGCAGTTAAATAAACAGAGGTATTTATTTCAAACATTTGACTTGGGTTACTTCAAAAGATGTAAGTTTGGAATAAAAATAAACTATTTTTTAGAATTAATTCATTGAGAAGCTACACAAACAGTTCTCATTATCACAGAATGATTATGTGTCATTATCATCCAATTAATTTGATTTAAATTTTTGATGAAATTTTGCGTAGCTTGTTTGTGAACCTGTGTAATAAATGCTGCTCTATCTGAAAGCAGGCGCTGGAGGTTTACTACAACTGGCTTTGCTGACAAATGTGCATGAAAACCAAATTCGACTAATCGCCTAGCCCTAGCTTAGACAAAAAAAAAAAAAAAAAAAGAAAATTATACATTTGTTTTTGGTTTGATCGGTATGTACACTCATTATTAACATTAAAATGTAAAGATTCATTCATTCATTTTCATTTCGGCTTAGTCCCTTTATTAATCTGGGGTTGCCACAGCGGAATGAACCGCCAACTTATCAAGCATATGTTTTATGCAGTGGATGCCCTTCCAGCTGCAACCCATCACTGGGAAACATCCACACACACTCATTCACACACATACACTACGGACCATTTTAGCTTATCCAATTCACCTATACCGCATGTCTTTGGACTTGTGGGGGAAACCGGAGCACCCGGAGGAAACCCACGCCAACACGGGGAGAACATGCAAACTCCACACAGAAATGCCAACTGACCCAGCCGAGGCTCAAACCAGCGATCTTCTTGCTGTGAGGCGATTGTGCTACCCACTGCGCCACCGTGAGGCCAAAATGAAACTAAATAACAGATTTTATAACACAATTTGCAACTGAACTTATCAAAAATTCAAAATAATATTCTTACGTGAGCTAAATGTGCTCATTGTTAATACATGTGTACGAGAACTTGTGAAGAGCTCTTAAAATGTGCAGTAGAGTCAAAACAGTGCCAGGACGTCCATATAACACAAGCAAATGAAAATATTCTGTAAGGAGATGTACTTCAGATTGCTGTATTGAACTACAATGAGCTACACTGTGACTATGATGAGAAAGAACAGAGTTTGGAAGTCGACACAACTAGCATTTTCAGCAGTCTCAGTTTGTTTGGTGTGCACCAAGGTTTGCACCACACTTTCAAAGGGACTGCACTGACAGAACAATTGCAGAAATATATACTATTTTTTATCAAACCAAGCATGCCAAGTGTGAACACACCCCTGATCTGTTGTACTTTAATGTGTGGGTGGAAATGCACGTAGGTCTAATGTATTAAAGTTTGAGCATTGTGCCATGTAAATATCCCAAGGCAAAATCAAGTGCCAGTGCACCATAACTAAACATTCTCCAGCGCTGAAGCTCATAATGAAGTGCACCGATTACTAATGTGTTTACATTGTGTAAGAGGAGCACGTGGTAAACAAACAGCTGGGGTCAGGCCAGCACGCGCCTCGAACATTCTGCGCGCGCTTCCATGTATTGTCATTATGACGTTGACCAGTTTGACACCACACATGAATGAACGAGCATTCAGCAAAAAAAAGAGAGAGAGCCTGTAGCTGTGGCAGACACACAACAGATAAATGACCTCAATACTGCTCAAATTCAAAAGCAGAGACGCTTAAAATTGGATTCAGATTTAAATCATGTTTGGATACTTCACTCCGGTTATTATATCTTTGGATTTGCGTGTCTGCCATCTCTTCACATAGAATGCTTTCTGCTTGTAGAAGCAGTATATGTCTAATCATAATTAACGTAAACGCCTTTTACCGCCACTATAAACTCTGAGAAAGACACATTAGCTTACTAGCCATTCCGCTATGTGCAACCGTTACGAGAAGAACCATTTCGAATCGATTCGTTTGAACAGTTCGTTTCAAGGAACCAGTTTAAACGTTCTTTGCGTCATGACGTAATTGTGTTAGCCAGTGGTCCCTGACATTCAGCGTAAAATGATTCAGTAAAATCTTATGTAAGCGTATTATGCTATATTCTGTTTCCCACATTATAGTCAGCTGTCTACATCCTAGTGCCATAAGATTAATTCCCTTCACAGTGTGTACAAAAGATGTAGCTACAAAATATATGTTAGAGTATATTATAGACTTATTAAATAGTAAGGTTATTTAACATACAAATGTATCTCTTAATATATTTAGGATAAGTAAAAGAAAACATTTATTATTATTATTATTATTATTATTATTATTATTATTATTATTATTATTATTAT
>CAIGQW010054073.1:4125760-4171239 GCA_903798125.1 Danio choprae | reverse complement strand
ATTACAATATATATATGTGTATTATTATTATTATTATTATTATTATTATTATTATTAATAATTATTATTATTAGCTAGTAGTTGCCTGGTAATAGTACTTGACTATGTATATAGAGTACGTATGAGTTGTTTGGACCAGGTTTGTTAAAGTTTACTATTTTAGATACATTTTCATCATATAAATGTATTTCATTTAGTAGCACTACAGTGACTTAATTATTATTACGGCACAGTTTGTTAATTTGAAACATTGAATTATTGGTCGACTCATTAAACCGTGCCTGTTTAGCCTACACTAGTCAAAATTTGAAAGGGATCAAAACATTTAATCAAAGTTGTCCTAAAATTATTAAACAACATCCATTGAGGACATCTTTGATTAAATGTTTTGATCCACTTCAAATGTTGACTACTGTATTTGTTTTTCTGCTGAAGTACAGACGTTTCCCGTAGGCTAATCTACATGAGCAAACGCAGCTCTACTCTCTCATCATTTTACAGGTAGGGTGGGCTTTGCGTGCAGTTTAAACGCCCCTGTGGCAAACAGTGAGTCACGGCAAGACTCGCTTCAGCGCTGGTTTCGTGGCGGTACGTCACGGATCCTCATATTTATTCAGCGAGAAGGCAGCGGCATCGGCTAAACTGGCTGCTTCTGGTTTCAAGACACATAAATACAAAGAGAGACGCTCCGAATAGGCTATACAAAGAACAGAGAGGATCGCTCAACGGTTTACGCTGAAGACGATAAAGTCAGGTAAAGACCTATACTGAATTGATGATGTGTGTGTTTTACCACTGTAGTTTATTTTATGATGTATATTGTTAAAGGAGGAACGGTAAATCCAAATTGTAAACAACTCGCAGGACTGATTCGTGTTTTCATATCGGACAGGTTTTTTTTTCTCAGTCGTGTTTTTTCATCATTCTTAGCGAAAGCACAGAGCAGTGTCTGTCACAATTCAGTTTTCATTCAGCTGCTTCTTACAATGCACTGTTACATTGAGAAATAGTCTATTATTTACGCGTTCGGTTATTTCAGTAAGGCAGCCTACCTCAAATGGTGATAGCTGATATCGTGAAAAAAAATAAAAATGGAAATAAATCAGGTTAATGTCACACGTTGACGTTTCTTATCACCGGAGTCCAGTCGGCCGTGACAGTGGCCGAGGCAGTTACGTGGCAGCGCTGGTTCCTCTGGACGCACTTTTTGCTGATACTTTATTAGAGCCAAACTTCGCTTGTCTCAACTCAAATGACCCAGTTTTTTGGGATTTCATCCACACACAACCACTATTTACCATATAAGTATTTATAAAAGAACTAATATTAATAATAGGCTAATACACACACAACATATTATTTTGTATTGGTCAAATCTCTTCAAGAAAGCAATCCATCTGCCGGCTTTGTGAAGGTTATCTTTCCCAAAGAGACAGTTCCTGTTCTATTTTAGTTCCCTGTGTGTCTCAAGTGCGGGTATGTTGAACTATTCAGCTTTGCTTTAATAAGCAGGGGCCATTCTGATAAGGGGATAAGTGGAAAACAACACAGTGCTTTGTCTTACAATGTGTGAGTGGTGAAGGAGCAGGCATTAAAAAGGCTGTAGGCAGTGATTTCTAGGTCATGTAGAGTGTGTGCATCCCCCAAAGCCCACCCATAATCTGTTACAAGTGAGGAGACGGGACATGTGGTGTGGTTATTATCTTAATATGAGGAGTTAACTCAAAGTCTGCCATGGCTGGAGGTGAAAAAAGTTCCGGAGAAAAAAAAAATCATAAAGCTTAATTACTGTTACTTTAATGTTTCTGTAAAAGAAGAAGACAAAAAAGCAGCGATGATGTAAGATTAGTTCTGTTTTGAGGTTGCTATCAAAAGAGAGAATTTCAAAATACATTAGTTAATTTTTTTTATTAAGCAACCTCACTGAATCGGTTTTATTTTCAGCCATAGTGAATAAAGTCCAATCACCAGGAAAAGAAGAATCAGCACTATGTATGTCCTAAGACAAGAATAGGTGTTTTTCAATAGTTGTAGGACTAACTTTCATTAAATATTTTGATGCACGTCAAATGTTGACTTCTGTATGCCTCTGCCATTTAATTGTAAATGCACATTTTCATTATTATTTATTTCTGTGCATTTTTGCATCAGTTCTGTGGGACTTTTTCGAGAGACTAATTACAGTTATCGCCCCATGCAAATACAATTTTTGTAAAAACAAGCACAATTACACTTCTTGAAAACCAAAACAGCAGTGGCAGTTTACAGGACATTTAGCATTTGTCTGTCTACATAGCACTGACTCCAGCCCAGAAGGGCATCAGTGTCCTCAACATCCAAATTTTTGGTTGATGCTAACTAGGGACTAGGAAAAACCAGGTCATCTAATATAGGATCAGTGGACTGAAAGGATGGAAACCATGCCTTAAACTTTTTGTTTTACATCATAACTTCATCCTAACTTTATAAGATGTGACCTTCTTCTTCTGCCTTGAAACCAGGCATACCACAAGCCAAGGGCTTTCTCATGCATGCAGTGTTTCATACACAAACCCTCTCAACCATGACCATTGTGTTTAAAAAATAAGGTCAGCTTTGTAGTTCAGTTTTATTTGGTACAGCTGTTTCTAATGCCTTCAGCAACTTCTGATGTGCTCTACAGTCTATAATGCCTTGTTTTTTGGTTTGTTTTTTTTGTCTGTCAAACATTCTTTCTCACATCAAACTGCATGAGACTGGAACGGGCTGAGTTGAGTACCTATAGTTTCACTGGGGCCTTTCCAGGACTCCATCAAAGAACTTCTCACCTCACATTTATTTTCTCTTAAAGGAGATTTCAATTGCAAGTCATTGATAAATGCCTCACCGCTTCTCTCAAATGTCTCAGCAAATGTCTCATTGACCTACAAATATATCCGATGACATCACACACTCACGTTTTCTAAATGGCCCCATTCACAATGCAAATGAGGCCTTTCCCATACTGTAACTGCTTTAGAAGCAGCTTTCTCTGCTGAAGTCATAACTGTTTTTTAAAATGTCTGCGGTCTGCTTCTTACAGCATTACAGTTATCTTTTCCAGAGTTTAAAAAAATATGGTCTTCACTCTGTTATTCTCGATATACAGCTGCAAAACTAGTTGTTTTTATAGCTGTAGACTACCCATTGAGAGCCTTCCAGCTTCACTGTGTGTACGTGTCTAAATCTCAGAGTAACAAAATACTATTTGTTTAGATGGATCCTTGTTACATACACATTACTTCACATGTTTTAGCCAGGATGGGGTTTCGTGTTTTTCCCTGACACTGGTTGTTTTTGCAGGTGGATCAATTGTAATCTTTGGAAAATGTTGCAACATTAACAAACTATCTTTTTTGTTGTTGAGTTCAGGTCACATCCAGAATTCGCAAGAAGGAAACATCACCTGGTATCACACATAATGTAGCTATCAATTGTAACTTTACAAAATGGCGCAACGTTAACCACATTTTTTTTTCTTTTTAACTTGAGTTGAGGTCACATCCAGAATTCTCGAGAAGCAAACATCATATAGTATGAGACGTCTATCATGCAAGTTCCTTTCTGTGCTTATAAGTGTTCTGTTTGTCATTGTGCGTCAGAGAAGCTGCAGGCAGCCCTTCCTGCCTTCGCCACGGTCTGATAACAAACTGTGTTAATGAATTTGGCCTGTGCAAACTCCCAACAGGAGGTTATTGTGATGTGCATTAGGAGCATAGTAGCCACAACCTCATTCATTCAAATCATATTCATTCACAGTTGTCCATCACTTCCTCAATGCACGTGAGTGGTTATGCCTACTGGGTGCATTAAAGTGTGGAGAGATTAGGAGTGTGTGTGGTTGTGTATCATGTTTTAAAAAGAAGAGTATCTCTGGCTGGAACTACAGTGGATTCTTCAATTTGGAGAAATCGCTACAAAAGTTCTTTTTAGTCCTCCATAACAACATCCTGTATCCACAATAATATATCATTAAGACTCTTCCCCATTCAGGTCCTTGATAACTTTTCCTATGAGGTCTGTCAAACATCAGGTGCATCATTTCCATTTGGCTATCACACATAATTCGCTGTGTTTATGTGGAAACCTTGCCTGAAAAGCCTGAATGGAAATCGGAGCTCATTCATTTTCTTGTGGCTATCGCAGTGTAATTATTTTCACAGCCACACACATACTTTTTTCCATTCACTAGTGTTATAGACTCTGTTCAATGACATTTTACATTCTTTTGTGTGTTATTACGAGTGCGTTATCCTGTATGGCACTGTGTCCTCAGACTGGTAAAGGCTTAAAATGAGAATCAAATATACCTTTCACAAGTCTTTTTGCTTCATATTCATCCTTGTTCAGCCCTGCGGTGATGATATAATCACTCTCAACTCACACACAAGAGGTTGGAGATAAGACTCCTTATTTTGGGAGTGGTGTTATTTAAGGTTGTGCTCTGAAAAGAGACCGTGTTGCAGTCGGTCTCAGAACCACATGTTTGGAAATGTAAAGTTCAGTATCTTTTCGTGCATTTTTTCCCTTTCTTTCTGTGAATAATCTCTATTATTTGTCTTGCTAGAGGGCTTAGTGTTGTAATGGTTTCTCCCTATTTCACCCTCTCTAGATTCCCTAGAAGAAGAGCTCGGACGGCATGCAAAGTTGTGAAATATCTTCAGACAGCACTGATGATCCTCTTAGTAGTGCCTTACACGGACATCGACAACCGCGAATAGTAGTGATTGGTGCGGGCTTGGCTGGCCTTGCTGCTACCAAAACACTCTTGGAGAACGGCTTCACCAATGTTACGGTGCTAGAGGCCTCAGACCGTATTGGAGGCAGAGTGCAAAGCATTCAGCACGGTAAGACAACTGTCTTTACAACAACTTCCTTTTTACTTTTAAAATGTTAATTGACCCAAAAAATTAAATTCTGTTATTAATTACTCACCCTCATAGTGTTTCAGTCTCCTGAGACCTTCGTTCATCTTTGGAACAAAAATTAAGATATTTTAAATGAAATCCGAGAACTCTCTCATCCTCCATAGACAGCGATGATCCAGAGACGTTCAAAGTCCAGAAAAAGAACCAGAAACTTTGCCAAAACTTTCAGTGTCACTTCAGTGGTTCAACTGTAATCATATGAAGCTTCAAAACACTTATGTTTGCCTAAGAAAGTATGACGTATTGCCATTAGCGTCACCAGTGCAATACACAAGCATAGTATTCTGTCACTCTGATCTTATGTGGAAGACATTAAAGAACAAATTTTTTTTTAACTTTTTTGGCACACAAAAGTGTTCTTGGAGCTTCATATAATAAAAACTGATGTGACATGGATTGTTTTCTGGACTATTATTCTGGACCGTTGCTGTCTTTGGAGGATGAGGGAGCTGTCAAATTTCATCTAAATTATATATTTTTTGTTCCAAAGGTCTAAATTCAAATTTTTGGGTAAACTAACCATATAAGTCTAACTTCATCCTAGCTTTTTTAGATTCAATCTGCTTCTTTTTAATGTGCCCTTCCTTCCTGTCTCTACAGGTAAAACCACTTTGGAACTTGGAGCAACCTGGATCCATGGGGCAAATGGGAACCCCGTCTACCACCTGGCTGAGGACAATGGACTGCTGGAGCACACCACAGAGGAGGAAAGGAGTGTGGGCCGCATCAGCCTCTACGCCAAGAATGGTGTGGCCCACTACCAGACCAACAATGGCAAGCGAATTCCGAAGGATCTGGTGGAGGAGTTCAGTGACCTGTACAATGAGGTGATGGACCAGAGATGAATGTCATGTTTTATAAAATATGTATGTACATACATATGCACATATGATAAGTCTAGGACCTGTTCAGGATGCATAGCATTTCCAAAATGTGATGTGGTCACATAAGTATTTGGCCGCCCCTATATGTGGTTCAGTGACATTATAAGCAGAGTTTGAAATTGGAATGTGGGCTTTGTTCATTAATGGCCAAGCTTCAGAGAATCTCCAGATTATATAGCTTAACATATAGTAGTCAACATTCGAAGTGAATCAAAAATGTTTTTCAAAATTGTCCTAGAACAAGAATGGGTGTTGTTCAATAGTTTTAGGACAACTTTGGTGAAAGGTGATGATCCACTTCAAATGTTGACTACTGTACTTGCGTAACCTTTTTATTGTTAACTGCTCCTACCTGTTTTTTTTCTTTGCAATGAACACACCCTAAGGAGTTGGTTTTTTTTTTGGTAGAGACAGTGATTCAAGCACATGGCTGCCAGAGTAAAGTTCATACGTTCAGTGGTTGATACTTTTTTTTTGAGCTGTATCTCTCAGAGTGAACTTGTCAACCTCTATATCTCTCCTACAGTCTTTTGCTAGATCCCTGTATTTTGTTAGAGACTATTTATTTAACAATTTTGCATTTGACAATGTATTGTCAGGCACTGTATCATACAGTGAATATTTGGCAAGTTAAATTATCAGGTTTTTAACAACATGAGGGTGACAGTTTTAATTTTTGATTGATTTTTATCCCATTAAATAATTCAATATTTAGAGCATGGGTGGGGACTCTGGCAGTGCCCCTGCAGAGTATAGCTCCAGTCCTAATCAAACTGAACTGAACAAGTTATCAGGGACTTGATCTGAAATTGCCATGCAAACTCTTAAATAGTGCACGATTTGAGGGAGCAGCAATTTGAAGTGGTGTCCAAAACCATAGTGGACATTCAGAAGTGCACTCAATAAATCCCACAATGCACTGCAATAACGAGTGTACAACCAATGTACACTGAACTGCAAGAAAATATCCAGAATGCACTGAGTTCGCACACCAAATTAATTTCCACATCTGACTACAAGATGTCATCCACGGTGTAATCCGTGGTGTAAGTTTTAAAAACCAATTTTTCTTTAACATTTGCATATATGAAAGAAACCAAAATACTAATTACTAATAGACAGCTCGCTAAGTGTTAAATAACTATCACAAGGTTTGCCAAAGAATGTAATACGTCTGAAATTTATCAACCTAGCAAAACACAAACAAAATGGCAACCCTTCACTGAGTACTCTATTTCACCTACACCTTTTTTTTCACTCCTTCAAGTGGACTAATGTAGGGAATAGTTATTGAGGGAATCGGGATGATTTTTGGATACAGCAAAGCTTCTCAGGATTCAGGAAGGTATTTATTTTCAGGGTTGGAGCTAAACTTTGCAGTACAGTGGCTCTCCAGCATCAAGGTTCTCCTCTCCTGATTTAGACCATACTGTGTTTCAACCATAGTGACTAATACAATAAAACACTTGTAGTGAAAAGGATGGATGTTCTGACGTCTCCAGGATCTCTCTCTCTTAATCTTGTTGAACAACCTCTTATGTGCAGGTATATGAGCTGACTCAGGAGTTCTTCCAGAATGGAAAGCCTGTGGGAGCTGAGAGTCAAAACAGTGTGGGGATCTTCACACGAGATGTGGTGCGCAAGAAAATCATGCTTGATCCTTATGATTCAGAAAGCACCAGGAAACTCAAGTTATCTATGCTACAACAGTACCTCAAGGTGAGCGGGACTCTATGGTCTATTTTTTTTTGTTTGTTTGTTTTGTTTTGTTTGCCCATAGTTTCATGGTAACATACCCATTGTTCCTCCTATAGACTCTCCAGACATACCTCTCTAGACCTTATTTTGAAATATGAGGTGTGGTATCATGTTTGCCATCTTAACAAGCGACAACAGGAAGTAGCAGAGTTCCTGTCGTAAGCACATTTACTGCAACTCTATGACAACAATAAATGCATTGCGTGTCTCTTCAGCTTTTGTAATACAGTAGTGATGTCAGGCTCACTGCACTCTTCCCATTCTGTCACAACAGTGATGTTCTCTTTGTGAAATTCAAAACCATAGACTTTCGACAAGGTGTGGATTCTAACCAAACAACATTTTTATTCTTTTCTCAATCAGTCTAGACTCACAAAGGGCTTGCATTCACAGTTCATTGAATAAATAAACTTCTTTATAAAACAATACTGGAACTGTTTAGTCAAACCATTCATTGAAATTCTGGTAGTCATGAAAGCTATTAAGGTAAAAGTGTTAAATGTCACCATTGAATGTCAATCTGTAATGCTAGAGGTTATGGGAGGAAGGGGCCAGGACCAGAAAAAGCACTCAGCTGGCTTTATGCCTGCTAGACTATGTCTGCCTGTGTTTGTTTACAGCAGTGTACTTCAGAACAGTAACCTTAGAGTAAACGTGGTGTTTAGCAGAGCCAATGCATTCACTGTTACAGGATGCAACCAACAGTAAATGAAGCGAAACAAGGCTATACAGAACATAAAATGAGATTAGGTTTTGGTGCCAAGAAGTAGTTTTACAGTAGGGTAAGATTAGCAATTTGTGTCTTCTTTTGTGCCTCAGGTGGAGAGCTGTGAAAGCAGTTCCCCCAACATGGATGAAGTGTCTCTAAGTGAGTTTGGTGAGTGGACCGAGATTCCTGGCGCTCACCATGTCATTCCCACTGGTTTCATTAAAGTCGTTGAGATCCTGGCTCAGGACATCCCGAGTCGTGTCCTCCACCTCAGCAAGCCTGTTCGCCGCGTCCACTGGAACTGCAGCTCCCAGGATGCAGAAGAATTTGGAGACCAGGTTGACCATAACCAGGACCAACGACCCAGCCCTTCTCCGGTCTGTGTGGAGTGCGAAGACGGCGAGTGTCTGCTGGCAGACCATGTGATCCTAACTGCCTCTCTTGGGGTCCTGAAGAAAGCTCACAAGACTCTCTTCTCCCCAGGCCTTCCACAAGACAAGGCGCAGGCCATCCAGAAACTGGGCATTAGCACCACTGACAAGATCTTTCTGGAGTTCGCAGAGCCCTTCTGGAGCCCTGAGTGCAACAGCATTCAGTTTGTGTGGGAGGACGAGGCACAACTGGAGAGCCAGGCGTATCCAGAAGAGCTGTGGTACCGAAAGATCTGCAGCTTTGATGTGTTGTATCCGCCAGAGCGCTATGGCCACATGCTGAGTGGATGGATCTGTGGAGAAGAGGCCCTGCGCATGGAAAGGTGTGATGACGAGACTGTGGCTGAGATATGCACCGAACTACTGCGCCAGTTCACAGGTCAGTGCATTCACTGCAATTAGACAAGTAATTAAATTCCGTTTAATTATACACATTATGCAAGATTCTTATCATTTGGGTGAAATTATTTTTTTAACTAGTCTCCAATTAGGGTGTGAGAAACAAGAAAATTACACCTCTTGTGTTTTAATAGCATGTTTTGTGTTGCCTCTATTTCCCACCACTGCTAAGGTCCTGTTTACTTTTGGTATTAAGTTGAACTGTGATTAAGAGGAAAGGTGGATAAGGGGGGGAAATCCCCATTTACACCTACTGTTTTAATCCCTCTTTTTCAACCATTTTTCTAAATGTCTATGGATGGATGTTATGGTCTTTTTCTGATCTTTTAAACCTAGCACTGTGCATTTTTCATTAATTATTTGTTGCATAATGAATTTAGCTCTTTAATACTCTCCCCCAACCACATAATCCCTGTTTTTAATGTTTTCGAAGAGATCTGCACTTACACAACAGTCAAGGTAGATTATTTCCAGCTTTTTCATATCATTCTTTCAAGTTTGATTCCTCCATGACATGAAAGAACACATACCTGTTAAATCAAGACAGAAGAACAGGGCTTAAACAAGGGCTCAAAGGTTTTCAGGGTTGTGTGAAAGATTGTACTGTAAACATCTCTGCTTTCTCTTCTGGTGTAACTCTTTCTTGACCAAATGCTTAACTGGATATAAGGGTCAATGCACACATTCTTTGTAGATGATGTCAACAGGCTGTCATGCCCCTTAACTAGGTCAGTCTGTTTTAATCCAGATTCACGGCACGTTCCTCTCCCATCTGCCCCAGTCCTATGTAATTAGTGTGCTGAAATTGGATTTAGTCACACCTCATGACTGATAATTGATAGGTCCCCTAATTTGTTTCCGTTGTGAAAGTAAACCTAAGGGTTTGTTTACATGAAAACAATTGTATGTGTTTTGACATTTAGTATGTGAAAATAGGGATTTGGGTAATACCACAATCATTTGTACTACTGTGTACATACAATAGAAATGAATATTCATTCATTTGTTTACATAGTTTAGATGTTTCTTTTAACATATTTAATGTTTCTAACAGGGAACCAGAATATTCCGAAGCCAAGGCGGATCCTGCGCTCGTCATGGGGCAGTAATCCGTATATCCGGGGTTCTTACTCCTTCACTCGAGTGGGCTCCAGCGGCAGAGATGTGGAGAAGCTCGCCGAGCCCCTGCCTTACATTAAAAACACCAAGGCTCCAGTGAGTTTCACTCAGTTGTACAGAAAAATACAGCACACTTGTCATAGGTTCTTAACATAGTTGGAATATCATAATTTATGAAATATCTTTATAAAAAAAAGAAATATAATATATAGAAATATATTAAAAAAATCTATATATATATATATATAGAGAGAGAGAGAGAGAGAGAGAGAGTATTGCTGCTCTGTATAAATGCATTAAATGGGTAAATTATGAATTGGATTTTTATTTTCCATTAACTCATGCCATTAATTTAGGGCAGCAGGTGTCCATTCAAGGAATAAGCTTGTTTTGGATTATTTTAATCAAAGACATTTTAATTCTCTTAAGAACCACTTAAGCCTCACAGAACAAAGGCCCACATATGAGTTTTATGCTAATTTAACTGACAATCCAAGAAAATTATATTTTAATGCCAACTGATTTCCATGGCTCAATTAACTGGTAATGCAAGATCAAATCATACTCCTCCCAGGCTGCGTAAAGAAACATCAGAATCACTCTGCTAAGAAACATTTTTGATATTTAGGATTTTAAGTTAGGATAATTATGCCAATACCACAAAGCAAACAGCTGTTCAGGCCCATTGGATAGTGAAGTTGGAGGAATTTAGATTGAAGACTGAATATAGTGTGTCAAAAACAAACTGAACAACTGTATGGACAAACAGAAACACTAGGGAGAAACACCTTGGTTTTAAAGGTACTTAGTACGTATAGAAAGTAGCCATGTTTAATAGTGTATCCATAAAGTAACCGCTGTATGATTACGAATACTTTAATGACAATGTTTAATGACAAGTACTTGATTTTTGAAATCTGATTGTGTTGCCATTCTACTGACATTAATTACGTAGCATAATTGTATTGTCAGCAGACCAATAATACTTTGAAATGTGTTTTTCTCTTGTATAGCATGATACATGCAGTATCATGTCACATTTTCATCCGTTGCATAAAGTGGGGTCTAAAAGTCATTTACAGTACTTAAAATTGCCCATGATAACAATATTGTGCATATTCATAATCACAAGATATTGTATTATTGAACCAGCACATAAAAAGTTGACAAATATAAGGATCAGTTGTGATCTGCTATGTTCAACCATGTAGGCTTGATAATGACGGCATGATAATCCAGATTTAATAATCAGTTAGGATTTGAAAACTCCTAAAGTGTAAGCCCAGCTTTACATTGCCCTTTCACCTTTTGGATTTTGTTCTAATGTTCCCCGACTGCTCTACGGTCAGGCTAACTCAATCTGCTTGCATGGTAGTTTTTAAAAATGTGTCATGTTGACCTGTGCAGTGCCGAGACTGAAATTTGAGTCAGACGAGAAGCTTGAGTTGTACGTGGGCCAAATAAACACACACATACACGCACACAAACATGATCTGCCCAATTAGGGGTCTGAAAGGAACAGTCTGACCCCAACGCTGCACAAAAAGAACTACGAAATCACTTTTTTACAGCAGAAAGGTTGAGGTCTGTGCTAAAAATATCCAACCAGGCCCCAGGCAGTATGTAGTAAAGCATATGTTTGGTCAAGCTAACATTTTGTCCTCCTTTTCTTTCTTCTGTCCAAAGCCTCTTCAGGTGTTGTTTGCTGGGGAGGCCACCCATAGAAAATACTATTCCACTACCCATGGTGCATTGTTGTCGGGACAGAGGGAGGCCAACCGTTTGATGGAGCTGTACCAGTACTCCTCCTGTGCAGAAACCACAAAGCCTAACATTTAAAACAAACAAATTGCAACAAAAACAAGAACCACTTACTAGTGACAAAAAAACAATTGTGTTATGTGCTTTCTGTATTTCAGATGATTAAATTATGTATGAAAACCTAGTAGGGGCATTAAACTAATAACAATAAATCCTCTTTATACTGTATTTAGATTAGCGCTCTGTAGATTTTACTTGAGATGTACTGTACAAGGCTGCCATGTGGCGCTATCTCTGGTCCTTATTTGTTCTGATTATTTTTAATCCATGTCAATATGTTTCTATAATTTAACAATTTTTGTAAGTGCCTTCTGTATTTAATTTCATGTCTTTAAAAATTAAACAACAAAAATAGCGATATGAATAAAATGTACATTAATGTGAACTAGAAAGACTTTGCTTCCTTTTTAATCATATTTCTGTTTGGCATTAAAATTAACTTATTATTCTGAGATTTAGGCTGTTTTTGATACATACAGTGCTATACATACAGTTCCTACTGTCTTTAATAAAGCATTTGGGATGTTACATTTTACTCAAGTTACTCATGCATACTATAAAGTGTAGCATTACTGCTTCATTTTACAATGAAAATTACAAATAAATGACAGAAAATAGGAGGCGCAGTGGGTAGCGCTGTCGCCTCACAGCAAGAAGGTCACTTGTTCGAGCCTCAGCTGGGTCAGTTGGCATTTCTGTGTGGAGTTTGCATGTTCTCCCCGTGTTTGCGTGGGTTTCCTCCGGGTGCTCCGGTTTCCCCCACAAGTCCAGACATGTGCTATATATATATATATATGTATGTGTGAATGAGTGTCTGGGTGTTTCCCAGTGATGGGTTGCAGCTGGAAGGGCATCCGCTGCGTAAGACATATGCTGGATAAGTTAGTGGTTCATTCCGCTGTGGCGACCCCTGATTAATAAAAGGACTAAGCCGAAAAGAAAATGAATGAATGAATGAATTACAGAAAAAAGGCATCATCCAGCTTGGTTATGCAGTCGTTGTTATTTTTTTTTTTTTATTACATTGCACAGCATGTGATAACAAAAACTTATCTTTAAGCATTTACGATAGCACACATCTTTGGCATCTACAAAAGCTCACTGTTCTTTTACAATTTACAAGAATCAAGAAAGGCTTCCAGTGACTATGAAGTTTATGCATTGACTGCCATCTTTTGGTCAAGAAGAAAATTACAAGCTGTATTATGTATCATTTGCTCATTGATTTTAGCGTCTCTAAACCAAAGATAATTCATTTTATTAAATTATTAGAACGACCATATTTTATCCATAACCTACAGAAGAAAAAAGTAGTAGTTAATAGTAACATTTAAAAAAACAACATGCAACTAAAAAGCCATCAGCCTTTCGAATTTTTTTTGTGACCCCTGGGGTGATTGCATTATATTAAAGATACAGCGCATTAATTTTATGGCAACAGGTTAAACTTACTGACACCTTTATGGCACTGACGTACATTAAAAATAAATACAGGCCACAACTGAAGATGGAGGATTGTCTCCGAGTGGTGTTCTTCAAAATTAAATGATGAATAGAATTGGACTTATTGGTATATGTGCGCAGTTGTGTGCAAGGTTTATATATTTATGACCACCTCAGAGGATATTGGGCATTGCAAGTCACTTGCATTGTTATTTTGAGGGTTGCAGGCTGAAAAGTTTGGGAACCCCTGTTCTAAACCTAGTGCCAAAGCTTTCTCATGTTTTTTTTAACTGAACATTTTCTTTTTAGACAAGTTGTTAAGTAATAGAAACTCTCTCGTGCTTTGTTTTATTGCCAATTGTGTGACACAATCAAAAAAAGTACATATGTACATACAGTATATACAGGATACTTCTGGAGACATTACTGCTATACGCTAATACTGCTTTCTCAAGACAAGGTGCAAGACATTCTACAAGGCTTGCTCACTCCGCAAGACACAAAGGTGAGAGGAATGATGGAAGTGTCTCCCATTGCAGCTGACAAGACGCCAAGCTTCACAACAGACGCCAGCTGGAATGGTCCTATGTGACAACCTGAAACCATAGAGATCCAGTTTGACAGTTTCTACTGATGAGAAAATGAATGATTTCCATCTGATCTTAGGTCAATAGCTTAAACTGTGGAAGTGTTTGTTTCCCCAGATTTATTTGACCAGTTTGGTGGCATACAATTTTACATCTGCTCTATTTGATTGTTATTCCTAGCAATATAATTTTATTGTGATGAAGGTCTTAACTTTTTACAGGGCAGGTTTGATCAATTTTATAATTCATACTCCTGTATGTCTTGTATGGTGATGTGCCCAGAATGTCCCCACATCCAAAGTCAATCAACTTGACTTTTGGAGAGCTCTCCCTGCTTATCAGTAGCCTGTTCGGTTTGATGTCACGGTAAAAGGCTGCACATGTTTCCAGTGTGAACTGCCTGCCACATGATTTGCTGAGTTTCACCATGATGCCTCACAATCTCTACAAGGATCTCAAAGGGAGAGGGACATTCAACGACCATGACAAAATGGTCTGGGTTGTCCTGCCAGTCCAGCAGCCTGATTATCTGTGGCACACTGAGGCCTTTATTTGCCAGAATGGTGAGGGCAATCTCATTCATTAGGAGGTTTGGATGGTCAGGCTAGAAGACAGACTATTTCTTTATCACAATTAACTGGAGGTGGTTTCCATGTGATTAATGTTAATCTACAATGTTTTTATATTGTTTCTATGCAGTGTACTTACAATGCATACGTGTTCTGTGTCTTAGGGACATATTTTAAAGCCACCTGCTAAACAAAACAATTTAGGGTAAAGGATGAGGATAAGACAGGACAAACATTTGCTGCCTCACGTGTTGGTAATTTTTACTTACTTTAACAACATCATCCAAACGTCTTCCTCCATAAACTACACTGAATCCACCGTCCATTCCCATACTGAACAACAAGCAGAGTAGCGGCTGAAGATGTAGCCTATTTACAGATAAAATAACATGAAACTTCTGTGAAAGCTGCTGCTCTGGACATGAGCTGCTCTCTGGAGAAAGATGTGAAGCAAGTAATGAGCCTCCACCACCACTGCTTTTTGTCTGAGCTCTTTGTCACCACTTTTGTTGCTCACTGTCCCATCAATTTGAAAATCAACAACAACAAAAAAAAGCATAGATTATAATATGAAGCTGTTTTTGTCCTGAAAATCCCAATTCAGAATGTGAAATTGATTTTAAATATCAGTTAAACAAATAATCAATTAATATTTTTATTTTAGGTAAAATGTTGTGTATTTTTCCTCATTTTAGCAAACGAAAATATACCTGTAAAGTCGCAGCACAGAGCTATGGACTATGGCTACGATGTGTAGCTGACAGACAAGCTGACCACAAACAGGGCCCGCCCACTATGACGAATAGGCCTACGCACCCAATTATGTTTATTAAAAATGATTATTGAATGTATTGAGCTTTCATTGATTAAATCAATCCCGAACATTGTTATAATGGGGTTATATATGGGGGGGACAGCTATTTTCAGTAGTTTGTGTAATAAATATCCATGCTTCAGTGAACCAAATTCACATTTAATTCAATTACATCACATTGATTATTCATACTTATTCAAGTTTTTAGTATTTTAAGAGATAATGAGCTGATTCTAACCTATACTGTAACCTCTGGATATTTCAACAGACGCAGAGTTTTAACACAAATTTAAGCACTTTTCAAGCACTTTCCAGGTGCAATTTCAAACTGTCCCAGCACTTTACAGTTACATTACATATTTGCATGCACACACACTTCGTCATGAAATTAAATAAGATGTTATTCGTTATAATATTCTAACGTTAGCATAGCTTATAGTATCCTAGTAAGGAATTTTAATGGTATGTTTGCCCAAACCCCATTATCAACACTGCAATGCTGCAAAACAACCTTCTATTTACATATTAGATATCAAATTTCATTTTAATGATCTGATTTTTTCCCAATGATGAATATAAAAACATTCCTGTTTTTAAAATTACAGGCTACACTAAATTGAAACCAAAATCTCCAATGGGTGGCGCCAAATCTTTTTTGCTGAATTGTTCATTCAGATTCGTTCAAAACGGCTCATTTACAAATGACTCACTATGAGTTTTTATTTACTCATTATGAGGATTTCTTGTTAAACTCATTTGTTAGGTGCTTAAAT
Source organism: Danio choprae (assembly GCA_903798125.1). Taxonomy (NCBI): domain Eukaryota; kingdom Metazoa; phylum Chordata; class Actinopteri; order Cypriniformes; family Danionidae; genus Danio; species Danio choprae. The sequence continues at coordinate 4,154,986 of CAIGQW010054073.1, read as the reverse complement.
GGTAACGTTTAAGCGTTAAATGGTAATATTTGATTTAAATAGTAACAACACAAGAGGTGTAAAAAAAAGTGTCTATATTATAGATGAAGTACAGGGAAAGCAATTTGATGAGTTTGTTTCATGTGACCGGAAAGCAGCCTCTCCCATAGCCGAACATCCTTTCTGCGTACTTGCACGAGGTCACTTCGAGATTTGAAGCTGGCTTAATTTGTTTGTAGCTTTCATCTTCAAGCCAGTGATTGTTAAGCATTTTCAATCTGTTTCAACCACTTTATCCACAATCTAAGCACTTTAAATTAAAATAGATAAAAACACAAACATTTTCGAGGATTTCTGAATCCGTCTGTACCCTGCAGACCTGTGATTCTCAATGAAAAACTATTCTAATATCTATAAAACGCCTAATTTTGCCAAAAGTTGAAAAGTTATAATCATAATAATAATTTATAATCATAAATGTATAATCATGAAAGATCGTGCTGTAACTTGCGAGGATAAGCGTCTATTAAAACATTCATTCATTCTCATTTCGGCTTAGTCCCTTTATTAATCTGGGGTCGCCACAGCGGAATGAACCGCCAACTTATCCAGCATATGTTTTACGCAGCGGATGCCCTTCCACCTGCAACTCATCTCTGGGAAACATCCATACACACCCATTCACACTCATACACTACGGACAATTTAGCCGACCCAATTCACCTATACCGCATGTCTTTGGACTTGTGGGGGAAACCGGAGCACCCGGAGGAAACCCACGCCAACACAAGGAGAACATGCAAACTGTGCCTTTTGAACATTTACTTAGCTGTGCAGGCTATATCTGTTGGTGTTCGGATTCATACCAAATGTATGTGATTAAAATAAAATGTCTTTTTGGGCAACGATTAAGTTTGATTGACATCTGAGTTAACCAATAGAAGCTGTCCCAGCAAATTCGCGCCATTGAGTTCGCCAATCACGTACATAGGTCAACTAGAGAATCGTCTGGAAAGGGAAACAGACAAGCAGTGAGGTTGAGCAAAATTATGAACTACGGGCTTTTTTGAATACTTGATTCTGAGTATGTTAAGTATGTTGTTCATAAATAACAACCACTGAAACACAGGCTCACCCGGAGAGTTCGAATCATCTTGACCATTAGTGAGTTTATTTGTATACAAATGCTTAACTTTCTGCCACGCTACTTCTTGAATATTTGTCGACACATTGGTTAGTGTGGGCTGTATTTAGCCTTTTTTCTTTCTACAAACTTTACATTTCATTAAAGAGTTAGTAGATTTATAATGCTCAGACCAATGTTTTACATGTAACCGTTTACTTTAGTTGAAAGTACTTTCTGTTTTCCTGCTTTGCATCGATCTTTGTTTTATTAACATCAGCACAAGGTTTCCAAAGTCAAACATTTCACGCGTTTGTGTGCATGTATGCTGAGTGTTTGTGTCAGGTCTTTTTGTTTCGCTTTTTCTTTGTCATCATAATCCATTAATTTTCTTTTCTCTTTTTCTCAGAATGTCAGAGCTGCTGTTTTCTACATGAAAGTGAACAGTGTCAGTAGCCACAGCTGTCAGGTGAGACGAGATTTTATTGAACTACAGCGTTGGTCTGTTTCTAAACTGTAACATGACATGTCACTTTTCACTTTATGTACACTGGAAGCTTCTGTAGCCAAAACAAATTCCTTGTGTGTGTAAGCACACTTGGCAATAAAACCCATTCTGATTCTGATTCTGACATTCAGTGTAAATGAGATAAAAACTCCCCCATCCTGAGTTTAGATTTATTAGGAAGATGCTTCTTACAGGGTTACAGAACTGGAATAGGAATATGCTTAAACTGTATTTTAGGTTTTCTTTGTGTCATATGCTATAGTATGTGCTTATAACGGTGATAACAAGGTTAAAGAGATTACTTTCAATAAACAAGTGTTTCATTTGTTTGCATTTGTTTTTTGTATATACTGACAAGAATTGTGTAGAAATTATTTTCACTCAGAACTTGAGTAAATTTTAATAAATAGTTACAAATCTGATTTAGTTATTTTAAGGTTACACAAGTAACAACTGAATTAGAAAATCATATTTGACTTTAATCACTGTATAATATATATTTACAATTTGCATTTAAATGAAATATAAGAAATATTGCAGTTATTCAATTTTAAAAATTCAGCATTACACACACACCCACACACACACACACCCACACACACATATATGTGTATGTATATAAATAAATAAATAAAAGGAGCCTTATAGAAGAAAAGAGATTTCTCTGTATATCTTGTATGGTGACATTCTCAAAATATCCCCATATCAGAGTTCAGATGTCTCTTTGTTTACCAGTACACAGTTTGATGTCACCGTGGAATACTAGGTGCAGGCAGCGCTTTTGCAGCATGAACTGCCTGCCACATGATTTGTTGTGTTGTTTCTTCATTAAGGATTCCATTGTGATTCTTCATGAACTCTACTAGGGTCTCATAGGGAGAGTTACATTCGAGGACCATGACGAAGTGGTCTGGGTGGTCCTGCCAGTCCAGCAGCCTGATTATCTGTGGCATACAGAGGTTTTTATTCACCAGAATAGATGAGGGCGTACTCATGTAGAAAGTGGTTTGGATGGTCAAGCTAGACATTCATTTATTCATTCATTCATTTTTCTTCAGCTTAGTCCCTTATTTATCAGGGGTCGCCACAGCGGAATGAATAACCAACTATTCCAGCATATGTTTTTTACGCAGCGCAAGCCCTTTCAGCTGCAACCCAGTACTGGGAAACACCCATATACTCTCACATTCACACACACACTCATACACTGCGGCTAATTTAGTTTACCCAATACATCTATAGCACATGTCTTTGGACTATGGGGGAAACCGGAGCACCTGGAGGAAACCCCTGCGAACACGGGGAGAACATGCAAACTCCACACAGAAATGCCAATTAAGCTAGACATTTTTTAAAAAATCGTAATTGACTGAGATGTTTCACAGGTTTTCCTGTAATTTAATATTAATACGAATTGTTTTCAAATTGTTTATAGTGCACCCTACTTACACTGTTCTGTGTCTTAGTGGGATATTTCAAAGCCTGTTTACCTGTATCAGTGTCATCTTGGCTACCACTAATCACCTTGTGCTTGTGTGTCATTTAAAGGGATGCACCTATAATTGTTTTTGGCTAATATCGATAACTATTAAAAAACTAATTTTTTTTGGGCTGATTCTAATACCCATATTAGTCATTTACATACGGTACTGTGCAGTTTAAGTTAGATTTGTTTTCGATTTAAATGAATTGTATGGAATATGGATTTGGACACAAGTTAAGATAAGAAATTATTCATTCATTCATTCATTGTCATTTCGGCTTAGTCCCTTCATTAATCTGGGGTTGCCACAGCGGAATGAACCGCCAACTTATCCAGCATATGTTTTACGCAGCGGATGCCCTTCCAGCTGCAACCCATCTCTGGGAAACATCCATACACACCCATTTACACTCATACTCTACGGACAATTTACTCTACCCAATTCACCTATACCGCATGTCTTTGGGCTTGTGGGGGAAACCGGAGCACCCGGAGGAAACCCACGCCAACACAGGGAGAACATGCAAACTCCACACAGAAGCGCCACTGTGAGGCCCAAGATAAGAAATTACAATATGACAATCTTAAGTTGGCGGTTCATTCCGCTGTGGCGACCCCAGATTAATAAAGGGACTAAGCCGAAAAGAAAATGAATGTATGAATATGACAATCTTCGAAGATGAAGTTTGCTGTTCTATATATACATTTTAACAATTGTTTTGTTCCAGCCTCTGAGCATGGTGTACACATCTGAAATTCTGTACATATTAGACATATTTTGCACTGAGAAGTTTTTTTTATAATGCCTGCATGTAATTATTAATCATATCAGCCTTTTTCACATGATTGCAGATAGCTTTAAATGAATTTATCGATACATTAGTGCATCCCTAATTTAAACAATTTTATGATGTATTCAATCATATTCTTTAAGTGCTTATACAAATGGACATTTTTAACTCTCTTACAACCAAATGCAAAGATCAGTCTTTCCACTATTCCTGTACTATTCTCGTGTATTTGTGCAGTGACACAAACTGTCCCCAAAACAGACAACATTTATCTCTTTTTGTCATGGTGTTCAGGTTTTTTCTTGTTGCACTTTTTTTATATGCACTAGAGGCGATTCCCACGATATACTGTAGAAACCTCTCAAGTGGCAGAGTGTGCAGGGCACTGACACTGTGCTAATTTTAACTTTAACCATTTGACCTGGTTGACTCTTGATCTAGGAATGTTAATTAATATGTAAAGTACAAATAAATTTTATGTAAAGTATACATTTGTTTTCTTTTTGGCAGTCAAACCTCCATCTTTTCTTGTCACAATTTAAGGTGAGATAAAAAACATGTCAATGTCAAGCATCTGTCAATTTTGAGATGGGCTTTTATGCACAGTTATTTTTGTGCTTATTGTATTATAGATTTTCTTCTACAAAAATTGTGAAAATGTATTTTTGTTCTAGCTGTTTGTATTTTTCTGAGTGAGTAAATGATGACAGAATTTACAGTTCTGGGTGAGTTATTCATTTAAACTAGAATTTTTAACCTGTCTTCCCCAGCAATGTTCAGAATGTAGTGCTAGACAATGTATGCAAACTAGAGCATTCATAAAATAATACCTCATTTGCATATTTAAACTTAACATTTGATAAAACAAAAATGTACACACCATTCACCAGCTGTGTCTTAATATAAGGAGAGCTTTGTTCATGCTCTAAAAAGAGCCCTTATTAAATATGTAAACAGAAAGCTTTGCTATCACTTAAACCACTAACAGACAAACAGTTTTGTTCGGAGCTCATGGACATGAGAATTCCCATAGACATCTGTTTACTCATATGCTTATTTAGCTGTAAACAAACGTCAGAGGAGCACCAGAGCTTGAGATACAGGCCAGTATTAATGTGCGACCCTTGATTTACAGTCACTCTGGGGAGATTTCTGTTGTGGATGGCTGCTTTCTGAGCAAAACCATATGGCCACAGTTTGCCACTGGATATCTTTCCCATCCTCGTTACAGGTAGTTTCTGATATTGGTTTTGCCGCTTTGTTGAAGCTGGAATTATTCTTTTGGAATGAATGGTAAGTCATTTACCTTATAATTCCACTCATTTAGTAATCGTAGTGCTTGCGGTTTTAACATTGATGCTACATTTAAAGCTATTCAAGCACTATATCTTTACAGGTCCAGGCTCAATGCTGCTTTTGATGGCTCTGGTTCATCTAAGTCTGGGCACTAGGTTCACATTGCTGATCTCAATGCCCAACACCTCCACACCTTTCAGCTCTGGTCGGATTGGGGCTGGTGCTCTTATCGCCATCAGTTCTGTAAACAGCAGCCCAGAGCTTCTGCGAGGTCAGTCAGCTATTTGTAGAAAAGTAGATGAGAAAACAGATGAGTCAAAGATATGGTGAATTATTTTTTGGTGTCGCATAAAAATAAATGTACAAATATAATTTCATATACAGTGCTCGGCATAATTGAGTACACCCCATTTTGAAAATGAATATTTTTATTTATTTCTCAGTGAATATAGGTAATGTATTTTGGTGCATTTAAACAAAACAGTTTTATTAAACGGATATATTTATTTAAATAATATTTTAATCACCAAACATATTAAGAAATTGAAACATGATACAATTAAATTCAACAAAATTTCAGCGAATTTTTTACTTTTTTTTTTGTTTCTTTTATTTTTTTCCTTTTTTAAAATTTGTAAATATTTTTCTATAACAAATAAATTTGGTGGGCGACACGGTGGCGCAGTGGCTAGCACGATTGCCTCACAGAAAGAAGGTTGCTGGTTTCTGTGTGGAGTTTGCATGTTCTCCCCGTGTTCGCGTGGGTTTACTCCGGGTGCTCCGGTTTTCCTCACAAGTCCAAAGACATGTCCTGTAAGTGAATTGGGTAAGCTAAATTGGCAGTAAGGTATGTATGTGAACGAGAGTGTATGGGTGTTTCCCTGTGATGGGTTGCAGCTGGAAGGGCATCCGCTGCATAAAACATGCTGGATAATTTGGTGGTTCATTCCGCTGTGGTGACCCTAGATAATAAAGGGACTAAGCCGAAAATAAAATAAATGAATGAATATAAATTTGGGTGTACCATTTTTTTGGACCCTTATCGTAAGTTGTTTTGTTAGTTTTGGCTTCTGTAGGCTACTGACTAATCTAATCTAATCAGAATTTTTGGTTTTGGGTAAACTATCACTTTAATGTTTCAATTAACTTGTGCAAATAGAATATCGAATATGGGTGAAATAATGTTTCCTCATCATTCAGTGTAAAATATATATTTATGTAAAAATTGATCACTTCTTCTTGTTTGTGGCTATCACTTGCATAAAAGAAAAGGTGAACCTAGTAATTTTTACTTTAAGTTTAAATTATTAACAACTCACTGGCAATGGATAAATTTTACATTATAAATATACAAGTACAAATATTCTTATTCTCAAGATGACTGGAATTATTTTGTATAGAAATACTGAAAGGCCTTAAACACTGAATTGTGATTTTTGTGTATGCTTTCTGAAACTGATGGTAAAAAGTATGATAGTTAATTTACTTAATTTAGAAAAAATATATAATTAATCATGACATATTCTAATATACATAACATGAACGCAATTTAAAACTATTTTAAATCTTTATTTTATCATTTAGATTTTTTTGTCTTTGAAGCAATATACCATATTTAATGTAATAAGATGTTGATTGATTTGTCTCAGGTCATCATCTGGACTATCATTATGTGGATGATGAATGCAATGATCTACGTGGTCCAGGAAAAATTGCAGCTCTTTACAATAGACATAAATACAGCGCTTTCATTGGACCGTCTTGCTCAAATGTACGTGCTTGCATTAGCATCATTTCCAAGGCTAGAGAACTGAAGGTCAAAATAATAAAAATATAGCTGGTTCAATTGGAACATGTCAATCTTCACACATTATATCATTACTCACACAGTAGACTCTCAAATGAAGGTACCTGTCTTCTACAAGCACACAATTCCAATTAAAGCTTCAAATTGACTTTTAATGCATGATAGGCTATCAAAAAGTAATTACGAAAGTCGTTATAATCTGATTTGTCACAAGATATCATCATTACAAGGCAAATTACTCTCAAATATTCACTAAGTAGGAAATGGAGTATTATCATCTGTTGCTAATACTTATTTAAGGTCTGTGCAGTGACTGCTAAACTAGCAGCTTTCTGGAACATTGCTGTCATCAGTCCGGTATGTGCAGACCAACAGTTTCTGGATAAGAAGGTTGGTTGTGATGTGTATGTTAACGTTAATATATTTGTATCTGATTATGTGCATTAATGTTTGGTTACCTAATGGATTTTTCTTTTGAATCCTTATATTCAGGCCTACCCAACGTTAACTAGAGTGTTTGGACCTTTCACTAAACTAGGAGCATTCTTTGTGGAAATCTGTAAACAGTTTGGCTGGCAGCGCATCGGCATCATCTATGATGGCAAACCAACCTGGGCTATTCCTGTCGAGGGCATCAAGTATGTACCTTTAAACTGAGAGGTGGAAAAATATATGTTTATCATAAACAAAACTATGAAAAGTTAATAATAAAAGCCTATGGGTAAGCACCTGTAAATTGGTACAGTGAAACACTGTAAAAGATTTAATACAACTCTACTGTAAAACACAATTAAATGTTTGCAGAAGTGAAGAAAATATAAGGCAATACTTAATTAAACATTGAGATATACTTTTTTTATTTTCATAAATTTAGTTATTTAATTTGGCAAAATTTATTAAATTTAATTAAGACTAAAAATGTTGCTAATGTGTTATTATGGTAGCATTATGGCAACCACTGCTTTCAACTTTTACTTGAAATTCATAATTGTGCAAGATACTGGTATTTAGCTTAAAGTGCAATTTGAAGGCATAACTTAGTTAATTAAGTTAACAAGGAAAGTCTTGAACAACTGTGGTTTTGTAGCTAATCAATGTATTGCTTTGTTTAATATTGATCTTCAAATTAGTTTAAAAACAATCTAAAAGCACCTTCATTCCAGCCAAGCTAAAATAACATTCTCCAGAAGAAAAATATTAGGAAATACTACAAAAATTTCAATTTAACATCACTTGGAAAATATTTCAATGAAGAATGAAAATTTCACAAGATTTCACAGGGCTAATAATTTTGACTTTAACTGGGATGTCTCAGCTTTGACTCACATATTTTATAAAAATACTGTTATATAGTCAAGAAGATATTCTTTGAAAAGTGCTTCATACTTTTATTTTCAATATAATTATAAAACCTTGTTTTGTCCACAGGTATCAAGCAGAGCACAATAACATCACAGTGGCAAAGTATAAAGACATCCACAGCTCTCTTGCTCAGGGGTCCTCCTCGAACTGGTCGTGGGTCTTAACTGAGATGGCTCAAGTCTCTCGCAGTAAGAAATCCTCTCTTAGTTTGAATGTGAATGACATGTTGTTTTTATAAAAACTTTGAGAAACTAAACAATGCATCTATTTTGTCCTTTTCACCTGCATAGTTATTGTGATATCAGCACATGGTAAGGTAGTGCGTAGTTTACTAATTGAAGCTCACAAGAAAGGCCTGACCAATGGAGATTTTGTTTTCTTTTGTTTCGAGCCGTACAAGCAAAAGGTCTTGTTTGGCAGTTTTGACTGGGAACAAGGTGCGTTATATAACCACAAACACAATGACTTTGCTAACCCCAAAAAATGAGATATTACTGAATATGACGTAATTTTCTAATAATGCTGCATGAATTCTTTTTTTCAGGTGATAAATATGACTCAATGGCCAAGCAGGCCTATCAGGCTCTGTTTTTCCTGTCTCTGTATAAACCCAGTGATAAACGGTATCAGGCATTCTCGGAGAATGTCATCAGAAGATCCAAAATAGACTTTGGCTATACATATGCTCAAACGGAAAAGGTTGGTTTTTAGATTATAGAAATCAACAAGTCTATTGTTAATAACACTGTTGGCAGTGAGTTGCTGTGTGGATGAATGGATGAAACAGACTAACAAGAAGCTGTTTTAAATAATTTTAATTTAACAGGTTTCAGTGCTAGCAGCGATAGCTCATGATACTGTCTGGCTGTATGCTCATGCATTAAATGAAACCTTGGCAGAAAATGCAAACCCATATGATGGCTTAGCTATCACTAGACGAATGTGGAACAGAACTATTAAAGGTTTGTTGAGTTTACACTACTCTCACCAGCAGCTTTAGCCTACAATGACTGTACAATCTGAAATTCACAGCAGAAATCAAGACTCATTTAGTATAGTACATATAGTATTTCCCAGCTGAATGGCAAACACAGTGTATTTTGTAATAATAAGAAAATTTTACTTTCCAAAACATTTATGCACTTAAGCTTACATGTGCATATGTAATGCTGAGTATAATATGAGTTCAAAGGTATGCACTTCTAATTCATGTGAATTTTTGAGATCTCATTTGTATATTTTTTTAATGCTAATTGCTCATCCCTCAATGATGGGTGGGTTTGGGTGCACACCTACTTTTAAAAATCTTACATTTTCATACAAATTAAACTAAATGAATGCATGAATTAGTAAATTCTTTACCAAAATGTAAAATAATTACAATAGTTCCCAGGCAGTTCCCAACATTTTACATTGTAAAAATTTGTGTTATAAAGGTATTCAAGGAGATGTAACTATTGATGCAAGCGGAGATCGTGAGCTAAACTACATGATGAAACAGATCAAAGGTAGCAATAACCTATGTCAGGTGAGAAGCTACCATAAGCTGACTGACTGTAAGCACAGCAAATGCAAACCATTTAAAAACTGCTCTGCTGTTCTGAATTACATGACTAAATTAATCACTGGGTTCTCTACACAGGTTATTGCAAACTATTTTGGGACTTATAAGGCAGTAAAAGGGGTTCAGATCCTCTGGCCTGGAGGACTGACAAGTCCTCCAAAAGACTCTCCAGACTGTGGTTTTCAAGGAGAACTCTGCATCAATCTAGGTACTGGGAATCCAAGCTTCAAAAGAACAACCTCATTTTACAGACATGTTTGTGATTTAGATTAGGCTACGAGTACACAAAAGCATTTTTGGCAAAAAAAAAAAAAAAAATTCTTGGTACTGTTAAATTATTTTACTACTTCTAGTTTTATTTTACTACTTCTAGTGTCTGCTACTATTTTACTACTTCTAGTGTTTCCCCTTAAAAATAGCAATTTTTCCAGTCTGGGTTAGTTTTAGGACTTTCATCACCTCAAAGTTGAATGCATTATATAATGTTGGCTCACACTTTGCTAATTTCCAAAGTATCTGTTTGCTAATAACACTCAGAGAAATAATATGAAGCTTGGAAGTGTGTTCATGTGGTTCTCACTTATTAGCTTCTTCAAAGGGCCAGTCAGAGGCCACAGTGCAATAACTTTGTGTCCAGTAGGGGGCATCAAAAGCCTACCATTGAGCAGCACATTTATACCCCACCACCCCAGTCCTCCTTTTCTCATCCCTTAATTTTAATCTTTACACCTTTTCCTCCTGCCCTATCGTTGATTAAAAAGGGAGAAAGAAGTAAAAAAAAATCTTGAATAATGCACCAATGCCTGCAAGACTCAAATGTCCCGCTCAACTTCAGTATAGATTTCTCAGCTCTTCGCTGACTGAATCTCCCCCAAGCTAACAGGTCGAAGCAATAAAGTCAGGACAGACTTATGCAACCAGATATAATCCTTTTATCAGAATTCTGAAAAGGTGACTGTTTCATATTGCATTCCTGCAGAATTACCCTTGGCGGCTTTTAGTCTTGCTGTATCATACTTCTATAAATGGACGCAGTTGGATGTTGACACCAAGTGAGTGTTGATCACCCAGCAGAATTGCAGATTACAGATGTGTTTTATTTTTCAGAGAGAAAATTCTTGATTGCTGTGGGGATTATTGCTGGCTTGATGGCTGCAGGGACCCTTGCAATCTGTGTTTTGTACAGGTAATAGTCAAAGTGTGTTTATTGACTGCTTTTAGACCTCTTCGAATCACAGTCAAGCTTAGAATTGAGATTATTTACATAAATTAGAGGTATGGGTTTTGATTTTGCTTTCCAGGAGATATATATTGCTAGTTAAACTATTCATTTTGGATGTAACATTTGCATGTTATACTACTATAATATTAAAACTTTGTGTTGATTTTATGATTCATGGATGCCAGACTAATTTCAGCTAAACCTTTAGAGCTGAGGTTGAAAATGCAGGCCTTATATTCAGTCTACCTCACTGCAGCTCTTCAGTTTTTTTTTGTATTTTAATAATAATTTGCATTAGAAATAACCATTTGAGTCTAAATTATTTTTTATTACCAGAAAGTACAAACTCCCGGAGGAAGCTTCCAAGATGCTGTGGACGATCAATGCTAATGATGTCATAATGATGGGGCATCATTCCTCAACTGTGCCAGAAAAGGTTTGAGAAGATATAAGTTTTCATATGTTGACCAAGGCAGGGATTTTATTTATTTATTTTTATTTTTATGTATATATAGTAACAAGTCAATTTTGGCAGGCAATAGCTTGGAACTGAACCTCATCATCTGTGTACACAGTGATATGAAGGAAATGGATACAATTTGGGTTATCTAATTCATTTCCTTTTAAGATTTTAGAATATTGTAACAGAGATCATTGATATTTGCCATTTTAAGAAGATTCACATGCAGTATATGTTCTTTACTTAAAATGTAAAGTTTTGTGTAGTACAACTGTAGTGTACATATAGTGTAAACTATATGTAAATAGTGTTTACTTTTAAATCTGCTTAAAGTATGGTAAAGAGTTTATTACGTATAAAAACAAATTGCTGAATAGGAATGCTGTTAAATTCACTTAAAGAACCTGTATACTTGCAGTAATTGAACTTATACACTTGCAAAAATACTACTAATTGATATTTAACTTGAATAGTTAGCACATCAGTTGCCAACTTCATAATTTTTATATTTCACTTAATTTACCACTTATTTAAATGTCTTTCTGTGCTCTTGTCTTGATATGTATGTATGTACCCTGCATCTCTGTATTTGCTCACACTATGCAAATAAAGCTCATTCGGATTCTTATTAGTATACATACTACATAAATTATTTTTACAGCTTGAACATATTTAATAAAATAAATGAAAAGCATACACATTTCTGAAAAGGCAATCATTAGTTAATAAAGATTGGATTGAATGATTTCATTAATAATAGACTCCCCTGTGTTTGGTTCAGTCCCACAGATCTAAACCCCTTCAGGCTTCATTGGAGTCCATCATTTGCAGTATGCAAGACAAGCCATCAGCGCATAGAACCGCAGTCTACAAAGTAAAGTATCTTGCCATTTAAACATTTACCTTACAACACCGGTATTATGTAAAAGAAAATTTACTCTGCAAAACACTAGCCATAATTTAGTTGCCCAATAAAATAATTCATAGTTCAGTTAATTAAAACTTTCTTTCTTCTTCAGGGGACAATTTGTTCTGTTTCCTTTGTAAATCTAAGAAGCACACATCTGAACAGCGAGCTGCTGGCAGAGCTCAAACAGGTGACATCTGTTTAAACATTGACAAATGCATTTAACTTTAATGTTATTGTGCATTTACCCATGTAGATAATGTTATGTAACTCAAGCAGTACCACTGATTTTTAATCTGTCGCAACAACATTGACCGTTTAATCGTCTATGTGTTTCAGTTCAGGGATCTGACCCATTATAACCTTTGTAAATTTATTGGAGCGGCCTTGGAAACGTCTCAGCCATTCATTCTTACTGAGTACTGCCCTAAAGGAAGCCTGCAGGTGCTATCGCACAACACTAATATACTATATTTATATACATTTAATTATGTTTCCTATTACTTATAAAACGGTTCAGGCTGGGAATGAGCACTTTTGATCTATGCATTCAATTTCCAATGCATATATCAAATGTAGCCATACTGTATGCAGACCATGTAGAACTTGACTGCAAGGTGTGTAATTCATTTTTTAAAACCTGGCAGCTTTAAAAAATTTTGAGGTGTGACTGTGTATAATTTATATAGTACAACAAAACGTACATGCATTTGTAAGCATTGTTTACCACATACCTTACTGTACTCATGAATAAAAAAGGAAAATATTGAGAGATGTCCAAAGAGAACTAAGGATAGATCAGCCATGCTGTAATTGTAGTAACCTTTAAGCATCTCATGTGTTTCATATCCATTATTTTTTTAAATATTTAATAATACACTATCAAATTCTTGTTTTGCAATTTAAACAAAACCACACATGCATTGTGTGTGTTTTTTTATTAACGTAGTGGGAACATTAATGTAATGTTTTTAGAACCTAGAATTGTTAACTGGGTGTCTACTAATTGTTAATTGGGTATCTTGACTTGTTAATGTTGCCAGATCTTATAAGAACAAGTTCATATCCTTAATAAACTTACACCCAAATGATTAACCTTGTAAAAAAATAAACCACTAGCTTTACCAAACAATCACAATCTACACCTTTTTGCATCAGTTATGCCAAAACAATTATTCTGCTATTATTTTACCACACAAAATTACAATTGAAGCAAGATATGTTTTTCCAACACAAACAGGACATTTTGCAGAATGAGTCTATCAAGCTGGACTGGACGTTTAAGTTTTCCCTCATGCTAGACATTGCGAAGGTCATTGACTTTTGTCTTATATTCTAAACTGATTTGTCTGACAGTAGCATAAACCAATGGTGATGTCTATTTTTTTGACTCTGGTGTAGGGCATGGACTATTTGCACCATAGTTCCCTGCAGTATCATGGTCACCTGTCATCCTCCAGCTGTGTGGTCGACAGCCGTTTTGTCCTGAAGGTCACTGACTTTGGACTTAACTCACTCAGGCGTTTAGACTCAGAGCAGAGCCCTGGATCTGACCCCTGGACCGGTAAGCTGGAAATGTGAAAACAGATTTCCATTGAGTTGTTTGGAATTTTTTCTATTACTTTATTTTGATAGCCCTCTTTAAATGTTTTGTTGACTACACCTACATGTCAGCTAGCATGTTAGAATATTAGAATACTAATAGACTTTCTGCTTAATACCTCTAACACATAATTTTGATGATCATAGAAAAAGCATTTTACTAACTATAAGTAGCTTTAAAAACGGATGTCAACATAATAAATTACATAATAATATATTACATAATATATATATACACAACATAATATATTCTGAGAGTCACACATATTCTGAGAGTTGTCACATAATTGGAAAATTTTCTATATAGTCAACAAAATGTCTAAAAGGAAACAAGAGTGTAAGAGTTCAATACTTTAACCCACCTGCTGTGTTGTGTAAAGTGGAAAAGAGTTCCATTCACTTTGTGAAAAATCAACACTATAAAAAAACACTATAAAAAAGTTTTATGTAAAAAATGTGACAAGTTTTATAATTTCTATCTGTTTCTAATGTGTTTGTGTTAAATCTGTTAGTTTTATCCACATTTTTATCTTTAAAATTTGACCAATTATAGATTAATTTGATTTGTAAATTTGAATAAGTTCAGTTGTATTTATTAAGTTTAACTTTGCTGTTTGTCAAAGTGTAGATTTCTTTGGCACGCTGCATGGAAATCCACAAAGAACTTAATATGACCTTAATACAAAACTGTAACTTTTCCAGTTTATCAAAACACATCTCATTCATTCATTCATTCATTCATTTTCCTTCAGCTCTTCAGCTTAGTCCCTTATATATCAGGGGTCATTACAGCGGAATGAACCACCAACTATTTTGGCATATGTTTTACACAGCAGATGCCCTTCCAGCCGCAACCCAGTACTGGGAAACACCCATACACTCTCTCATTCACTCATACACTTTAGTTCACCCAATTTAGTTCACCCAATTCACCTATAGCACATGGCTTTGGACTGTGGGGAAAACCGGAGCACCCGGAGGAAACCCACGCGAACATGGACAAAACTTGCAAACTTCACACAGAAATGCCTCCTGGCCCTGCCGGGATTCGAACCAGTGACCTTCTTGCTGTGAGGCGACAGTGCTAACCACTGAGCCACCGCGCCACCCCAAAACACATCATGTGTCAGTTTTGAACACACATTCATGAACCTTAAAGGCTAATTTTATTTACAAAATGACAAGAATAAATGCTAGAATAAAATCCAGTGTCAAGCTAAATTCTGAAAATGAATGTGGGTAATAATGATCCAATAAAAACAAATGTGATGTACTCAAAGCATTAGCAAACAAATCACTTGTATGGTATTAGTTATATTTGGTCAGATCTATGTGATTTAAAATGTGTTTGCATTTTAAGCTCTATTGTGGAGGGCACCAGAGCTGCTGAGGCAGTCCATTCCAGCTAATGGCACTCAAAAAGGAGATGTTTACAGTTTTGCCATTATCGCTCAAGAGGTAGTGTATCGCAGAGGGACTTTCTACATCCCCAACAGTCACTTCAGCCCTAGAGGTATGACAACACACACCACTACCTTTCTCCAAAACCCCATATCTGTCATTAAAGCCACTCTTCCTAACCGTTTCGGATGGTCAGCTGTGAAGGATGGTTGTGGTGCTGGTGTGTTTTTCAGAGATTGTGGAGCGGGTCAGAGCAGGTGGCTGTAGTTCACTGAGGCCTCACATTGACCGAGCCGAGTGTGTAGAGGAACTGGAGAGTCTAGTGGTGAGCTGCTGGAGAGAGAAACCTGCAGAGAGGCCTGACTTCTCCTATCTCAGGACGGCCATCAAGAAAAACTGTCCTAATGGGTCAGTAATGCAGTAAGACAATAATGGAGTAATATGTTGTTAATTTTAATGAAACGTTGAGATGCAACAACATGAAAATAATTACAACAACTATTATTATTATGGGGCCTCACAGTGGCGCAGTGGGTAGCACGTTCGCCTCACAGCAAGAAGGTCGCTGGTCGCTGGTTCGAGCCTCGCCAGTTGGCGTTTCTGTGTGGAGTTTGCATGTTCTCCCTGTGTTGGCGTGGGTTTCCTCCGGGTGCTCCGGTTTCCCCCACAAGTCCAAAGACATGCAGTATAGGTGAATTGGGTAACCTAAATTGTCCGTAGTGCATGAGTGTGAATGGGTGTGTATGGATGTTTCCCAGAGATGGGTTGCAGCTGGAAGGGCATCTGCTGCGTAAAACATATGCTGGATAAATTGGCGGTTCATTCCGCTGTGGCGACCCCAGATTAATAAAGGGACTAAGCCGAAATGAAAATGAATGAATGAATGAATTATTATTATTATTATTATTATTATTATTATTATTATTATTGTAAACCTTAATATTTGCTGTTAAAAGTATTATTAATAAATATTAAAATATAAATTGTATAAACTATATAGGGGCCTCACGGTGGCGCAGTGGGTAGCATGTTCGCCTCACAGCAAGAAGGTCGCTGGTTCGAGCCTCGGCTGGGTCAGTTGGTGTTTCTGTTTGGAGTTTGCATGTTCTCCCCGTGTTGGCATGGGTTTCCTCCGGGTGCTCCGGTTTCCCCCACAAATCCAAAGACATGCGGTATAGGTGAATTGGGTAAGCTAAATTGTCCGTAGTGTATGTGTGTGAATGAGAGTGTGTGGATGTTTCCCAGTGATGGGTTGCAGCTGGAAGGGCATCCGCTGTGTAAAACATATGCTGGATAAGTTGGCGGTTCATTCCGCTGTGGCGACCCCAGATTAATAAAGGGACTAAGCCGAAATGAAATTGAATGAATGATTGAATAAACTATATAAAATAGCAAAATAAATAAGTCACAAAGCGAATAACTCACCAGTGCTAAAATGTTTAAAAAAATTTGAATGACAGAATAACAGAATTTACTAAATTAAAATGCTGATATAAGTACATGTTAAAATACTAAAACAAACTGAAATGAAAATAAATTAAAGTTAGTAGAAATATAAAGTAATGAAGAAAGCAGAACAAATCAGAAATTATTAAAACAATAAAATATCAACTAAAATGTGAGATTCTGGAAATAAAAGTGAATTAAAGTTTTTAATAAACAAACACATTCAAATAATTGAAGACCTATTGTAAAAATTACGTATGTTCGTATCATACCTCATTTTTGACCTCATTAAGGTAATATTATTTGTATTTTTATTTTAAATAATAATACACTATACAAAAATGTTGCAGGTCGCACATTAGATTAAGTGGCTGTAACTACAAGGTGCTTGTATATCAAAATAAGAACAATGGCTCTCATTCACTAATAATTGCATGTTTTTCCTATTTATATGCACATTTGAACTTGTCATGAAAACTTTCCACCTAATTCACAACACATGCATACACAAGAGTTTGTTCTTAAACTCTTCTGGTGGAGTGTTCAGCTCTGTTTTAATTACCGTCCACTTACATAAGGTTAGTTATTTGCATAATACACGCCCAAACCAGCTCCATATAAGGACTGTCTGCAAAGCATCATTGTCCAGAGAAAATTATAAGATGACAAATTATGAATTAAGAAGAGACAATTACTGAAACAAAAGAAAAAGAATGTTAATGCTAATGAAGGTAATGGACATCTGTATGCAGATTTCACGCATAAATTTGCACAAATTCACATAGTTAGTGAATGAGACCCAATGTACTTATTGTGTTCATATTGTATTGCAGAACACTTCTGGTGCTCTTGAGGTGGGATAGTGGTAAGGTTAGGACCAGGTTTGGTGGTATGGGTAGATTTAAGGGTGGGTTAAGGTGTAAAGTATGTATCAACAGTGTAATTCATTCATTTATTTTCCTTCGGCTCAATCCATTATTTATCAGGGGTCGCCACAGCAGAATGAACCACTCCAGCATATGTTTTATGCAGTCGATGCCCTTCCAGCCGCAACTCAGTACTGGGAAACACCCATACACTTATTTACACACACTCATACACTACGGCCAATTTAGTTTATCCAATTCACCTATAGCGCATGTCTTTGGACTGTGGGGGAAACCGGAGCACCTTGAGGAAACCCACGCGAACACAGGGAGAACATTCAAACTCTACACAGAAATTCCATCTGGCCCAGTCGGGACTCGAACTAGCGACCTTCTTGCTGTGAGACCACAGTGCTAACCACTGAGCCACCGTGCCGCCTCAACAGTGTAATTATAAATGTAATTTATAGATGTAATTTATAAGGCTGCACTTTCGTTAGCGTTCCTGTTGATACAATCTTGCCCACTTGCAGAGTAAGACTCCTAAGTGAAGTCAGTGTTAACGCTGAGATAAGCCTGATTAAAGGCACTTTAAACAAGCATTGCTGGGTATACAGGTCTCTCCCTTTCAATCTATAGCTGACATGATACTGTAACCGTTGCACATTCTTCCTCTTTGTACTTGTTTCAGCTCTAAACACAGCGTTTGTAACTAATGAGAGCTTTTGAGGTTAATAAAAAACGTGGCAGGGACACAGAGGATCATTAATTACACTTACAAATGACGGTGTTTAATCAGGTAGACAAACAAACAGGATATGAGCACTCTGGAGACCAATGACACACAACCCAGTGAGCACAGAGTCCCATGAGAGCAACACTGTCACAACGCATCAGGATGAACATTTATACTGGCCTTACAAGATGAAGGGCTAGAAACACAGAGAGAGATTAAAAAAAAATTGTGTTATGTTCTGTGTACAGTGTAATCTGATAAATTTTTTTGAGTAACAAAATAGCCTTTGAAAGGACAGGAATGAATTGCTACTGCTTCTTTAGTGTAATCATACTAAAGCTAGTTAATAGTAATAATAATATTTTGTGCGTGTGTGATCCCGCACAGAGTCTCTGAGAACATTCTGGATGACCTGCTGTCCCGTATGGAGCAGTATGCGTGTAATCTTGAGGAGATAGTGAGTGAACGCACAGCTGAACTTCAGGAGGAGAAGAAGCGAGCAGAGGGACTGCTCACGCAGATGTTGCCTCGGTAAACCTCCAGATTATAACAAAAAAAAAAAAAATCACTGCTCCAAAGCTACCTAGAACTCATTTCCATTCCCTGACGTTTCAGCAAGCAATTTGCAAATTAAAATATGCTTATAGGCTGACATCAAGCTTGACAGTCAGCTGTTGCCCAGTCTCGCTCTTGTTTTTGCTGTATATTCAGTGCCATCAACACAGTCTGCCTATAATCACAGTTTTTTTTTTGCTACAGCTGATCATGCTGTGGAGTGATGGAGGCTAATTGGGGAGAGCGATTAACTCGAGTTGGCTGTTCAGCTAAGTCAAAGTTATTGAAAGCAACAAGGCAGAATACTTTTATAACATAAATACTTTTATATTATTACCTTCCAGTCTTGAGCAGCTAATATATAAGAATAGAATTATTTATAAAGAATAAGGAGCACAGTGGCTTTGCATAGCACAGCAAATTCCATTTTTTCTTTATGATATTTGGTTCCAGTTTATCAGGAAGTGACGCATTGAATGGAAATGGTGCTTTTTTCAGGTTTTTGTGCATAAGTTTAATTCACATCTTTGGATGGAAAGCTGGTTCAGGTGTGTTTAATTTGGTTTCGAGCTGGACTCTGCAGGCCAGTGGCCCTACGGAATAGGTTTGGAAAACCCTGAAATATAATAAATTAAAGCTTGACGTGAAGGAACAGCAGTCAAGGTTTCATTTCACACCCGGATAATATCAGCTGAAAAAAAAAAAGATTTGACATTGACAAGTATTGGCATTTTTTTATAAATTTAAAACGCGGTTAAACTTGATCCTCAGTGATGATGTGTTTTTGTGTGCGTGTTGATAAACTGAAGGCAAAGTGGCACAACTGTTCAATGGGCTCATCTATAGTACTTCAGTTACTAAAAACTAGTTTGCATCTGACCTAACAACAAGCCTACGTGACAAGACAAGTGATGAATATCACCCGACTCTCCACTTGAAACCTGCCTTTGAAAAGTGCCTGTCTTTTTTCCTTCATATTTTTAGATCTGTAGCTGCTCAGCTCATCGCAGGAAAGACAGTGAGAGCCGAGACCTACGACTGCGTCACCATCTATTTCAGTGACATTGAAGGCTTCACAGCCATGTCAGCATCCCTCACGCCAATGCAGGTGATGAAAGACGACGAGACTCAAACAGCATCTTAGAGAACTTCTGCATACTTTCTGACTGTGCCTTGCGGGCATTTCAACAACAATTCAAGTTTTTCTTTTGTGTAGCTCCTATGTGGGGTCATTTGTGTGAATTCTGATCATGTTTTTAAAAAATACGTATGTCCAGAGCCATTTTGGGTTGACTGTAGGAGCTGCTATCTTGAGTTGTCTAGGACTTTGAAATAGCCTACACCTATTAAACTGTGAGTGTGTGTTTGGTCAGAGGTTTGTTGTAAGATCAAATACCCGCACAGTAAGCTTAGGAATGGGTCTCATATGACCCATGAGAGCTCTTGACATTACTAGATGGCATGGCACGAGTGCCAAAACTCCAGTCTGTCACGAATATCAGGCTTCTGTTAGCATAGCTGTTGGCTCACTAGCTCGTCTGAGCCTTACAGTGGAAATAATACAATCACATGAGATTATTTTTGGACCATACTGAAGCCCACAGCTGAACCACAAGTGAAAACTATTGTCACCTTACAGAAACTTTGATCTGCACGTCTGTATCCATAAGCTGACTTTATATCCTCCCTGCACTTATTTTTCTCTCTAGGTTGTGAATGTGCTGAATGACCTGTACACATACTTCGACAATATCATCGACTACCACAAGGTTTACAAAGTATGTAATTTGATATGCAAAAACAGTATAATTGGTTGTCAGATTGGTTGCTTCATTTGTTATTTTGCTGTATCCAGGTAGAAACCATTGGAGATGCGTACATGGTGGTCTCGGGCCTGCCTATAAGAAATGGAGATGACCATGTGAAAGAAATAGCTAGGATGTCATTAGCTATAGTGCAGGGATTGAGGAGCTTCCATAGTCCACACGTACCAGAGCAGCAGCTGAGGGTCCGCATTGGAGTCCATTCAGGTAATAACTGGATGGTGACAGCTCTTTGGCTGTGCTATTCATACTTGTACATTCATTTGCTTGCAGTGACCTTGATCAACTGGAAAAAGAAATGTGCTAGGATATGAGAGTAGTGCCATATATTGTGTTGTACTTGATTTTATATAACAAGGTTAAATCTTAATGTACACATTTTTTTTGCTCTTCTACTGAAATAAGGACAAGTATACAACAGATTAGTGGTGCTCAACCTAGTTCAAGAGGTAGGCTGGCAAATTTTCTTTGTCTGTAAAAAAAAAGCTTCCCATCAAAGCTTTTTAGGAGAAAAGTGTTTAGTACACCTTTCATATTTAAATTGTTTTTATCAGCCTGAATATTCACACAATTTATTTGACATTTTATCAATGTAAATAGTTTAAATAAAAATGTATAATGTTTTTACTCAACAAAGATACATCAAATTGATCAAAAGGGACCGTAAAGGCTTTCTGTCCATCAAATAATTCTCAAAGTATCATAGTTTACACAATATATTCAGCAACACAGCTGTCTGTGTTCGTTCTTGTGTTTCAGCTGTGAGTCACATGAATAAATCACATTCTAATTTACATAAATTATAAATGAGTTATTTTACATTTCTGATTAAATTAATTAAATTACATTTTTTATTTAAATGACTGACTAAATGCAGTTTGAGCGTATGAGTATGTCAAAAACAATACTGAAAGCTAACTAACTAGTCTTCAAGGGATACTATTTAATCTGCAAAATCTATGTATATATAGAGTATATGAAGCTGCCAATAAATTGAGAAATCTCAATATACTATACAAAACAAATGATGAATAAATCATGCATTGTTATATACAGCATGTGAGTGTAGTCCTCTGATTATGACATGTTATTTATCCAAAAAGTTCATAAAGTACAATTCATTTCTCTGGTTTGTTTTCAATACAAGGCCAATGACGTACTTGTATATTCATTCTGATTTGTCAATTTATGCATCAGAGGATTGTTTACATTGTCAGCTGCTCTGGCGGGTTCCAACTAGCCAACTTGTATTATGACACATATATACACGAAAGATTCAAATAAAATACATTGTTATACGTTCTATTACACAACCGTGACATTAAACAGCTGATTCAGGCATGCAAACCTGTCTTCAAAAGAAACTTGTTTAACAAGAGAATCATATTGTTTGTTGTACAACAGGGCCTTGTGTCGCAGGGGTTGTGGGTCTGAAAATGCCACGCTACTGTTTATTTGGAGACACGGTGAACACAGCCTCTAGAATGGAGACATATGGATTACGTAAGATCACTTTTGAAGGATGTGCTGACAGTAGATTAGAGAGACATGTCAGAGAAGAATTTTAAATGAATTTTAAGTGATTGATGTTGCATGATCTTGACCTGTGCACTCTTTTGACTGACTTTGATTGTGAAATACACAAGCCGGGTATCATAACATTTCATTTATTTAGTTATTTATGTATTTTTCTCCCCTCTGTAGCCCTGAAGATCCATGTGAGCAGCTCCACCAAGTCTCTCCTTGACACTTTCAGGAATTTCCGCTGTGAACTCCGAGGTGACATCCACATAAAGGTACAGAGTTTTTGTCACTGTGACATTTACCTCAGGAAGCTTTCATCTCGCCTGTCTTACCACGTCACAACAATCCGATCCGCTCAACTGAGTCTTTTCACACATATTTATTTTAGGATTGCTGCTTCAATAGTACTCACGCTAGAACTGTGACAAATCCAATGTGTTACAAAGCTGTAGCATCATAGAGTGACATCATAACTACAATCAAGGATGTAAACATTGATATATCTGAAAAGTTATGCATATATGGCAACATCATTTTACAAAGCATGGAAATATTTATTCTGTAGCGAGACACAGCTGGCAAAGAACTATAAATAGATTTCAATAGCCTCCTCTTAACAAGTTTTCAAAGCTTCTGCACTGTTTTCACCTCCCTGTTCTCTTCCATTTCAGGGAAAGGGCTGGGTGAGGACATTCTGGCTTTTGGGAGAGGACTACTAAACCAGATGTCCAACTTAATACTGTTTAACATGCTTTAGAAAAAGAGAAAAGAGCGTACTACACTTATTTATAATGTTACTTTATTTTGTGTGTTTGCGGTATTTTAGTTATAATAAGCACATTTCCTCAAGGTACTTGGGGTTAATATTTTATTAGTTTATATATTTTTAAACCTCTTATGCTCTATGGCATTTGCACTGTAAAAAGTAGTGACCTTCAGTTATTACCTATAACTCATTCATTCATTCATTCATTTTCATTTCAGCTTAGTCCCTTTATTAATCTGGGGTCGCCACAGCGGAATGAACCGCCAACTTATCCAGCATATGTTTTACACAGCGGATGCCCTTCCAGCTGCAACCCATCTCTGGGAAACATCCATACACACCCATTCACACTCATACACTACGGACAATTTAGCTTACCCAATTCACCTATACCGCATGTCTTTGGACTTGAGGGGGAAACCGGAGCACCCGGAGGAAACCCACGCCAACACGGGGAGAACATGCAAACTCCACACAGAAACGCCAACTGACCCAGCCGAGGCTCGAACCAGCGACCTTCTTGCTGTGAGGCGAACGTGCTATCCACTGCGCCACCGTGAGGCCCCCCTATAACTATAATGTATATAGGGTTATTCAGTTATATCATATAATATATTTAACTTAATACTAGTCAACTAAGATGTTAGCATTATTTCAGCATTTATTTGATTACAAAAACACTAAATAGCAATTTTATGAAATATGATCACAATTGAATAATAATGTTTTAATTATAATAGTTTTAATATGTTCACTACATTTTTCATAAAATATGATTTACTATGAGAAATAATTTAATTTAATTTAATTTTGCTTAATGCATCCTTGCTGAACAAAAAAAAAAACATTTATTTGGTAAAAAAAACTTACAGACCCCAAACTTTTGAATTTATTGAATATATGCTGATATCAGACTGTCAGAAAGTTTATCTTTATATTATTCACAAAGCTGAATGGGCAGTGCGAAAAAACGGCAGTGGTGTATATCAATAAATTATTTTGCGTAATTTAATATTTTTATAAAGAGATCATTTTTATTGTAGGAAAATGTTACTGTATTCCAAATCATAATACTATGCTTTTTACTCACAACAAGCACTGAATGATTAATTCGTGAATTGGAGTGATCCCAAATTCCAGTCATCTTTCAGTTACCAGTTCTATCACCTACCCTCATCATGAACTCCATTACCCAGCATTCCCCTGGATCCACACCTGCCAGCCATCACCTCATTCCCCTTACCACATGAGCAGTCACTTTTCACAGCGTTGTCCGTCTGGTCATGTCTATAATTCCTACCGTTCCTGACCCTTTCACCTGGCCTTTGTGCCGTCAGACAGCTCTCACAATCTTCAAGATCGCCTAAGGACTCGCCTCATCTATGTCAGTTACGTGTCTAAACTAACCAGGAAAGTTAACTTTGAAATACCTACTTGGAATTCATACTACTTACCTGCTTTTGGATCCTTGTTTGCCTGTCTGCACATCTGCCTGTCTCCAGTCTGTCTGTTCCTATTCCCTTACACCTGGAAAGGTTTATCCAGCACTTCATTAAACACTTAGTACTTAAATTTCGAGTACTTGTCTACACATTTGTTTAAAGTTACCATATCTCATTGAACCTCCACAGCAACAATGGACTGATAGCTATCCTTTACTTTTAGTGACCCCAAGGGCAAATGTGTGTGCAATCTGGAAATTAATATATATATAATGAAACAATATCCAATCAGAAAGTGAGTTACAGTAACAGAAGATGGAATCTGGAAAATGTAGTCATGGATTTGGACAGCGGCGATGGCGGAATGTATTCCAATTATAGTGTCTATTTGCATTTCAGCACAAATTTTACATTTAATAACACTAATAAATGCATTCCTAGCACAGCACATTTTGTTGGACTGTATTTTGTAATCAGTCAGCTATACGGAGACCGCTGAGAGTCATTACATTAGTAGCACACCCATTTCACAGTTGACCCTCGGTGATTCATCCCCTCTTTGGGCTTTTAACCAGTCATCTCTATCTTGCATTGGCACTGGAGCTTCCTCTAAAAGCCTGTAACTGTTGCACCATATTGACAGCAAACCTCTATAAACTCTAGATTTAATCTTAACAGTCTACAAATGACCATTATTGAAAGTGACTGTCCACATCGCCATTACTTCTTTCTTGCTTTCATGCAGCCTTTGCCCACTTATCGATATAATTTATCGCATGGGTCGCAGAAACACTATTTTCAGATGAGATATTGCTGTATGGAATTGCTGTGTGCCTCGTCAGGGGGAAATGAAAAGGATGTGTTTTTGAGGATCATGACCGTGTTATCTGAGCTCTTTTATTTAAGAGGAAACTTATCTGACTTTGCCAGAATTTCTTCCTGCAGATAATCTTTGATTCAAATGCGTGTCTCAGTGGATTTGAATTGTATTTAGTTTAGCGTTTTGGGGTTTGAAAATGTGCTGTTAAAAAGGTCAATTAAGGATTGACACTAATAAAAGTAAATGAAGCAAAAAAAGATTCACAATTTTTTAATCTGCAAATTCATAAAAATATGTATTTATTTTATCCCTTTAAGCACAGAAGCATAGGTTTAACTTTTGGGCACTGGAAAGATTTTTCTCTTCAGGGACTGTATAAACACATCATCACAATCAAGCATTTTTACTGTAACTTCTCATGAATGTTTAATCAAATTAAAATCTCTATAACCTCAATAAAATAATAAAGCTGCTATTTTATTTTGACCAAACTGATGCTCATACAGTACAATACTTCAAAAGATTGGATGTTTACAATTAAAAATATTCTAAGGTGTAAACCTTCATTTTCATCAAATATAATACACATTTAACACTAATTCAAAAAAGATCAGGTTGTTTTTCTCCTTCAGAGTTTATTCCATTATTTATCCACAGCTTTTGTGTACATACAGTTAAAGACAAGTTTATTAGCTCTCCTGTGAAATTTTAATTCTTTAAAAAATATTTCCCAAGTAATATTTCTAATAACTTTGCAAAATACTAGTATTCAGCATGGTTCAATCAAAAGGCTTATTTATAGGCAAGTTAGGTTAATCAGGCAAGTCATTGGACAACAGTGGTTTGTTCTGTTGTTAGGTTTGAAACACTCCTACAACTCTTATCACTCGAGAATACTCCGTTCAGTTCAAATCTGACATGAATACTTTTTTTTAATTCTCACTTAAAGGTACCATGTGCTTTGCTGTTCGGAATTTAAAGATAACAGTGTTTGTCTTAATTCATTTCTTACTCCGATTGCTCCTGTTTCCTGCAATATTGTATATGCTACAATGTACTGTATCCATTAAGTGGCAATGGCATTCATCCAAGACCACTTTAGCCATTTCTCTCAGGTTAAGATTTTTGTCAGGGACGCCGGATCAGTGTCCTCTATAAGGCGCTTTCTTGCAAAGAGCCAGGACCCCAAACGCATGATTTGTTTCACTCATTGAAAGTGCTGATGTCCTCACTTCCTTCTTATGATCACCCTGTTGTGTCGGTGGTCAGTGGTGTTAAAAGTTACATACAGGTCATTTTTACAATAGGGAATCTTTGTGCAGTGTGTTTGCTTTGGCCTTGTGCCTTGTTGGCAGCTATGTGTTCTGGACTGTCATTGGCTGGATGAGGAATCATGGGCTTGTTCATATTGTATAATTAAGGTGGTGTTGGGTGTTAAAGGATCTGCATGTAGGAGATTCTTCAATGGGTCTGTGCTTTCCTCGCTGACCTATGACCGGCTCCGCTAGCGTCCCATCAATCTCCCAGGCCTGTCAAAGTCTCCCTGCTGACTACTCGACAATTATGAGCTTGTTTTCTTTTGCGATGACCTGATAAGCGGCTGTCGTGAGGGGCTTTACATACTTGTTGTGGATCATTGTTCTTGTTGCATTGATGTTACTGAACAGGAGAGTTTTAACCCAAACATCCTGGAGCAGACTCAAGGATATCCTGCTTTCTTCAGCCAGCTTAATGTTATTGTTATGTTAAAAAAAAAAAGATATAGTGCATAATATGCTTTTTATGTAACACAAGCTTACAAAAGTTCTTCTTGCATTGTCACTCCGATACATACTTCATTTACTAAAATAATACAGTAACACTTGAACAAACGTGAACAAACAATGAACAATACATTTATTACAGTATTCATTGAACTTTGTTAACATTAGTTAATGAAAATATTTGTTCATTGTTCGTATTAACAGTGCATTAACTAATGCGTTAGTAAATGATGAACTATAATTAATAAAGGCTGTACAAACATTGTTTATTCTTTGTTCATGTTAGTAAATACATTTTCTATTATTAATGATGTCCTATTTTGTAAAGTGCTACCAATAGTATTTTATACTTTTAAAAAGGCACGTTTAAATGAGAAAATTAACACAATTAAGTTAAGCTTTCTCCTTTTATTTTTCAACAAACAACATGTTATTACATTAATATTTAATAAAAAGTTTACTTATTATTGATCCTTCTATATTGTAATGTGGGCCTTTAGTCTCACTGTATCTTATAATGTACATGATATACAATCAGATTTCAGTGCTACACCTTTTGTTGTTTGTTAATATGCTGTCTTTTGAAGGCACATAATTTTCATTAGAATATTAGTGTTATATATTTTCCTGACTGTTGTACTTACATTATTTAAAATGTTTAAAAAATGTGCAAATCCAGAGAAATAAGTAATTTTACCTAGTGACACGGACCATGTCCTCCTGTATTTCCATGCTAACCTTGATTTCAGGTTTGATGTTATAGAAAACAGGGAACAAACCAAAGACGCTTTAATATGTTATTTATTTGTTTAATATGCATTACAACAGAATTATAGCAGCGTTTAGTGTAATAAAATAGTGCTGCTTTTATCTCATTTCACTTTGACAGCTTTCAGACTTACTCTGCTTTATATTACCATGATTATAAGTTTTGAATACTACAGCTTGTCCATGAACAATTTTTTTAGCCCATGATTCCACACTTCGTCACAGCGTCATCAAACTATGCTCTTGTTTGTTGTATATACATGCACATTGATACCCACAGTTTTATGTGTGTGGATATACAGTTGTTTATCAAGTGATATAATAAATTGGTCAGAGAGACAGTGATTAATAGATATCTCAAACATAGGCTCATTCTGAAAACGTACCCCTATATACATTTCTGGAGATCGCTAATTATGTAGCCAGAAGTATGTATGGCTGCATTTCGTCTTTAAAACAAATGCTACGGGGTGGTATGACGCCGTTCCTTTTCATGATTAACAGCTGACTGCTTGCCTCCGTATGGACGGCTTTCCCGCTGTTACCAAAAAAATAAAATAAACAAGTAAACAACAGGGTGAGAATGTGGTAAAATCTCAAAACGTGCTAAAAATCAGGTAAGGGCTTTTCTATTTCTGGTGTGCATTTGAAGACTGTCAGCTGGGTTTAGGGAAGTGGGAGGGTGGGTCAATCGGTGCTTTTGAAAACACTATTGTTGGGGTTTAGAGAAGGAGGAGGGTGGGTCAGTCGATTACTCAGTCAGTCAACAGGAGCAGGAGCGAATGGCGAGAGAAATTTGAGATCTGATAAAGCGTACACAGCGGCCTCTGGTGGATTCGCTAAAACAAAAACTGCAAAAAAATTTAGCTACTGGGACGTTTTTGGTGCTCTCCAGAAATTTATACAGAGGTATGTTTTCATAATGAGCCTGGGTTGGATATTTCCCATCCCTACTGGCTATGGATGATTAGTTGTTTGGTTAGACAGATGATCAGATAGATTGATTTATAGTTTGTTGGTAGGTTGCTTGGTTAGTAGTGAGATTGATGGTTGGTTAGACACAGGTCAGAGTTGGATGGATGGACGGATGCATGGTTGGTTGGTTGATAGCTTGTTTAATTGGTTAGACAGATATATCTATATGTATATATATATATATATATATATAGATAGATAGATAGATAGATAGATAGATAGATAGATAGATAGATA
>CAIGQW010054073.1:4107425-4125750 GCA_903798125.1 Danio choprae | reverse complement strand
ATAGATAGATAGATAGATAGATAGATAGATAGATAGATAGATAGATAGTGATAGATACATAGACAGTTAAATGTTACTGTGCTGTTGAAGCCAACGCAGCCCCCAGTAATTCATAAAGTTTGCATTTAGTGGCTAATTCGAATTAATTTTTTCAAGCTCATTTACACATGATTTGCTCATCCTTAATGAGGGGTAGGATTAGGGGGGTGGGGTTTGTGGACATGCCTCATTGTTAAAACTGTATGTGTTTATATGATTGACATTGAATTAATGAATGCGAATTTGCCACTTTTCTGACAATACGTAAAATAGTTTTCTCATGAGAGCCCAGTTTAACCAGTGTGTGCAACAATGTAATGTAAGCTGTGATTACCTTCAATTAATTCTGCTGCTTTATAGTCATACAGTATCCTTGATCATATTCATAATTAACAAAACTCTCATTATACAGGGCTCACTGTGACACATCCCTGCCTGTTGGTCTCAATCTGCTTTTTCAATAGCGCAGATGCTCTGTGCCTCTCCTGACAAACACTCACATTACATATGAATGACTGGGCTGGAGACATCATGCCTGGCCAAGGAGTGAGTGTGCCTTTTATCTGGGAGCAATTGAAAACCCCACATTTAATTAAAGCTCATCCTACACACTTGAAGGACTTGAGCACAGACAGACGTTCCAGGTATCTGGAGGGCAGTTTCACCTGCCAGATGCAGCACAGCAGGGGCTCCTGGGGGGGAAGAGGTACGCACACACACACATATGCGCACACCTCATGTGAACGGCTAGCTTTAAAAGTTGTGTTTGTGGCAGGAGAAAGCCTGCATTTGAAGTCACCATGAAATCAAAATGGAAATTCATTCATTCATTCATTTTCTTTTCGGCTTAGTCCCTTTATTAATTTGGGGTCGCCACAGCGGAACGAACTGCCAACTTATCCAGCATATGTTTTACGCAGCGGATGCCCTTCCGGCCGCAAACTATCTCTGGGAAACATCCACACACACCCATTCACACACATACACTACGGACAATTTAGCCTACCCAATTTACCTGTACCGCATGTCTTTGGACTTGTGGGGGAAACCGGAGCACTCGGAGGAAACCCACGCAAACACGGGGAGAACATGCAAACTCCACACAGAAATGCCAACTGACCCAGCCGAGGCTCGAACCAGCGGCCTTCTTGCTGTGAGGCGATCGTGCTACTCACTGTTGCCACCGTGCAGCCCAATGGAAATTTAGTTAAACCAATTTATTATAAATTATTTATTCATGCACATCTTTTTGTTGTTGTTCATATACATTTAAAAAAACAAAAAACATCTCACTTATGCAATGACTTTTCTCCCTGGTGAAGTTTACTGGCATGAGAGAGAGTGGGATCCTCTAATAGTAGATAATATCTCTTGTTTTCATTCAGAGATGCAACTTAAACTTCTTATATTGCATAAAACATTGGCGAATAAAAAAAACATTTTCATCCAATGAGTCAAAGAGAACAAAATTGTTTTTTCCTGTGTTTCATACCAAATATCAAAAAAGAAAACAACAGAATTTTCTGCTATAAGAGAACCTACTGTGGGCTGTTTTTCATTTATAATAAATTACATGCTCCTCAGAAAATAAAAACGTAATGAACTTTTAGCTGGGCGAGGCCGCTCAAGAAAGTTCTGCGACGTAATACCATTCAACCACTTGAATGAATGAATATATTTATTTATTTAACAGGGACATGCACAAAAATTACATTAACCTCAAAAAGGAAAGATGCTTTGTGCCAGGTTGTAGCAGGATTGCTATTTTCCACCTGCTATTTTCCACTTTGATGATAGACTTTGGCTTAAAGTTTTTAGAATGACCAAAACAACATTTCAGATGTTTTACGATGTGGTAGTCCACTGGTTTGTCCTTTAAAGGTGCAGTAGGTCAAAATGCTAACCGCTTAGCATAATATTTTTGAAACACAGTCACACCCCTGCTGTCCGAAGCCATGCATGCAAGAATCGCTGGTCTCACTCTCTCATGCGCTTTGTCCTAAAGCGACTACTGTATGATTAGTGGTTGGTTGGCGGCATGCAGGAATTACACTTATTACTAAGCCATACTTACATGCTATTTCAGACCGAATATTCAAAGTAGCATGGTAAACAATATAGGGACAGGTTGTCATTGTTCAAAAATGAACCAATGTGAATATAAAACCTCAGTAAACTTCACCTCGGTCAAGCAGGCTAGGCGGAATAGCGCTATTTACTCATGTTTTGTTGTTAAACTAAATACAAATCTACATAATCGATGCTGAAATTGAAAATAGTCACATCAATCTTTCGCCGAAAAATTTCAGTGGCTGAACTTCCGTGCATATAACCATTTCCATATACAACAAAATCTACATAAGCTTTGCGTGACTAAAAGAGTTTTAAAACATAACATTACCTGTCTAAAAGAAATACTTCAGCCATGGTGTCATCCTCCTCCAGCATGCAAAGGTAACTCCAATATTGATTCAGGATTTTCAGGTTTTAATTTAGCATTTGTTTTTACCGCTGTCTCTCTCTTGTGTGAACGTGCGTGCATGCGCAAACGACGGATCTGCGTAAACGGCTTGTCAGATGTACAAATCTACATTTGTTGACAGACAGTTTGGGCTACTTATCACAGTTATGGGAATTGTCAGCCCGACAAATTTTAATTGAATGAACATTTTTTAGTCTTATGCCTTACCCAGAATATAAAAATACATATAAATACATTTATATAATTTACTTTAATAATTACTATTGGAAGGTGAAGAGACTTTCAACCAGCACATCAAAAAATGTTTCTGAAGACAATGACCTACTGCACCTTTAATTTTGTCCCAACACACCAATTTTTGTTATCATATGATCTGTCAAAACAAAATCACGTGACTCTCTTTTGATGCGCATTCGGTAAATGTTTCCACTATAGTTTATGCACATTTTTTTTTTCTTATCGAATAAAACATTTATTCTACTCAGTTGTGCACAAGTTTTTTTATGTGTATTTTCCAAATTTCGGATTATGTTTCGTTAAACATTACTCATTATGCAGACAGTAGATCAGATAGTAAGATTTATAGTGGTTTAGTAGGTTACTTAGTCTGTTAGTGAGATGGATGGTTGGTTAGACACATGGCCATTCATGGTTTGATGAATGGATGCATGATTGGTTGGTTTGGTAGTTTGTTTAACCCTAAAAAGGTAAACATATCCTGCGGGATGCAAACATTTGAGAGGCTGTGGGGAGAGACAGAAAAAGTGTGTTTTGAATTTCTTGGTAAAAGTAATTCGTTGTGAATGCTTAGATCAGGTGAGTTTGCTGATACATTCAGTGTTTTTCTGACAGGCTGTCGGTTTTAGGAAACTACTCACCTCCAAGCAAAATGTTTATCTATTTCGCATATTAATAACATTTGCAGTTAACATATCTTTTGAAAAAGTAGTTGTTAAGTGTTAGCATGATCTGTGTACAGACCCGGCGCCAGGATGTCATAACTGAAGGGGCATTTTAATCCCATAAGGGGGCACTAGACTTGGTGACTGATTTTGGTCCCTCTTATTCCTTTTATTTTAGCGTATTCACTTATTTATTACTTTGCATTACTGCCTAAGTTACTGACTTAAGGCAGTAATATAATTTTTATAGTAATAAAAATATGCACAGTTTCGCTATTACTGATTTTATCAATGAAGGTTATGCAACGATACCATTTACATTAACGCAGACGGATCATGGCTTCAGTGCCAAATGAGTGGTTTAAATTACATTTTATCCTCTTTAATTCTTTCCGTTTTATTTTAAAAAATACATAAATGTTTAAAGTTTTAGGTAAAGACATCAAACTATGCCCACACATGCAAGCTAACCCACTATTCATATAACCGGTAAATAAATAGTGAAATCAGCATAACCAAGTCATCATGCTTCATTACCCAACCAATATCAGTGTTAGGAAAAAGTAAAATGTTACAATCTAATGTCATTAAAAAAAAAAAAAGTAGCTAAATGTGTTACATTTTAAGGCATTAGTGTAGTAAAACAGAGAGTCTGTCTGCCTACCTAAAAAGAACAAAATGAAATTCAGTTATTACCATGGATAACACGCAACTCAATAGGCTATATAACTTTTATTATAAATTTGAAGGTAAAAATAAAGATTTATGTTAGGCTATCGTAAGTGGGGTTTTTTTTTTCATGAAATTGTCCAGTTGACATTTGTAAAAAACAAAACGCTACTATAAACCATTAGGCTATTATGCCTACCCATCATTTTATTTATTTATTTTGCCTATTTTAATAACTTGTCTTCAGGTTACATTTTCTATTTAAGGACCAGCTACAATTCAAAATAAAATCGACATGCTAACTGTATTTAATAGGCCTATGGTATATTTTCTTGTGTTTAATTTTGCATGAGCAAATAGCAGTATAGCCAAAATTACATATTTTTTAAAGGTTATCATTCAGCTTACCTGCAGCGCATGTGAGAGGTTGATCCGCTGCAAATCCACTTACGCACTATATTCCTATTTCATTTAAGTGTAAAAGTGTGCTTTAGCGATGTCACAATGAAAGCAAACATTCAAAAGGGTTCTGCTTTTTGTCAGTTTTATAGCTTAATTTTAATAATATTATTAATATTAAATATAATAAATGATAATATTAATTGTAGTGTAGCCTACTGTGGGACTGTGCGGTGTCCAACTGAACGTTTTATTAGGCTATTCTAATATTAATCCCTAACTAAAAAAACGAATGTAAAAATGACAGGCAGGTGCGTCTCTGCTAAAATTAATTTAACGCGAATTTCTTTTGCGCTTTTTTTTCCTTTAGAGCTCAAGAGAGCTGTATTTAAAGAATTAGTTAACAAAAACATGAAATGAATTAGGCTGCTTGCCTTCATGTCATCCACTAGTCCAGTTTTCTCCCATGTGAGTTTAGAGTACGCTTTCAATTTTGAGTGAACTAATCCTTTATGAAAACTGAGGGGGCACAAATTCTTTCTGAGGGGGCAATGCCCCTTTGTAGCGCCGGACCTGTCTGTGCACAGGTGTCAAATCCAGTTCCTGGAGGGCCACAGCTCTGCACAGTTTAGCTTTAACCCTAATTAAACACACCTGATCAAACTAATTGAGTCCTCCAGGCTTGTTTGAAACCTACAGGTGAGTGTGTTGAAGCAGGGTTGGAACTAAACAGTGCAGAGCTGCGGCCCTCCAGGAACTGGATTTGACACCTGCGCTCTAAACATCTGTATCTCAAGTATAATGTACATTTAGCAAAACCTGCGTACAATTATTTTCAGATTTTAAGCTTTATATAAAAAGCTATGAAATTGTTACGTTTTGCTTCAAAATAAAAGAAATTAAACAGTTTGTTGTTGTTTATCCTAGAAAATATATAAACGCATAAGATCTTATTTGAAACGCATGGATCAAATTTTTTGTATTAGCAAGCTAGCTGCTTATATTTCAGGCATCTTTTATTTCTATTTTAAATGCTATAGCAAAATCATCTAATTTGACAGAAAAAAGGTTATTTGTAAGATAAATAAAATAATAAAAGGAGTTGGGTTTAAATGGCTTTGTGGGTTGATTCATCGGTGCTATGTAGTTTGTGTAGCTTTTACTCATGCCATAATAATCAGAGAGTGGCAGTTAACCGCAGTTTCATGTCAAGTGTGTTGAATTACTGAAAGCTTTTACAAGCACAATCCTACATTAGTTATGCTTAATAATCCTGTCAAGGTCATGAAAAACCACCTTAAACTGTCTTTCTAGGCATTCTAACATCTTTTTCAATAACTGCACAACTTGTTTGCATGACTGTTTATGTTTTTTAAAATAATGACCTCATTTAAGGTTATGAGATTTTTGTTGTATATATTTAAACACTCACTGTTTGAAGAGCGTGGGTAAGTAAATGCTGAAAATGTGTATGGACTGTTACCGTTTTGACATTTTAATGGTTAAAAAGGAAAGCTGGCGCTCATTCAATCTACTGCAAATTATTTCTGCTAAACCTGTGACACTTGTGGAGAGCGGCAGACCTGCCATGAACAGATGTTCAAAATGGATTCGAAGGAATATTTCATCTGTTTATACACACTGTGCCAAGGAGCCTCAACTATTTTGCTGTTTTAGGCTTAGACCGGTATGTTTGTACAGTACATATGCACTTAGCATTTACTATAAGGTATTATCATGCACAATTATTTTACAGCAAGTGTCTAATAGTGGTTGACATGCTTCATACATGTTTCCTTTTTATTGGAGTGAATTTGGGAGAAATATGCAGAATTCTGTGCAATTCATTTGATTTTAGAGTCCTAGAGGTAAAGTTAAAAAGTATGTCAGACATGGTGAAGATAAAAATTATTTACAAATATATAAGTAATGTAAAATTATTTTTTGGTAACACTCTATAGGGCCTCACAGTGGCGCAGTGGGTAGCACGTTCGCCTCACAGCAAGAAGGTCGCTGGTCGCTGGTTCGAGCCTCACCAGTTGGCGTTTCTGTGTGGAGTTTGCATGTTCTCCCTGTGTTGGCGTGGGTTTCCTCCGGGTGCTCCGGTTTCCCCCACAAGTCCAAAGACATGCGGTATAGGTGAATTGGGCAAGCTAAATTGTCCGTAGTGTATGAGTGTGAATGGGTGTGTATGAATGTTTCCCAGAGATGGGTTGCAGCTGGAAGGGCATCCGCTGTGTAAAACATATGCTGGATAAGTTGGCGGTTCATTCCGCTGTGGCGACCCCAGATTAATAAAGGGACTAAGCCGAAATGAAAATGAATGAATGAATAACACTCTATATTTACTACTTTAAGAAATGTAGATTATGCAGAAAAATATAGGAACTAAATGGATACTAAATTTAGATATACTATACTAAAAGGATACTAAATTTAGGTACTAAAGAGATGGGTCATCCAAAAATTTACATTTCCCCACCATTTACTCACATTCAAGTGGTTCTAAACATGTATGAATTTCATTCTTCTGTTTAACTAAAACAAAAAGAAAAAATCTAAATAATGGAAAAATATTTGAAAAAAGCAGCCATTGACATCCATATTAGGGACAAAAAAAATACTACATGAAAGTCAATGGCTGTTTTTTTCCCCGCTTTTTTTCAGTACAGTATATTTTCATTTATGTTCAGCGGAAACCAGAAACTCAAACGAGTTTGGAATAAATGATGAGAATAAAAAAAATATTTTCATTTTGGGGCAAACTATTTCTTTACTATGTGTTTTATAAGTACCAATAAAGAGCCATTATACAAGCTAAAAAGCAACAGTGCCCAGACTAAAGTATTTACTCAGCCACTTTGCTCAACCACCCCTAGTTACTGTTAGCCCCATTGCATCTTCAGTAGCCTCACCCAGTGGTTTAGGTTCATCTCAGGTCTCCTGGTCAAACACATTTGCTCAACCTTGGCTTTTTGACCCCTGGTCTCCCCTGTGAGCTATCATCCCAATGGCTCTGCTTTCGGCCTTTAGGCTTTACTTGGTCAAACGTCACTGTAATTTTGCCATTGCATTCCAGCTACAACTTCCATCCATTCAATCCCAATCACTGTCATTGGTTACTCCAACTCTACCATGGCCATCCAGGTCCTGTCTCCAGCTCAGTCCCACAAGCCATCAGCTCTGCTTTTCTCCTCCAGACCAGCGGTGTCACACTGGGTCTTCATCTTCTTGACTTTGCCTGGGTCTCCATAAACTTCAGAGGCCTCTCACACAAAGCCAGTTTGGGTTTTTACCCAAGTAAACGTGTGCTTAGTTTAACAAACTCTGAGTTTTCGGGCTTCATGAGGGTTTCGTCACCATGGTAACTTACACTACATGGCTAAGGTTATATTCTGGGTTAAAGATCGCAAATCCTGACTGGACCAATCTGCTGTGTGAAAAGTGACTAATATCTGATACAATAAAGCCACTCCCTGTCCTCATGCATCTTTTTTGCTCCAAATGAAAGCCTTTTAAACTAAAAGCATTTTTTATGACATTTGAATATTTACATATAAATTTGCTTTAATATATAAAGCATTAGTAAAGAAACTTGATTGATTTGCACAAATAATAATATTGTCTTTTAGTTGCCTACTTAAACTTTTGTCACATCAACAGTGTTTTATTTCTGCATTGTAAATGTATTTCAAGAGTTCACACTTAGCTAATAAATGATAATAAAGCGTGTTTGGCATGCTGTCCCGGGAGAGAGCCCTGAGCTCAGAATATCCTCGAGTCCGGGGCTCCCTCATGTTTGAAGGGTGAGAGGGGAGTTTGAGGTCAGGTAGGTCTCGAGAATTCCCCTGCTTGTGAACGTGCCGAGATATAGCTGGCTAAGAGTTTGTCTTAAGATGCTTCTTTGGAGTAGTCAATTGACTTATGGTGTATCTTTAGACAATGGGAGGAAACCGAGAAACCTGGGGAAAACCCACGCAAGCACGGGGAGAACATGCAAACGCTGCACAGAAACTCCGACCGGCCTGGTGAGGGGCCAAAACAGCAGCGTTCTTGCTGTGAGGCAACAGTGCTAACCACTGGGCCGCCGTGCCGCCCTATCAGGAGAAAGGGGAGGAGTAGGGGTGGAAGGGGGGATTCTTCAAAACGAAGATGACTGGAGTGGAAAATTCTAGTTATTTATAGTGTGTCAGTATTTGTCTGATTGGTGCAATACACAGAGCTGATGCAGTACCAGCCGTGTTCAATCGTAAGCACGTGATCCTCTCGAAAATAGTTTATAAATAAACCACACTTAAATTCATTATATTTCTGACAATTATATCACTAAACCTGATCTTAACTAATTTGGATTTGTTTGGTTTTATCAACCCGAAACATATTCTGCAGCCCGGAGTTTGTTCAGCTTGTTTTGTGCACCAGGCCTTAGCTCTGTCAAATGGTCTTATCCCTTCACTGGTTCCACCTTTGCCTTTGTCCTGAAGTCTCTTCCATCATCTCTTTCACGGTCCTGAACTCCCGCAGTTGCCCTTCCAGGATGAGGGAGGCTCTGTAACTCTGCTTTTGTTTGTCTCCATAGTAGCCTATAATTTACATTTGCACGTTTGTTTAGTTCCTTCTTTGGCCTGTGTGTACATACCCCTCAGTTCTCAGTTGAATTTGTTGCTACTTATTATTTTACAGTGCTTTTTTGTTCTCCTGTTGCCAAGATTGAGCTCATGAGCGTTTGTTTTGTTTAGTATATTGAGTGGCCCATACTACAGTAACTAAATATCTGAGGTAAAACGTGAGTAAATGTACGTTTTTTTTTGGTGTGTTTTTTTTTAAATGTACACACACTCATACCTACTTTGGAGGAACAGAAAAGTCCTCAGGCACTGGAACGCTTCAACCTGCTGATGGGTCAGCTGAAAGACAGCTTTCAAGAGCTTCGAATGTAAGCAGTATTGTGAACCGGTGATCATTATATCCAATCGCAG
The DNA here is from genome assembly GCA_903798125.1 of Danio choprae. Lineage (NCBI taxonomy): Eukaryota > Metazoa > Chordata > Actinopteri > Cypriniformes > Danionidae > Danio > Danio choprae. The sequence continues at coordinate 4,116,280 of CAIGQW010054073.1, read as the reverse complement.
TCATAACTGTTGAGCATGTGAGCACAATGGCCAATCAGCGGTGTTCAAGAATCCACTTGGCAGCACTCAAGATGCAAGTGGGAAATACTGCTATCATCACATTTTTCAGTACAGACGCGAAGATGTTGGTATTTCTGACAACACTACGGGCACCGCAACCCATTATAAATGCCTAACTACTGTGCTGTCTCAAAGCTTGACCGAATAATTCAGCAGTGACTTCTCATAGAATTAGAAAACTCAGTCTTTGAATAATATCATTGTAGTACTTGCAGTCCTATGCTACATCACCACCAGTGATGCTGCCTGGATATCAATTTTAAACCCAGAGGATGAAATTAGATGGGAATGTTCAAAATTAGCCAGTTGTTTTATCCAATTAAATGTTGTCTTTATTTAACACATAAATATGTTAATCTCAGAAAAACTAGTTAGGGGTTTCTTGACACTTTAAAACTTTGACCTGATGAAAAAAAAAAAAATTCTTAAAACGAATTTGATTTTGTGTTCATCATTATTGAATGGCTTAAACAGATCCAGGCAGATTTCTGTGGAGTCATGTGGGTACAGATTTCACATTGTCCTGGCCGAAGCCCAGTGGAGCTCAGCTCATTTTGAAATCATAACAGAATGCAGGGTGTTTGCTGATCTTATCTGCCAGACCCAGATTCTCAATACAGCGGTACGTGTCCTCCAACCATCTGCTTGGGTAAAGCAACTATTTCATCTGATTCACACATCAAGCACAATTTACAAAGAATGTAACCTCTCTGTTTATATTACCCCATCTAGGTGACTTTGATGTCTGCATTAGCTGTGCTGAGAAACAGCGAGCGGTGCTGGAAACTGACGGATGCGAGGCTGATTTGCATAACAATGCCCAACTCTTAATGCCCAACACACAGGCACGCACACACACACACACACACACACACACACACACACACACACACACATGCCCCGCCTACATTCTGATCAAGAGCACCGTTTTAGTGCTTATTAATGTGGCAAAATAACACGCACACACAGACAGTTAACCATCCTCATTTTACCAATGGAGCTGCCATTGCTCTTTTCATCCAGTAGACTTGGAGGAAACTGGAGGAGTCAGTTAAACATGGCACTGTGAGCACAGAGGAAACATCATTTAGGTGAGTAAATCTCTGATTTAACCTATGGTTGTAACATGTTAAATGCGCCATACTTGTCATGGGAGCTATTATAAAACTAAGTTGTTATTATTATTATTATTACTATTATTATTATTATTATTATTAATATTATTATTAATCCCATGACTTTAATTACTACAACTATTACTATTAATAATAAGAACAACAATGTAAGTACATTAATAATCAATGTTATTATTATCATTATTATTATTAATAATAAAAACAATAATAATAATGATCATTATTATTGTTATTATTATTATTCATTATATATCATTGCTGTAAATAATAGCAACAATATAAGTATATTATTATTATTAATAGTGGTAATAATAATAATACCGTAATAATATTTTTTTTATTGTTTTTATTAAAAAATATTATTATGATGATGATGATGATGATGATGATTATGATTATGATGATGATGATGATTATGATGATGATGATGATGATTATTATTATTATTATTATTATTATTATTATTATTATTATTATTATTATTCATTCATTCATTTTCTTTTTGGCTTAGTCCCTTTATTAATCAGGGGTCGCCACAGCGGAATGAACCGACATTATTATTATTTTTGTTGTTGTTGTTGTTATTATTATTATTATTATTATTATTATTATTATTATTAATACATTTATCTTCCTTTTTTATTTTTGTTATTAAATGTTTATTTTAAAGTCCCCCCCCCCCCATACGTATTAAAGACAATATTATTCTTAACTTCATTTATATTATCATGAAGCCTGAATGTCTTATCCATGAGCTCTTTTATGAGTAACTGGTCAGTCCGTCTCCTCATCACTGTGGGAAGGTGAGTTTTATGCAGACTGCTTTTGGTCATTTATAAATATGTCTGACTGAAATGGACATTCCTGCTGGGTTCAGTCTATCCCTCCAATTCCTTGAGAATAAAGTCAAAACATAATTTAAGTGAGCTGGCAGAATGCAGAGATTGGATTCGAGTCAATTGTTTTGCTTGGACCACGCGAGAAGGGTTTTGTTCAAGAATAACAAACAAAGCAACTGATAGCACGGTCATGCTGGATTTCCAGTGGCTTTGGTTTAAATACAAAGATTAAAGGGATGAATGACACGTAATTTGTATTAACTCCAGTAGTGGTTAGTTAAGCTCAAGAATATAAACAAATAAAAAAGTGCTTGCTTATTGTACTGCATGATAACCCAGAGATGTTGTTATGGAAGAGCTGAGTGCTCTGTTGTGGTCTTTATAAATTAGAAACGTCCCCATATCTTTATTACGCACTTAGACTAAGTCAGTGTTTACATGTGTAATGCTGACCACACACGGGGGTTGTACAATATGTAAAGGGATTGTTCTCTGAACGTTGCCCTGACGTTTTAAAGCTCACCTGCTGTGTTTGAGTGCTCAGAAGAATAGAGTGTGTTTAGTGTCTGCTGTCCTAACCTCACCAATCATGCATTTTGTTAAATTGCAAGTGACTGGAAGGAACAGAAAGGATTGTATTATTATCTTTAGCAGGCAAATGTTCCTATCTGCTTTATTCTTCTTTTCCTCTGACTATACCATCTGTAAATTGCAATATAACCCGTGTGATATCATGTCATTTGAAATGTTTCTATTTTTAGTACCAACCTCCATATGGAGTCAGTCTGTTTATAACAGCCTGAATATTATGTTAGAAATGCATAGCAGAATTGTTTTACCTATTATAGGAGTGACATTTTACATTAAGGCTCCGATAGCTGATGTTAGTTACTGTGATTTGATTCAATTCAATTCATCTTTATTTCTATAGAGCTTTTACAATGTAGAATGTGTCAAAGCAGCTTAACATAGAAGATTATAGTAAATTGAAACAGTGTCAGTCCAGTTTTCTGAGTTTAAGTTCAGATTAGTTCATTTCAGTGAGGTTAAATTTTCACTGCTGAAAGTCCAAACACTGAAGAGCAAATCAATCGATGCGCAGCTCCACAAGTCCTAAACCATGCAAGCCAGGGGCGACAGTGGCGAGGAACGAACTTCACCAATTGACGAAAGTGAAGGAAAAAAAACCTAGAGAGAAACCAGCCTCAGTCGACCATTTCTCCTATGGCCAAACGTCTTGTGCAGAGCTGCAGTCTAAGCGCCAGAGGCTGGAGAAAGCTGGATGTCCATTGTGGAGAAGCTGCAGGTGGGAGAGGTCACCACCTGGTGTACATGCTGGCCCTTCAGGATCATTGCGAAGACTCGTCTGTCACTGGGGTCTTACAGGAATCAGTTTCATGCTCTCCCCTCCTCCATGACCACCACAGCAGCTGCTCAGGATACGGCCTGGTCCAGGATTATGGAAACATTGGAAATAATAAAAACAGACTAACATAAGCGCAGATGCCGTTCAAATTATAATGTCTTTAGGGAAGTGTTCCCGGCTCCAATTGCCCTAAATAATGCAGACTAACAATCCTTTAAAGGATTTGGATTTTAAAAAAAAAGTATTTGTGTTTTATGTGTATGCTAATGCAAAGAGATGTGTCTTTAATCTAGTTTTAAACTGACAGAGTGTGTCTGCTTCCCGAACTGTGCTAGGAAGGCTGTTCCAGAGTTTAGGTGCCAGATATGAGAAAGATCTACCGCCTACAGTTGATTTTAATATTCTGGGAATAATCAGTTGTCCATAAATTAATTGAGCCTAGTGGACGTGAGGGGCTATAATACACCAGGGGCTATATGATATGACATGACATAATATGTAGTTTACAACTACCTCATGCTTACCCTTTTTTTTTTTTTTTGACTTTACTTTACTTTACTTTACTTTACTTTAACCCAGCTCTCCCCACCCCTGAACTGGATGATGCATGAAATAGTGTTTTAGCTTGATCCTCTTAAGTCTTGGGACTCTCTACCTTCGTTTTGATGGTAATAGTTCAAATTCATTATGCAGGAGATGAGTAGGGTCAGAAATTATATTATATCATAGTATGCATTTACTAACATGAGCTAAGAATAAATAATACTTGTAGATAATTTAATAATGCATTTTTAAAATCCAAAATTGTGCTTGTTAAAATCAGTTAATGTTAACAATGAATGACTGTGTTTATTAACCAACATTAACAAAGATGAAGTCATTTAATGAGCATTTAACTTATTTATGTGGAAAGCATCTTTGTGACATAAACACAGACATTACAGAAATATGTTCTTATTGTACAGCAGAATGTACTTCTTAATGCTATTTAGGAAACAACACACTTGTTATTCCATGCTTTGTTTTAAAATGTAGTTTGTAAAACCTATTTCATATGGTTGCTAAAAATATTTTCTTTACAATTATAAATAAACAGAATTCATTTTACGATTTCAGCTAATTGGACATGCACTAAATGCATTGTACTAAATGCATTGTAGCAATGAAAATCCAAGTATGTATATCCATATATATACATACACACACATGCAATGCGCAAACAAAAAGGTAAACAATGTTTTGAAATGACACAAATTATTCAGTTAAAAGAAAAAACTAAATTATTATAGATTTTTTTTCTTTAAGTGATCGTGGCAGGGAAGAGCAAAACGTTAAGCATCACTTTGTTCCTGTCATGCAGTCCCATTGGTAGTAATTAAATTTTTATTGTTACTGAACTAAAACCATTTTTGTTTTTGCACTTTCCTTTTTCCTCCCTGACAAACATCCCCAGATGTTGTTTTCGGGTTCTGTCACGGGCTGAGAAACATGCCTGTCACTCACTGAGAACTGACACTTTCTTCTGCTTCACTGCATCTGAAGAGAATTCAGTTGTGTCTTTTATTTAACTTGACATACATTATACATGAACGATGTGCGATAGATCGTTTCTTCATTGCATCTCAAACATTACTTTTAGACCTCCATTAATTATGTAACAGATCACATGTCACTTTGAATAGTTTTCAGTAATGAAAAGATATGTCAGAATTCATGCTTTCAAACTAGTGTTTTTTTGTTCACATCTTAATAGGAACTACGGTAAACTTAAACAATGCTGATGACATCTTATAGGTCTGCACATTTGGTGTAATCCCAAAGGTCACATGGGGCACATTGCATTGCAGGGATACAATTCCTGAGACAAGGTTAAGTTGAGGGTCTTTTATTATTCTTGGCAGATATCCAAAACTGGGGGGATTCAAAATATTGTTTTTATTACAGATTTGCCTTGGGTTCTTCCAGTCTGTTCTGCTTTTCCCAGCCATACAGGAGCTTCAGGGGCAGTTGTCATTTAGCAAAAATATTAATGGTGAAATAGACTGATTATTATTCCATGGTGGAATGACACGGCCATTTTTGTTCTCATATATCATTATGGCGGTTTATTAGCAAGACTGGACAATATCTCGAATAATCATTCTTGCTGGTCTTTTAAAACACAGCATGTTATGAAATCAAACAAAGCATTTATCAATGATCATGGGAATAATGGTCGTTCACACCAAGGTTACGATAACTAAAGATGAAGATAAAGTTTTAAAAATTATTTTACATTTAAAAAATAGCAGAGCCAACACCAAGATTTACAGTTGATTAATGATTTTAAAAAAAACTCTTATAACCAATCAGGATCCATCCTGCTTTACTGAGCTAGAAATGTTGCATTTAAGTCAGAAATATTCTATTTATAAGCACAAAAACTGTAACTTAGTACAAAGATATTTCTAATAATCATTTACATACAATATAAAGCATTTAGGGCCTAAGACTGAACCTTGTGGAACATCACTAGTAACTTTCTTTAAATCAGAATTAACATTTACAATTAACATTAACAATTTGAACAAATCAATATATGTGTTGGTGTGAATATGCTTTTAATCAAAAATGCACATGTTTCATTTACCACCAGGTTGAACAGCATGGAAAACACCTCGGAATGGAGCAACAATTCACTGGACTCTGATTTCGAAGCTTGTGCAACATTGAGGAGCTTTGGTTCACGAGTCGCCCTCTATGTCTTCATCATCACCGGGATCCTCTGCACTGTGGTGGGAAACTTCCTGGTGGTTCTCGCCATTGCGTACTTCAAACAGCTGCAGTGCCCTACAAACTCTTTCGTCATGTCTCTGGCGGTCGCTGACTTCCTTGTGGGCCTGGTGGTCATGCCGTACAGTATGGTCCGAACAGTAGAAGGGTGTTGGTATTTCGGCCCAACCTTCTGCCATCTTCACTCCAGCTTGGATGTTATGCTCTGCACGGCCTCCATCTTCCACTTGAGCTGCATTGCTTTTGACCGCTACTATGCTGTCTGCAACCCACTGGTGTATTCCTTTAAGATGTCTCGCAAGCGTGTTGGGTTGCTGATTGTGGTTTGCTGGGCAATTCCTTTCCTCATATCCTTTGGTCCGATTCTCTTTGGGCTGCACAAGCTTGGTGTGGACATTCCTTTACCTGAGAACATGTGTGTCTTCTTGGTGAACCGTATTTATGCCGTGATGGCGTCGCTTGTTGCATTTTACCTGCCTATGGTGACCATGTTGGTGGCCTACTGGAAGATCTACAAAGCCGCCAAACGGCAGGCCATGCAGATCAGCGCGATGGAGGCACAGATGGCAGCAGGTGTGGGCAAAGACTCGAGTAAGAAACAAAAACATCGCAACTCCATAAGGAGAGAGAGAAAAGCGGCCAAAACGCTAGGAATCATCATGGGGGTGTTCCTTCTTTTCTGGCTGCCCTTCTTTACTGTTAATATCATTGACCCATTCATTGAGTATGGGACAGCGGTTGTGATATGGGATATTTTTCTATGGTTGGGGTACATTAACTCCTCACTAAATCCTTTTCTCTATGGCTTTTTCAACCGGTCGTTTCGACGAGCTTTCCTCATGATCATGGGATGCAGAATTTGTCTGCATGGCACAGCTCAAGGAATGGACCTTTCTCACTCCAAAAGAGATGGCAATGAGCGCACAGACCACCAGTAGACCGTCGTAGCAGAAGTTTGTTTGAATCAAATGTTCCATAGTGGTTTCTTTCCAGCCCATACAGGTCAATGTAAAATATTCCATGCCTTTAGAACTGAAATTATTGGGGGAAAGTGTGTGTATGTATATATGTGTATGTGTATGTATTTACAGATATACTGTAGACATGCACAAATATACAAGCTTATTTTTCCCCAATGCTCAAGGTATGAAAACATGCAATACTTTATATTGACCTATTGTATTTTTTCTGCAAATAAACAGTCTAAATGATAATGTCTGTATATGACCCATTATCAGTAGTTTATTAAATAAAACACAAATTAACATTTTACTCAACACATAATATTGGCAAATACACAGCAGGACATACTTTTCATAATTATATATTTTTCTAAATTTACATTTGTTTAAACCCTTAAATAACCAAAACAAATTGACAAAATACTAATAAACAAATCTAATAAAAAATTTCATGAAATACATTTTGGGTTAATATTTTTGCTAAATAAGAGGAAATGTATGTGACTAAAACTAATCAAAAATGTATTTATGTGCATGTCTGTACATATATTTTGGTTAGTTTTAGTTAATTAAAATTACTTGTATTTATTTATTTATTTATTTATTTATTTATTTATTTATTTATTTATTTGTAATACAAACATATTTAATTCCCAGTATATATTTTTATAATTTAGATTAATTCGCATTTGTTGCCATATAAGTCACCAAAGGTGTTCCTTGTGGCAATACTTTCAAAGGATTAAAGGATTAGCTCAATAATTACATAAATGATAGATTATGAACCTCAGCAAAACCCAGTTTAGACTAATAGCACAACAAGCGATAAAGTGCATGTAAACATTGTGATTTAGTGTTGAACTTCCTGTAAAAATGTGTTTTCTTCTAATATTTTTGTTTAGCCTGTAAATAAATGAAATGTCTGGCCTGCGTTTATCATCTTTTTGCAGATTACGTGCTATACAGAAAATAATCCTTAATTATTGCACTGTCTGTTGTAAAGTGCATTCAGGGTAACAAACAGAAGCTTTCCTTTTGTATAGAAAAGCAGAAACATAAACATTATGTGAAACATGCTGTTACGGTCAAACTCTGAGGACATACAGTATTTTAAACTCACATTATGTCCTTTTTGCAGAAAGAAGTTCTGGTATGTTCAACAAAATATGGCAGCATGAGATAATAAACAAAACGGGGAACAGACGGTTTTTGCTATTTGAGGGAAGCTGCAGTGCACTTAACTGTACATAGAGTGCCTGTCAAAAGAAACACCCAAAAGGCAAGACACATCCTCCCCTTCCCTGTCCTAGATTAACACCCATGACCTGCAGGACATCAGTGTCACAGCTAAAATAAATATGAGAAGAAAAAAAAAACATATTGCAATGGAAATTAAATCACAGCCCAAATCATGTTTTCTTGATAGAATTCCTCTGAAATGACCGGATGGAGAACTGGCACCAGCTGCTCTGCCTGCTTCAATAATGAGGTAAGCAAAGATAAAGCAACTGGTGGGAGGTTTTTTTTATAATCAATAATTTATATAATAATTAAAAAAGAGAGGGGCCTCACGGTGGCGCGGTGGTGGCGTGGGTTTCCTTCTTAAGTCTTAAGACATGCGATATAGGTGAATTGGGTAAGCTAAATTGTCCATAGTTTATGAGTGTGTATGGATGTTTCCCAGTGATGGGTTGCAGCTGGAAGGGCATCCGCTGCGTAA
>CAIGQW010054073.1:4076976-4102425 GCA_903798125.1 Danio choprae | reverse complement strand
CCTAAAACTGTTATATTTTAGATGCTGATATGGTATGATTTGCCCATATATCGTTTCCATATATGTTAATGTTATTGTTCCTACAATGTTTTATTTTTATTATATTAAAATATTGTTCTGAATAGTTGTGCTGATATAAATAGCATGTCGTTAAAAACACACACAGCATTGTCAGCTGTGGCTTCACATCCCATTTTAATAAAACTTAATTTTGTAAAAATGTAATCAAACAAATTTTGTAAAAAAAAACCAAACAAACACTAGATGTTTCGTTTGATAACGTTTCGTTCACTTTCTTGCACAGCAGTTTTACGCAGTCGCAGTTCATAGCAAATTGTATGAGAAAGAAACGTTTTTTTTTTGTGACAAGTCAAAATATACAAACGCTGAGCTGAAGGAACCCATTAGGAACTGTTATGAATGCTGATGTTATTCTTCTGTAATCCGCAGGAAACACGGGAGGACAAGGACTCACGCTGATTTACTTGTGAGTTCTCAGGAATCTTGAATAGAAAAGGAAACCACTTTTCAAAAATAGTTATTTGCACATACATGTTATCCTCACGAGTCATCTTTACGCCCACAAGTCTTTTGTAGTTAATGTATAATGTGAGATGATTCGGACCGCTTTTAGAACACGTTGGATTGCAATTGTCTTTGGTAAACATTTCAGTTCATTTACAGCGACCTCTACTGGCCAACTTTAATTCTTGATCATTAATTGGTAAGTGAATGCAGCAATAAACGATGTAATTGCTCAGAGACTGCTCTTTCATGGAGTTCTCAGAAAGCAGGTTTGTCTCAGATGTTTCTCCAAAAATGCTTTGGGATAAACTTGAACGGGCACAAAAGAAAATGGTTTTAAGGGTTAGTTCACCCCCAAATTAAAACTGCCGTCTTCATTTAACAAACAGGTAAAACATCTCAAAACACAAACTAAGGTATTTTTTTTTAATAAATCCTGAGATTTTTCTGTCCCTTCATTGAAGGTCTATTCACTTCAAAACATTTATGAAGGAATCAAAAGATAAATACACATATATTTAAATCTTTTGGAGAGACTTGGTTTGTATGATGGATTCAGCCTTAGATTCTCATATAAACAATGTACAGCATTCACATTTTATAAGCTACAGCATCTTTGTTTGACATACAACAACCAATGAGGTTTGTTCTTTCATATCTAGCAGGTTTATTGTGCTGATTAATGTTTAAATGGTACTATTAATAAAAGCCAAAGCTAAATCTGTTCATCATAGAAGACTCAAGGGGGGGTTTGGGGGGGGGTGGGGGGGAGGGAGGGGAGGGGGAGACTTGGTTCATAATAATTTATTAGATTTCTGGCCAAGGATTTTTAAACATCATCGTTTTTGTGTGAACACCTTTTTTCAAAGAAGCAAAAGAAAACTCACAGATTTTAATTAAAAAATATCTTCATTTGACTTCTAAAGGCGAACAAAAGGCTTAAGGATTTTGGAATGACTTGAGGGTGAGAAAATTATGACAGATTATGGTTTCCTGGCAAATCTGAGAACAGAATGCAACATTTCCAAAGGTCTTTGTGTTTGGTATGTCCATTTTCTTCCCCTTAAATGTCAGGAGCACTCAAGCGGCATGAACTCCAAAAGTGTAAAACCAGATAATCATGTATTCGGGGAACATCTGATTATGTTCTAAAGACCATCCTGTGCTCTATTAGAAGAACATTTGACCTTTTGTACAAAAAAGGCACTGACCTGGAGATAATGCGGAATCTTAAATATTTCTTATTCATATTTTTCATCTGGAGATAAGAATAACTTTAAGAAGTCTAATTTGTGCGCTTTATGTTTCTATTGAACAAAGTTGATTCATTATTTGAAAGACTCGGCAAATACTTTATGAGATGAACTGCATGCTCATTTCTGTTTTATTATGTTTAATATTTGTCACTGAAAGACATGGTCACATCAGCATTACAAATAAACCCAAAGCTTTTCTCAACAACACAAAAACTGAGTTGGAGTCCATTAATTATGATTTTTTTCGTTTTTTTAACTCTTGGTCCTTTTAGGCATGACTCTGGAATCTCATGGTTAAACTAAGAATAGCATGAATATCACAAAGGTTTCAACTACACTCAGAAATACTGAAAACATCTGCACAAAATCTGTTTAAATTACAAACTGTGCCTCACATTTAAAGGTATGTACCTCTGAATCAATTTTGAATCGTTTAAAAGTGAACTGCACAGTCAACTGCGAATCACAGTGAATCATTGTGCCAAGAAAAATCAGTATCATGGATTCAACAGTCTCCTGAATACATCACAATTAAATATGTTCACCACTCACACCTAATGAACGACAGGCCAAAGCAATTGTAACAATCTCTCTTTGTAATTACAGTTTAAACCGTTGCTGGTCCTCGGAGAGTTTGAAACATCTGACAGACAATTTCTCAAAGGCCACATGGACAAGACAGTACACAGAAACCCAGCAGCGATGAGCTTTTTCAGTCTAGTCCAGTGCAGATAGGCTAAGTATTTTTTTTCTCTTCATAATATTTCCATTCAGTGTAATTTTTCCACTTTTCAAAGTGATATATTTTAAATTATCCATGTGAAAACACATTAATCTCCTTTAACATAATGTCCTTGCATGTTTTCCCATCAGATTTGCTTCTAAAAGCAAGTCATTTAAAGACATAACATGAATACATATCTTTGAGGGCAAAAAAAACAAAAACAAAAAACCTACAAAAAAACACAAATATATATATATATATATATATATATATATAGACTGCCAGTCAAAAGTTTAGAATCAGGAAGATTTTTTAATGTTATAAAATAAGCTTGGAACCTCTCAAAGCTGCATTTATTTAATACAACATACAGTAAAAACTGTAAAATTGTGAAATGTTATTGCAATATTAATTAACTATTATTTTATTAAATGTAGTTACATTTTTTTTAATAAATTCTTGTGGTTTAAAGTTGACTTCTTAGCATGGTTAATGATTAGTCTTCAGTCACATAATCCTTAACATATTTTAGTATCTCAATCTGCTCAAGGAGAAACTACTATTATTGTTGTCGTTGTTGTCGTTGTTGTTGTTGTTGTTGTTGTTGTCAGTTTGGAAACCTTATACAATGCCATTCATAAGTACCATTAAAATGTATTTACTTTTATTTTCATTTAGACTAATAGTAAATACATTTATAATGTAAAAAAGAAATTGCAAAATCAAAGCTCTTATTTTGAACTTTCTTTTTTTATATCAAAGAATCAACCCTAAAAGTAAAATGTATCACAGTTTCCACGATACTATGAAGCAAGACAAAAATTCCGCATTGATAAGAATGTAAGAATCATTATTAGTGATTTTGTACCAATAATAACTGATCATATTAGAACAGCAACTTCTCATATTTCAATGTTTTTGGAAGGATCATGTGACACTGAAGACAGGAGTAACGATGATGAAAATTCAACGTTGAATCACAGGAATAAATTCTATTTGAAACCACATTCAATAAGAAAACAGTTATTTAAAATTGTAATACTATTTCAAAATTTAACAGCTTTTACTGTATTACTGTCAAATAAATGCAGCCCTAGTGGGCAGAATTGTAAACCAGTAAAAAATATCACTGACTCCAAACTTTTTGGCTGGTATTGTATATATAAATATAAAACAAAACAGTTCCTATAGAGCTGGCAGTGGGTCAGATCTCTCAGTTTAGATGTCCGTTTCCTTCAGGCCGTAGCAGTCTGTGAGGTCGTAGATCTGGTAACCGCTCTGATCGCCGCAGTCATTATAGATTCCCATTGAAACCGTGTCAATCTCTGTCCTGGCCAGAGCAGATGTGGCGCTCTTCCCTGTCCCGTTCTTGATCTTATTGGAAAGGTTGTTCATTTTCTCCTTCAGCTGGAAGGAGGACTTCTGTAAAGGGGGAAAAAACCTCCAGCCCTTCAGACTAAGAGGCCTGCTCTTGCTCTGGCAGGAGTATATAGAGTTACTGCACTGCTCATGAAAGGGAAACGCAGGGCAGAAGTCTCTGTGAGGGTCCCGCTGGGCTCCCCTCATGGCGGTTCTCCAGCGCTGGTCGTAGAAGCGGCGCAGGATGCGACGGCGCCGCTGGCACTGACAGCGCAGCAGACGCGTGAAGGCCCGCTGGAATTCCTTGCTGGAGCAGGGGTAAATTATAGGGTTAATGCAACTGTTGAAGTATCCCAGCCAGAAGATTACTTTGAACACCATATCAGAGGGCTTCAGAGCTGGGAAGAATGACCCTGAGGAATCAAAGAAAGAGAGACAGAGAGGTGGAGAAACATTTAGTTGTCGGCCGGAGAGATTATTTACATGGGAAATAACACTGTGGCTCAAGTAAACTTAGCCTGGAGCTACTATTCTCCTCCCACGTGCTGAAAAGTTCAGATCGGCAAGTTCACCCACCGGTTTGAACCATGTGTGCCTAATTATACCCAGCAGACAGATTATAGACTTCGCACATCGTTTTTTTTCCCCTTCAGCTCACTGGAGAAGTCTAATGCATTTTAAATAGTATGTGGCATGTCTTCTCGCCGTCTTTTTTTTTCTCTATGTAGACGCAGTGTGGGAGCACTGCCAATGTGTCATTCCTTAATTCTCCTCCAAACCAAACAAACACCATTACCTTTGATAGACTGGCCACACAAGCCCATTAGTCATTATAATCAACATGAAGTGCTGTTTGCAGGCCATTTTACTGCAGTTTGACGCGTTTGTGAGTGAAGGATGTTTAAAGCAAAGACTTGATTTTGTCCATTGGGAATTGATTGGAATGTGAGAAGTTGGTGGACCGAGTGCCGCGCATAAATGGCTATTTGGCTGTTGGTTAATGTTATCCAGTGTGATTTTGAATGGAAATAGAAAGTCATTTCGTTGGTGGAGTGAGTTGTTGCATTTTGATAAAAGATTAGGAAGAGTAATTGTTTGCTTTGGAATAATGTGCACCAGTTCACCCCAAAATGACCCTCACTCTTAAAAATAAGTTCCTACTGGCATTGATGGTTCCATGAAGAACTTTAAAGAGTTTTAGATTCTATTAAGTAACCGATTCTTTTTTTTTTGGCTTAAAGGTTTTTTGGAGAGCCAAAATCATCCTAAATGCATTGTTGAGGGAAACATTTGGACATTTCTGAGCTTGTTTTTGTTTGTTAGTTTCACTGTTTGTTTTTTCTTCAGGGGTTATTTGTTGTTATTACACGACTGTCTGGATTACTTAATTCTGATTGGTCAGTTGCTACATTCCAAGGTATGTTATTTCCAGATAACAACCGCTGAAGTGAATAACACAGGCTCATCTGGGTACTTTTAATTATCTTGACCGTCAGTGAATACCTTCATATCCATATGCTTTTCTGTCATGTTGCTTTTGACTGTTTGCCTGCATCTTGTGACTGAATAGTTCATCTGCTGGGTTAGAAAATGCTCCATTCAGCCATTTTCATTTCTGTCAGCTTTGCCTTTTTAAAGAATTAACAAACTATTACAGCTCAGAACAATGTTTTTTTTTTTTTGTCAAATTCGTACATTTTGTGCCATGTAGCCATGTAATAAAGGGAATAAAGTACATCCAGATGGTTGTTATCGCAAAATAAAGCTTCAGTCTTACACAACCAATAAGCCTGTCAGTCTTTATTCTGCACTAACAACCGCCTGGATGTACTTTATCCCTCACTTGTTGTTTTGATTGCCCGGTACTTGCGAACATTTCCATTTTTGTAGTTTACACTAGATAATAAAGGAATGTTTGTAATCTTGATACCTGTTTTAAAAAGTTATTTTTGCATAAGTGAAGAGCCAAAACAAATAAAAAGGTTTTAGTTTTTAAGTATAAAAATTCTGTCACATAAACATACAGTACCCTATATGCCAAATCAGATGCAGTAGAACTGTGTGAAATTTGGGCTGGATGGATCTGAGCTCAGAATCTGTTTACATTGTGCCTTCTCCTCCCACACACACACACAACTATACACTACCTGCACATTTCATCTGCCTCTGACAGACACCACATGTTACCAGTATCTCCTCTCTGCCTTGCTCTTTGCCCACAGGAAGTGAGAGGAGGCTGGCGCTGCATTATCTCACACATAAAACAGTTGCCATCACCCATAGCATGCATTTCAGTGTCACGAGAGGTCAAAGTCCCTCCCTGTCAGTAGAGAGATATTAAAAATAGCACCAGAGGGAATACATTGCAACGATGGGCTGAGTAGTGCGAAACAGAGTTTGATCAACAAAGAGATACGCAGCTCTCCCTCTTGGGTAGAGGTCGTCAATTGGTTGCAACTGTGACTTTGAGATGAAAGCCGGTCCCTGGCCAGCTTTTTGGTAATTATTGTGATTATGAGACACACCAGGCAGGATGTTTGGTAGCTACTGAGAGAAAACTTCCTTTTTAGCCAGAGCTTCATTTACGGTGCAGAAGCCCTAATCTGGTGCAATCTGGAGCCATTCTGTGTTTCCACTGCAGTGGAGACAGATTTTATGTCTATTTTCTTTCTGATTTTAAAAGAACATCTGAGAAATTGTGCTAAATGGGTGGAAAAAAGAAAGCTGAGCAAAACGTAGCTACTTTCAGCAGGATTTGCTCTACAGGGACAATTTGCTGTACAGTAAAACCACAGATCAGAGTGGAAAATTCTGCAGATGATTCATCTGACAATGTGTAAATTAAAGGCACAGCAGATCATTTCTATAATGACCAGCACAGTTCGACCAAGAATAGCACATATTAAAAAAGGTCGCAGATATACTGTATATTCCAGTTTTACAGATATTATAGTCACAGAATGTGTACCTATGTAATTTCATGAGAGTATAGTACTTGCAGAAAGCAGTAACCTTTATTTCTGTTTGTAATCAGAAATAAGACTTCCACTGCCAAGCACATCCAAAAAAATATGCCATAAGGAAAACATTCCCCTGATCCATCACATCAATAACAGTGTGGAGATGTCGTTGCCAAAAATATGACCATCATTTAGAGGGTGGACATTACATTTTAAATACTGAAGAACAATTATATAACCGTATCACAAAACTATGTGGACATAAAATATCGACTTGAGCTACAATTATTACACAATCTTGCCTGTATCTTTACTTCCGCCAAGAACAAAATAAGCTATCTGCAATTGTAGAAAACAATCAGTCTAGCAACAAGATCAACACTGCAACAGCATCTCTGTAATATTGATACTGAAGTGCTCTGAAGGCCATTTTCACTACAACTACAAATGAGACACAAGATGGAGGCAGTTAAGCTTTTATGAAACTAGACAGATCGAGTCTGCAGTGACATGAAAATAGTGCTGGTTTCAGTTAAGTGGATGAGCGGACTGATATCCACCTTTTTCCTACACCCCATGATGCTTTACCTGAATTATAGGAGTAAACAATAAACAATCAGGGAAGTTTTTGAAAAAGCCGTGTACAATGAGGTGGCAATTACACAGTTCCAATTTACAATGGATTTTTTTGTTTATTACCCTCATACATCCTTACACTTTAAAAAATGCATGGTTCTGCACAATTCATTCAGGTTGTCCCAACACAAATTGATTAAGTTAACTTAAGTTAAGTTGAGTGGATTGAACATAAACAATTAAGTTGTCTCAGGCTCATTTTACATAATTATTTTGAACAAGCAGCAAAACAATTTTTTGAGTGTATTATTTTAAAGTAATCTTTTTCAGTCCTTTTGAAGTTGAATGTTTTCACAAAACATTTTATCTTACCATTAAGAATTCTCATAAATAGCAGTAAAAGATTAGATTTTCTTTTAAAACACATTCATAGCTGCTGAGACAAACCTTTATCAAAGAATAGAAGTTTTAATCTAAGAGTAAGGGCAGAGTTGATCTCATTGCTATGGATGGTGTCAGCATGATTACTAACCGTGCACACCGTGATTGAATGATGTCTCTGTCAGATATTTATTCATATAAACATTGTGGAGTGCCAAATTATGTTACCATATTCATATAATTAAGCAAATATATTTTTATATGCTAGTACATATTTGTTCAATATATTTTGAAAATGTCCAATCTTTTAATTTAAAAATTATTATTTAACATTTTTGCATAAATATATTTTAAAATATATATACTTGTCTGTTTTTGTGTTGTTGTTTTTTTAAATAAAACCAAACTGTATGGGAATACTCCTATGATTAAGGTGATAACTTTTTTTAAATAAATGTTTTATTTTAGTTTTTATGATAGTTTGTTGTTTGCTCTCAGTGATTTTAGGAACCCTTTGAGTTTTATGAGAACACTTCCTAATATTTCACTGATTTAGGAGCTAATATTAGTTTTAAAACTCTTTGTAAAATACTCATATTTCAAAACATTCATCTCAGAACTGAGACTGACAATCTGACAATATTTTTAAGATTTCCTCCTAAAGCTGCAAGTTAGGAGCTGCTTTTTTTTAGCTTTAAAATGTTTTGTCACTACGGGTCCAGAAGTGCAACCAATAATTTTAAATGTAGAAAAGTATTTTAAAGTAGTAATGTGTGGAAAAAGGTGGATACAGCAGGATATTAGGTAATATAAGGCAGATGATTGACCAATCAGAATTAATCATGGCAAGAGCTGTGCAAATAAATCAATTGTAATGAAGTAATCAATCACTTAAATTTTTATTTGGGGAATACAAATACATAACATTGAAAATATCATACTAATATTCCAGCAGAGCTCCAAATGCCTTCAAACTGAAGCAAGCTCTAATGTCATTCAATCCCTCATTTGTGTCATTATAACTCTTGCGCAGTGTACGTGTGGATGTAAGCCATGTCATATCCTCCTCTGTCCTGGTGGCTGCTGCTGCTGAGGCTTTGGAAAACTAAAAACCCTCTTTAACTCAACTCATTAATAGCCGTGATTATGTCAGTGGAGCGTTGGGAAGAACGGGGTCAGGGACCTGAGTGAAACTCATTTTCCCTGGCTGAACGAAACCTTTTCCCAAACCATCGACTCTAACCTCCGGGAGCAAGAAAAAGAAGAGTTGATCCCAGAATTTCATCTGCACCACATGTAAATCTTGCCAAGAGATGTTATCGACCACCGCTGCCCTATTTTTTCCCCACAGTGACTGTGAGTGGAATACCAGCAGGGACTGTCAAAAACCGCACTTTTGAATACCCTGGAGATGGATGGGCTGGTGGCTTTGAGGGGAAACCAGTACATTGTGGGGAATGTACAATGCCAGAGATGAGAAAAAAAAAAACAACTTATAGTTATTTTCTAACAGTACTCCAAATGATAATTATTATTGTTTCGGTTGGTTGTTTAGATACATAAGCTCTCGTTTTATTCCTCAGGTGTAGCAAAAAATTTTTTCCATGCCTTTCATAAGAGACAGTTTTTTCCTTTTATTGCACACTTTTTAGCCATTGTGACATAATTTGGGGCTCTGGCTGTGTGTCTGGAACACTGAATTTAATGTCTCCACTTCAGTCTCCAATGGGTGGTTTTTGACTGAGCAAGAATTAATCTTCACATTAAAGGGGTCCAATTATGCTAGTACATAATAACTCATTTCTTTTGTAATTTCTTTTTCAACTAATGTATTGTGCCATGATGACAGTACATAATATTTTACTAGTAATTCAGCTAAAAGTACAATTTAAAGTCTTAACTAGGTTAATTAGGTGAACTAGGCAAGTTAGGTTAATTAGGCAGGTCATTACACAACATTACACAACAGTGTCTTCTATAGACAAGAAAATAATAATAAAAGTAAATAATGTCTTCAGGGGGCTAATAATATTGATCTTAGCAGTTTTTAATAAAAAAAAAAAACATTCCAGCCAAGCTAAAAGAAATAATAGAAAATACTGTAGAAAAATGCCCTTCCTCGGTTAAAAGTCACTTGGGAAAAAATGTCAAATTAAGAATTGTCTTCAACTATTGGTCTTGAATGTTCCCAGAATATGTATATTAAGTTTTAGGTTTGCATATAATTTATTATATCATGCTATAAATGCCTCTTTTTAGGCAGAAGCATTGTGTGTCTCTTTAAATGCAAATGAGTTGTTGCTCTCCGCCCCCATCCATTAGAGGGCAGTACCTTTAAGGCTCTAGCATTCTGGCAACAATGAACAAAACATTTGTGCAGTATTTGTCAGTTTAAGATCATTAATGTATAGTTTTCAGAGTGAAGCATGTGAAAGCCGACTGTCACACTCAATGTTTTTTTTAAAACAAAATAAACACACATGGTAAATGTTATATATGTCAGTGTAAACTGTTTAGTAGGATATTGCATGTGTTTAAGTTTATTAGATTAATGAATCTGCATCTCCTGGACATTGCGACAATACAGTAGTAATGTAGTAACCTTGAGCATGCCTTGGGTGGGAATGATTTGGGTATACTGTGAAATATATATATTACAATTATATATTATTATTATTTCTATGACATATTTTGGTTATAGTATTCCAAAAATTATAATTGATATAGACTTTGCAGATTTCTTCATGCACTAAAGTGAATTGAAAGTGCACGGCACATAATAGGAGCCCTTTAGAGAAACTCTCCAAATCTTCTATGTAGAAATCAGCAATAATCAGTTAGCACTTGATTATTGCCTTAATATCATAATATAACTAAATGAGCCGCAACTCGTTCTTGGCCGCTTGAGGACATGGAAACCCCAATAGAGGAGGGAGGAAATATTTTGAGATAAGATGTACTGTTACAAAGAAATGACTATAAGCCTTAGGACTACACAAAGCGAGGAGAAATGAGTGCACGCATTATGAACTCTCATCGCATTTATGAAAAGAGGAAAATTGTGCACAGGTCTCTCTCAGACCTTTCACTTCTGCCTTCATTATTCTGCTTTGTTTTGACAACATACAGGCCAGCTTGTGCACTACAGCAGCACATCAGGGTTAAACAAGACGGCAACATTCAATATACCATCAAACAATAGCTCTTTTTGAATATCAAGAACAACTGAGCATATTATATCATATTATATTATATATACTGTATATAATTTATAGTCTTAGAGTTTTAACTGTAACTATCTGAACTGGTGTTTGTTATGCAAAGGCTATTATCACGTACTGAATAGTATTTGTCTGATTTTGCAGCTGTTCTTGGACTCTAACATGCCTCATTATATAGGCTATTTGCACCCCACAGAGCAATGTTCTTCGAAAACATTGATACAGTACACTGAGCACATTACAGTCTACCCTCGAAAACAATAAGGAGTAAAAGGTGGAGCTGCTGTCAAATCTTGCTCAAAACTTCGTTCATGCCATATATGCAAACATTCAGTTTATATCATTTTACATTTATAGAATTTGATCATAAAAACTGAGAATGTTAGCCTAACAGAAAAGTGATACGGCTTTCTTTGTTGAGAAAAGCTTAAGTCGTGATATTCAGCCTAATATATTAATGATAATCTCGCAAATTGCTCTCCTGCTTTGTTGCAGACATTTTGCAAATTTATGCCACTGTTTTCATTACTTATTAACACACAAACAAGCTATTTTTTATTTAACATCCATTGTAAAATGTATTCCCAATGAATATTTAAACAAGGAATTTACTTTCGACAGGTGGAGAAAATGAGCTTAAATGCTTTTTTGTTTGTTTTTGTTTTTACATTTCAAAGTTGTCTAAAACAGACAAAGAACGATAGCGATAATCAACAAACATTTGCAACCAATTAAATCTCATATAAAACATATCTATGAATAAGCAAAGTAGCTATATCTCTTTTGGAACATATCAGCAGTATCAAATGTCTCTGCAAGAATATTATGAATCCAATAGCTTTGTACTTTAATTTAAAAGTCATCAAAACATATGTTTGCTTTTTGTTTTATCCTGCAAGCCTAGCCTTGTTCTTCCTACAGAATTTCTGCTGACTGTTAATCCTAATTTGAAGAGTTCAGATGCAAAAACCTTTAAGTGCTGTCTGAAATGTTCTTCTAAAATGAACATTTGTCTGAGGCTCCTGTGTGTAGGTTCAGTAATTTCACTTTTAAGGCGTTATTTGTATTCCCTTTAAGGTGAAATATACATAAACATACACATAAACTGAACATAAACATAGGAGTCTGAGAAAAATGCGCATTTTAGAAGAACATTTCAGACGGCAGGTTTTAGCATCTGAACTCTTCATTTACCTTTTAAAATAATAATAATAATAATAATAATAATAATAATAATAATAATAATAATAATAATTGTATAATCATTTTTTTGACTTTTAAAATGTAACTTTGTTAGAGTTATGTTTGTCATTTCTGTTGGGTTTGCGTTTTGAGAGTTCAGGAAGCGCAATGAACTTTAATTTAGTTTGAATTGATTTACAAAAAAGGTAGTCTAATCTGGCGAGCTGCGTGTCTGTTTCTGCTTGTTTCAAACTCACACCAAACACAGAACAGTCCAACTTTTACCTACCTAAAGGCAAAACGAAGAAAAACGGTAGCCAACAAAGAATGAACATCCCCACGACGATGGCGAGGGTTTTAGCAGCTTTCTTCTCCCTGGAGAACTTCATGAGTCTCACGGACAGTGAACTTCTGAACGGGTGATTTTTGGTTTTCGAGCTCGTGCTCGAGTCCTCCGGCATGCTCCTGCAATGTATCCTCAGCACCACTTCCATTGATTTATCTCTCTCCCGTTTCACGCCCGCTTCCAAACTTTTTGTAGTCCTGCGGGCCACGATGTATACTCTAATGTACATGACTAAAATCACCATGAGCGGGAGGTAGAAGGAGAATAAGGAGGAGAACAGAGCATAACCCGGTTCCTCCGTGATGCTGCAGATGCTCTCATCTGAAGGTGGAGGTTCCTTCCATCCCAAAAGTGGTCCGATTGAAATGACCATCGAAGAAACCCACAACAGCACGAGTATGACACCCGCTTTGCGTTCGGTCATGATAGTGGGGTATTTCAGACAGTGTTTTACCCCGATGTACCTGTCTATAGATATAATGCACAAACTTAAAATAGACGCCGTGCAGCAGAGCACATCCACCGCTGCCCAGATGTTGCAGAAGACCCGACCGAACACCCAGCATCCCAGCACCTCCAGAGACGCGGAGAACGGCAGCACGATGATGCTCAGCAGAAGGTCCGCTATGGCCAGGTTCACAATGAAGAAGTTAGTGACCGTCTGCAAATGTTTGTTGCACAGCACCGAGAGAATAACCAATATGTTACCCACGATGGCCACCGAGATAAAAATGGCCAGAAAGATTCCCACACCGATGACTTGGGAGTCGAGGGTGATGCCCTCACAGGTGGTGTTGCTGATGTTGGAGAGAAAGTCCGAGGGGAATTCATCCTTGCTCTCGTTCAGCAGTTTAGAAAATGTCATTTTTCAAACTCCATAAAGACGACTTTTACTGTTTCGGTCCGATGGTGTTGTCTGGTCTGTTCGTTGTGAGTTTCATCATCTTCTTCATCTTCATCATCACTCTGTGAAGGTGTCTTCAGATTCAGGTTCTTTAAAAATGATCCAAGATATAGCCTATTTATAAGATGCTGTCTCTTGAAAATCTCATCACACCTAAAATTTTATCCATTACCTGAAATGTCATTTAAAGTAATTTTACATCTGTTTCGGAGGTAGAATGATCTAATAAGCTGTACATAACCACAGTGGCGGTGCACTGCAGGTCTTGTGGAGAGACTACTTCTTGTGGCATCCTCAGCAAACACTCCAAACTGCATTACAGAGGCTCAACGTGGACCCCAGTGCTCCAGGTCTCCTCCTCCAGCTCTGAGAACTTGGTGACGCGTCGCACACTTATTGCAGTTCTTCATATCACCACTAGAGGGTTCTGTGATATAATTGAACACAAGGGAACTGCTTTGGTATCTTTGAACTAGTGCCATTTTATTTAGCAAGTCTTCTGAGGTAAACAACCACGTAAAGTCAGTGATATTTGCATAGCACTTTTCACAAAATAGTATTTTTACATAAACGTATCCCATGGAAATAACTGAAAATAAACTAACAATAGCCTATGCAAAACTAATTACCTCATTTTCAAGAATGCTGTTTCAATGAGTTGTGGTCAATAAAGTGTTTCTCCGTTTTTCCTTATGTTATAATATTACAAAAACCTCTCTAATTTTAAATACGTTTTAATTACATTTTGAAAAAAAAAATATCTTTACTGAATTGCCATTACAAGATTAAAACAACAAAAATAGTGCACAGGACACCTTTAAACTTATTAACTTATTTTTGCACAGTGCAATATATATATATATTTGAGAAAGCATTAAAATAACAATGGGAAATGGAGAAAAAAACACAACAACAACATATTTACAGTATAAATAAAACTTTGCCACAACTGTGGTCTGCTCAAATCCTATTCACTTTCAAGCTTGACCAATAGTAAGAGCTTGTGGGTGTGGCTCTGTAACACTGAGACTGAGCTAAATTGTTTTTAGCCATGTGAGATAGCCTGGTGGCTAACACATGTCAACTTGACCATTTAGATTTGCTTCCAGAAGTGCAAGGTGAACTTAACCATCTTTCGAAAATACACAGACACAGAGAACATTGTAAAACAAAGCTAGACATGTGTAGTGCAAGGAATTTGATGCAATGTCTGAGTTTCAATCAAGACGCTGAACTTGCAGAGTTCCTCTGAACAGGTAAGCTAAACTCAGGTGCTTGCAACACAAATGAACTCTTAACTGTCATACACCTGTCAAAGGCTATAATAAGGATATTCATTATTATAAGGAAGAGTGTGGTGACTGAAGGCCAAACAAATATGCTTTGTTTGTTTGCAAATATGCTTTAATATAGCAATTGCACCAAGTGACATCAATATAGCGTAGAAGCTACATACATCAAATTTACATAAATGTATATATTTTAAAAAGTTAATTATTACAAATGACACCGATATGTGTAAACCCCTTAGACACAAAATGTTCCTTTCCCAGTTGCATGTCTAGTGAATGTTAATCAATTTACAATACTAGGTAAACAATTTACAATAGTAGGTAAATGCTGAATTTGTTTGTCTGACTGTTTTAACACAGACAACATCAGAACTAGATGAAAAGCCAAAAAGTGGCTAAGCAATCTTTAACATTGAAAACCCCACATAGGAAACAACTGTGGACATAATTAAATGGGAAACAAAACAAGCACTATGCATTTTCTTTGTCACATCTATGATCGTATATGGCACAATACCACAATATTTAGGAAAATCTTTGACAGTTTTTTGGAGTAGAATAAATGCCACCTGTATGTCCAGATGCATACTAAAAGCTGAGGGCCAACTTAAGAGCCTCAGGGTCCCTTGATGAAGAAGCGATTAGGCAAGTACATTAAGAATATGCAAGACACCACCACTTCTGACTGTCAATAACCGTCAGTGTTTGAATAATTTATGTTGCCTTCCAGGTAGTCCTCCTCAAGAATGCATCTGGGAATAGTGCAAACATATTACACATAGATGTTCTGGGATCAGTGCAGCAATATTTAATACGATTGTTATCTAAAAACGTCATGTTTGTAACTTATCACAATATGAGCAGGAGGCATGCTCTTGTGAGGATGAATCTGTTGTCTGTAGGGTTGTATGCAGCTGTTTTGTCCTAATCCCAAGCAAAGAAGCTTAGTTCCAGCTGAGAAGAGGGAAAAGAGGCTACAATTCGCACATGATCACCAAATATGAATTGCTAAAATTGGATAGACACTGCATGGCCTGCAAAATCCTGCCTGAAAAAGGCAGATGGTATGGTCAGAATCTGGCACTTCATAAATCCACACATCCTTCCTGCCTTGTGTCAACAGGGCACAGCGGTGACGCTGGTGTAGCAGCACTGGAGATGTTTTTTTTTTGCGTGACACATTAAACCAGCCGAGCATCAGCCGAATGACGCAGGTTGCCAGAGCATTGCTTTGATTATGTGCATCCCCATATAGCCATAAACTACCTATTTTCAAATTTTACTCCAGTGGCATTTAGAACTATAAAAGTGAAGGCTTTAAAGTATGAATGTGCAGCTGTAAAGTCAGCATGAACTGCATGAAATGAGTCAGCATAGGCAAAAAATCCCCAAGGAATGTTTTGCAGCACTGCTCAAACCAGAATGCTCAGAAATCTGCCTATTGTCAAGACAAAGGGAGGTTCAGTCTGAGACTATATGAAAATATATGCTATGAAATCAGGAAAAACAGCAAGGGATGTCAATTCTGCATCATAATATTGACATCATAAGTTCTCTCAAGATGTTCATGTCTACATATGTTTTATTTTTATATTTATAATAAGTTTGTAATCACAATAATATGTAATATTTCATTTTAAACTTAAAATTAGGTTATTTTACATTAAATCTAAAAGCTCCCTCATCCTCCATAGTCAGGGAGAGTCAAGAGATGTTCAAAGTCCAGAAAAGGAACTAAAAACATTGTCAACATTTTCTTCCGGGGGTTCAACTGTAATTAAGCTTCAAAGAACACTTTTGTGTGCTAAAAAAACTGTATGAATGACTTTGTTCAACAATGTCTTCTTTTCAACGTCAGATTTTTTTGGTGCAAAAAAAGTGTTCTTGCTCACATTGGAAGTTTTGACAATTTTTGGTTTCTTTTCTGGACTTTGAACATCTTGTGACCATTGTGACTATGCTGCATAGAGGATGAGGGAGCTCTCAGATCTAAAATATCTTCATTTGTGTTCCAAAGATGTGAGTAATGAGTGAGTTTTTTGTGAGTCAATGGTGAGTAATTAATAACAATTTATTTATTAATTTTTTTGCAAACTAACCCTTTAATATTTAAATATTTGCTTTTAAAAAATGTGAAAGAAATGGAAAGCAGGAAATAATCCTAATCATATTACTGAAATAATGGTCCAGCAGTCAGATTTCCTATGTAGCTAATTAGAAGGCTTTGGAGTGCCTTTTTGCGTGTCAGTTATTTTATACATCCTCAATAGCGAGTGTATATATGGCAAACAAGAAGCTGAGAGTGTGAGATGAATGTAGGGCTTCCTTGAGTGTCAAGGGTGCAAAATGTTCATGATTTCTCATCTGTCACAGCTTAATCGTCCTTAAAGGTACGGGAGGACCAGAGAAAATTAAGAAGCAAGAGCAAGCATCACTTTTCATTGCTTCAGGATATAGAGTTTCAAAAGGGTAAGAAATAGATGCTTGACAGGTAATTGTATTGCTGTAGAAAGAAGACGTGTGTCTAATTCTTTGGATACCTTTAACAGAATTTCTAGGATGCTCATATTAAGGATCGGTGGTTAAAAGTCATCCAGTTGTTGTCTAACTCTCGCTTTATTGCAATTATTGGCTTCCCGCTATTGTTATTTTTAAGGCATTACATTAGATCTCACTTCTATACCAACAAAGCTGATGTTATGTGTTTTGGAAAAGATTCCAGGTCTTGCTTTGAAATTGTCAAATTTGACATGACAACCGCAGCAGCATTGCCCTCTCTGTAGCTCTAACTGGAACAGTTTTTGCTCAGCTGTCAGACTCGCAATGTCATTACTCTTCCCTATCTGAGATGTTTATGAACAGTGGTTGTGCTGTCACACTCTCCAGGTCCAGGTCTGCTAGGTTTCATGAATGAATGATTTTTTTTCCCTTGACGGAATCCTCCACCTGAACACCAGTAGTTGCCTTCAATAATGAGCTCTTTAACACTTTGTTCATTTTTTTTAACAGGATGTTTTTAATCTGCTAACAACACTCGAATAGATGTCTAAAATATATAGATGATTAAAAACTATCACACAGCTCTGCCATTATTAATTGATGACTAACCTTTAATTATGCATTTTAATTGATTGATCGTTTCTACTACTTAAAGATGATTAAATATTAATTATTTGTGTTAAATGGGAATATCACATTGCTTCTACAGTTTTCTTTATGTTCTTCTCCTGCCTCTTATATTGAAGTTTTTGTCTTACACTTTTATTTATTAATTTTTTTTTTGCCATTTCTTAAATTTTTTATGTAGTGTTTTCGTTGCTGGAAGCTGTGATGGAAACAAAAAAAATTGTAAAATGTAAACTCATAATTTCAGGAAGTCAAAATTGTAAGATGTATAAAAACCATATAATAAACAAAGCTAAGCAAACTGTACTAAAATATTCAAATGAGATAATTCAAAGGGGCGACACGGTGGCTCAGTGGTTAGCAATGTCACCTAGTTCGAGTCCCGGCTGGGTCAGTTGACATTTCTGTGTGGAGTTTGCATGTTCTCCCGGTGTTGGCGTGGGTTTCCTCTGGGTGCTCCGGTTTCCCCTCACAGTCCAAAGACATGTGGCACATGTGAATTGAATAAACTAAATTGGCCGTAGTGTACGAGTGTAAATGGGTGTGTATGGATGTTTCCCGTTACTGGGTTGCAGCTTGAAGAGCATTCACTGTGTAAAACATATGCTGGATAAGTTGGCGGTTCATTCCGCTGTGGCGACCCCTGATGAATAAAGGGCTTAAGCCGAAGGAAAATAAATGAATGAATGAGATCATACAAATTAGTCACTTAAGCAAAAGTTATGAATTGCTGTGAGATTTTAATGGGGGAAAAAACAAAACAATTCTGACTAAACCAAATGGCCAAAACATGTTATGAGATAATAAATTGCCACTGTAAGAATTAACTCTCAAATGTGAGAATAAAAGGGCCTCACAGTGGCGCAGTGGGTAGCACGTTCACCTCACAGCAAGAAGGTCGCTGGTTCGAGCCTCGGCTGGGTCAGTTGGCATTTCTGTGTGGAGTTTGCATGTTCTCCCTGTGTTGGCGTGGGTTTCCTCTGGGCGCTCCAGTTTCCCCCACAAGTCCAAAGACATGCGGTATAGGTGAATTGGGTAGGCTAAATTGTCCGTAGTGTATGAGTGTGAATGGGTGTGTATGGATGTTTCCCAGAGATGGGTTGCAGCTGGAAGGGCATCCGCTGCGTAAAACATATGCTGGATAAGTTGGCGGTTCATTCTGCTGTGGCGACCCCAGATTAATAAAGGGACTAAGCCGAAATGAAAATGAATGAATGAATGTAAGAATAAAAATAAAATAAAATCTGAATTTTATTATTGAATATTTAGAATTTCTGAGGCAGAATCCATACAATTGACTTCTTCCAGCTAATCTGTCATTTCCTCCAGTGGATCATTGTTATTTATTCTCAGCACTTAGGGAGTACCAATAGTAATGCACCCATTACTTTCATTTTGATAAAGTGTGCATTTATTTCTACCATAAACTTATTGTAGATATTCATCTTTAACTGTGTAGGGGAAAAGAAGGTTGTGTGTTTGAAGCTAAAAGGTATTTAACAGTGCTCCATTTATACGACAGTCAATCAAGAACAGTCTTTATGGAAACCTCTGTGAAACCGACACTATGCATGTGTCATAGGCTGTCTGCTTTAAAATACAGTGACGTCCTTTGGGTCTATGACTGACAGAAGATGCCAATGAGTCACACGGCAAATGAACAACAGGCGCTTTTACCTCTCTGATGAGAGCCACCATCACCTCGCACATCCGAGATTATCGACTACGCACAACCAGGCTGTGCATTTCGCTCAGTCTGAGTGATTCTGTTATGCTATTTTGTAGTTGAGGTCTTTCTAATAGTTACTGCACTGAAAGGATATCTGCAGTGGACGGATGCTGTTTTATGTCGTAGTGATGAGACATTCAAGATGCACATCCGACACAGTTTTTTTTACGGGATGGTTGAGCTGTTGGTCTAGCTAATTTAACCACAGAAAACCACTGATTGGGCCAAACATAACCACAGCTGCAGCCCGGGGTTTGCAGGTTTTTACACACACTTTTATTATATAGTGATTCCCCTGATAATGTACTTGTCGCAGCACCAGTTAATTTCCACACCACTCAATGTGGAAAATTCCAGCTGCCAATCACCTCCACCAGCTGTCCGAGCTTCAAATAGAGAGGAATTCAAGCCTAATATTAGCTTAATATTCAAGTGTTTATGTGAAATATGCTGCCCCCTCGAGAAACAAATTTAGCATAGGATTGTATTTACATTACTATAAGATTACAACAAGGTTTAAGTGAGCAGACACATGCAGCCACTTTATTAGGCATACTATGCTTGCAATGTGGTTAAAAGTCTCTATTGCCTTTAGATCTGCCTTAATATTTCGTGACAGTGAGTCAATAGTTTGCTGGAAACATTCATCAGAGAGTTTGGTCCATATTGACATCTCATTGTCGCTGTTGGCTGAACATGATTGATGTGATTCTTCCACTCCACTGTGAACAGTGATAGTGAGCTTGAGAACTTGAAATTTTTTTGAGCTTTGTGGCATCATCCGGTTTGATGTGTTCAGTTGTAAGTTGTTTTTGACAGCTTGAACTTTAAATATGTCCCAGGGTTGCCAGGTTTTCAGAACAGTCATAATCAATATACCAATATAACCAAACTCAAAATATGCAACTCCCGTTCGTAAAACATCCAGTTAATGTAATGGATGTGGATGGGCAAATGTAGGACAACTGTGGGGGAAGTAAAGTGCAAACTTGTGAAGTTTAATTAAAATAAAATATATTTTAAAATTCTAAAATTAAACCAATAGACTTTCTTTAGTAGATACTGTATACTTTTTTTAGTTATTGTTTGGCAACAATCCTAAAGAGACCTTCTAATCTGTTAGTATAGAAATGGACCTCACAGAAGTGTGATGCTCCGCTTCATATTTCTAGTACATGTTTTTATCACTGGTCGTAGAGATGTAAAGATTCCCTGAACTCGCTATTCGATACAATTCATGATACTGATGTTTTTTTTCACAATATATTTTTTTAACAAACTGAGACAATTTAGAAATAAGCAAGTGCCCTTTTAAAAATGCAGTATTTGGGATTGACATCTAGTGGCTAAACCGAGCACTGAGTGGGGCAAATGAAACGGAATTTGCCATTGATGAACGAAGTTTTCATCAATCACGTTTTCAATGCAAAATTAAATAATAAACCCTACATAAGGGCTACGCAGTTTTGATTTTGTTCTTCATTTAAAAACTGCATGATACATGTGTTATCTTTGTCTAATATTTAAATCTGTTTGATGATCTGAAACATTCAAGTGTGACAAACGTACATAAAAATAATAAATTAGTAAGGAGGCACACCACCGTATAGTGTATCGTA
Source organism: Danio choprae (assembly GCA_903798125.1). NCBI lineage: Eukaryota > Metazoa > Chordata > Actinopteri > Cypriniformes > Danionidae > Danio > Danio choprae. The sequence continues at coordinate 4,081,225 of CAIGQW010054073.1, read as the reverse complement.
TATTTCACTGGGAGTTGTTGTATACTGCCTGCATTGGTGGTTTGGTAAATCAGTAGCTGAATCATCACTGTTTGTTTGTTTTAGTTTTTTTGTCATATGGTCTAGGTCTAAGGCACATCCTGTGTTTATTTATTTAGATTTTCCCAACATTTTTATTGCAAAGGTCAATATATTAGATCAGAAAATGCCATTAAGAAATAGTATTATTATTATTATTATTATTATTATTAAGTAAAAACACAACATCCAAACTTCATAAATGGTTTCATATTTATCTAATCCTCTCAATTTGGATGTCAGATTCCATAAAGATAATTTCGTGACCATAATATTTCCGATGCATGACTAAACCCCTGCCGTCCTCATAATGTGAACAGGACATGAATGACTTCACATGTGTACAATCCAGACTATCACTATTTTAGTGCTATTAAAACAACAATCCAAAGTCCATTGCCCTGTCCTCATAAAACTGCTCCGATCTGGGAACAACATTCTTGTTTTTAACCGTCATAAGAGAGATGGCATTTCTTCCTTCTCATCAGAGCAGAGGGTCAGCTTCTACCAGCTTTAAGTAGCACATGTTTTATGAGTTCCATGTCGTGTCCTCAGTTCCATCTGGGTCTCTTGGGACAGTCAGAAGCGCCGCACCGGACACTGTGGTCCATAGGGTCACATTTTTCACAGATGTCTCCTAGTGGGGAGACATCCGTATCACACAGAGTGCATACACTCGCACACATATATACAAACCCCCCACACTACATGTGTCACACCTCTGCATGCAATTACTGACTCACAAGCATCGCTTTGTTTGCACAGTATACATACAAGCAGGATTGTCTTGGGCAGTGGTTCTTATTTATATTCATTAAAGCATTCCTGAACAGGCATCATGTGCATTTTGTTGTTGTTGTTGCTGCTCATGCTGACAATCGAACTGTCTAAAGTTTAGCATGAACAGGGTAAAGCCACGGTCACACTAGAGTTTGAGCATGCAAAATTCTGGTAAAGTCTAGATGGGATACAACTGCGGATACTTACATAAGTATAGCATATTTTTGTGACACTGTACAACAATAAATAATATTTTTACATTACTGTGAGGGTTGGGTTTAGAGTTGGGGTAGATGTTCATAAAATACAATTAATGGGTAATTTAATAAATAATTTAAATAGTTCTAGTTAACTTACGACAGCAACTGTATCCCTTCTAGCAACAACTCCAAATTTTGTTGGACAATGCTGTGAAAAGGGGCAGGATAAAACAAGCAGATGTGACATTGATGAAACGAACGTTTGCTCGTTACTTAAAATTTCTGCATAGAGGGGTCAAGTTTTGATCTATTGGTCTCACACATTCACATGATGCGAAATCGCAGGTCAGAGTTCACCAAACTTTTGAATGCAGCGACATGTGAACGTTGTCACAGGAGTTCGCGTTTCCAGTCTGCTACATTGCGCATAAATAGAAGCGAAAGTGGCAAAAAGAATGGCAAGCCAAAGGGCTCACAATTCCACCTTAGATACATGTCTTTTACTTCAGTACGACTTTTTTTTTTTTTTGGTTCTATGAACATTTTTGATTGATTAATTTCTGAACGAGTGCCATATACTACACTACTGGTACAGATCTATGGATAAACCTTTTTTTATAATTTATTTTATTCAACAATATTCACAGTTCACAGAATTAGTCTGTTCTGGTTCTGTTCTTCATTGATGTAACTGAGGATGCTGGACAACAGAGTTGAGGATCCACGTGCAGTTTATTACAAGAATGGTCAGGCAGGCAACGGTCAACACAGGGACAAACAGATGTATACAGGAAATCCAGAATCGTAGTCGACGTCACAGGCAAAGTGTTCGATACAGGCAGCAAACAGGACAAACAAGAAACAATGCAAGGGTCAAAAGGCATGACAAGACAAAACAAGGAAAACGCTTTGTGGTGTTACAGATTAACAAGACTCAGCAAAGTCTGTGTGTGTGTGCTGTATATATAGTCTGTGTAATCAGTCCTTGAGCAGCTCCCAGCTGCATGTGTGTAATCTAAGGAGAACTGGAACAGGTGTGTGTTTATGATGAATGACAGGGTTTGTAGTCCATATGGTGACAGAATTGTAGTCCAAGTGAAAGTGAATTTTCTCCTGCGATCTATAAGGGTTACATCACTGGTGATCATGACAATTGATTAGGTCAGAGAAATTCAAACTTACAGGCTGTGTAATTTAGCGGGAGGGGCTAATAATATTATATTCAAAATGCTGTTAATTTATGCTAATTCTCTGCACCTGCATGTGGAAACCCAAGACGGCGTCAAAAACAGCATTATAGACTATTGTCGTGCATTTATTATGGTGTTTTGATTCAGAATGGCATATTCTGAGGCACAAATATTGTTTAAATACTGTTCTGAAGTCAAACCTGCAAATGTATGGCGTAATTATGAGCCCTCTTGCTTGCCATAGAAAAGTGCAGTGCATTGTGGCTTACACTGTAAAAAAGGCAGGGTTCCACACAATTCATTCATGTTGTCCCAACACAAATCGATTAAGTTAACAAATGAAACTTAACAAATTAAAGTGGATTGAACATGAAACAATTAAGTTGTCCCAAAAACATCTCAAGAATTGTGTTGTTTCGCTCATTTTTTATAGGTAGTTTGAATAAAGATCCTTTATCTCTAATCAAAGACTTCATTGTGAGAAAAAAACAACCCAAAATGAAGTTATATTATAAGTTGAAATAAAAAGAAGATTATGGGCCATAATGAGTGCATTTTACAATAAAAATACTGTTTCAGCTCTTCAGAATTTCAGGTTTAATTCATTGTGTTATTTGCAATGACTTTGTTGTCCATTGTGAAATTTACTAGCAATTTCTGAGATAAAATTGTTGCGAATGAAATCTAAAAATGTTTTTGTGCAACTAGTTAAGTCTAATATATGTGGTAATTACATGGCCACAGTTTTCTTTTTCTTTTGTTGAGCATCAGAAAGATGTATGATGAATCGAGTATAAATTGGTTCTTTTAAGTGAATCAAGTTTCAATACGACTCTAACAAGATTTTTAGTGAATACAAACCATACCTGAATTAGTCAGATCCATTTTGTTTATTTTACAGTCATTTATTTTGTCATGTCGTTTTCTGTGAATCAAGAAGCAATACTGCGTTTCAGCATTTTCTTTCTGCTTCATTTTCACATTTAGACCTATATTGCATTGAACAAGCCTCACCTCTGACGTCAAAGAGAGCTGTCCAGACCAGTTGCTCTCTTGGTATTTAAAACTCACCTTACTTTTTTTTTTTTTTTGGTCCTTTAGACTTCAAGTGCCACTAAGCAGCTGTAGCTTCAGGCTTTCTGCATCCAATTGTTTAAATGTCTGCATGGATTTTCCATTAGTGGTAATGCAAAGTGGAGAAATGGAGTGTTGTTCCAGCAGTACTGGCTGTTAAATTATTGTAATGTTGCTTAAGGCTTACACTATATAACGGTAGTATGTGTTATTTTGCTTTGTGAGTACTTGTGTGTTTTTGTTCATAGGCACTCTATGAGAGCAGTGCTAATTTCTACTTATTTAAATAGATTTTTTGGAGGATGTGGGGATATCTAATAAGACTCAAATAATACAAAATGCTTTTGTTCTAACTAGACTTTGCTTGTCCATATTTATGCTGTGATGACTTAAATCAGGCCAAAAATGTTTGTGTTTTTCTAGAACATTTTTAGAACACCCTGCTTTGCTGATAACCAAATTATCTTGCAGCCAAGGACAAAATGTTGGAAGTACATATTTAGATATTTAGTATTTTCCATGCAGATTCTATGTGATATATTATGTTCATCTCAATGCACAGACATTTTTTTACTTTTTGTTTTCCGCTGCACTACTTTAAGATTGAAAACAGAATTAAAAGTTACTAATTCTGTAACTAAATAATTTTATTATTGTAAGGTCACAGATATAGAAATTAAGTTTAAAAAAAAAAGATTTAGCTTGATTTTATAGAATCCATCCATCCATCCATCCATCTGCATGATTCTGTAACTGAACGAGTTTATGAATGAATGAATAAATTAAATAAATAATTAATTAAATAAATTATATAATATATAATAATTATTATATATTATTATATATAATAATTAAATATAATAATAGTGATCATAATAATAATAATATGGTTATTTGTTATTAATAATAATAATAATAATAATAATAATAATAATAATAATAATAATA
>CAIGQW010054073.1:3986591-4026721 GCA_903798125.1 Danio choprae | reverse complement strand
TTATTATCATAACCATAATAACATTGATTGATTGTAAAAATTGATTAATTAATAAATATATTCATTTTAGTTTTTTTACTCTTTTCTTTTTTTTGCATAATAACTGAATATTTAGTGAACTAAAAAAAATTATCAAACTAGTTTAATAACTTCAGAAAAAACCTTTAAACTATTTTTTATAAAGCACATTTAAATATGAATGAATGAATGAATGAATGAATGAATGAAAGAATGAATGAAAGAATGAATGAATGAATGAATGAACGAATGAATGAAAGAATGAATGAATGAATGAATGAACGAATGAATATAATTTAAGTGCTGTTATTGAGCCCCAAAAATAAGAAAAGATATCATTCTCCTTTAAGATCTAATGATTTTTCAATAACAGACTTCTAGCGAGTCAACATTCCGAGCCGCCGGGGTAGAAAGCAAGTCTAATTACACTGATGGAAAAATGGATGGACTGGCTTTTGTTGAAAAGAATAGAGAACAATGGCTAACCAGGAAATGTTACAGCATGAGTAAAAAGACAAGCAGAACAAGCTTTTTGTCAGAGCGTGATTGATATGTTTGTTCTTGCCGCCTGTGCAGCAATCAATGATGAATATGACATCCTGGAGAACAGGGTGCACTTTCAGCCATTATACTTGTGCGTCCATCAAAAGTGATGGAGCGACATCCTTCACAATGAAACTCACTGATGTTTTATGAATATCGAATAAAGATCGCGTTTGGAGTTCAGTGAATACAATGGGCAGGAAGCCTTTGCTCATTAGAAACTCTGTCTGCATGTGCCAAATAACTAATGCAAACACCTTTTAGCTATATTGGTGAATGTCAAATTTTGTAGTCTATATGAAAATGTTGCTTGGTGGTTACAGTGTAAACATTGTGTAATATGTGTTCTACACTGTAAAAAAAATAATGACAAAAAGTCAAGACAATAAATATTTTATGTTGCTTTAACTTATTTTAATAAGATCATTAGGTTTCACAAATGACAAAGTTTAACTAATATTTGAGTCAGAGAAGATTTATTTTGATTCAACTAAAAGATGTAAGGCAGGAAAAACATGTTTACAGTTTAGTCTGTGGATGGAAATATGTTGAAGAGAGAAATGATAAAAGATAAAGGACAAAAAATGGGAAGCGTATAGTTTTTTTTTTTGCTTATTTTAAAGCAGTGCTATTTTAGTTTTGATGAGATGGTATTGTACACTGTAAAAATGCTGGATTCAACACAATTCCTTCATCTTGTCTCAATGCAAATCGACGGAGTTAACTTAATGGTTTTTACAATTTTAGGTTGATTGAACATAAGCAGGGCGACGCGGTGGCGCAGTGGGTAGCACAATCGCCTCACAGCAAGAAGGTTGCTAGTTCAAGCCTCGGCTGGGTCAGTTGACATTTCTGTGTGGAGTTTGCATGTTCTCCCCGTGTTCGCGAGGGTTTTCTCCGGGTGCTCCGGTTTCTCCCACAAGTCCAAAGACATGCGATACTGGTGAATTGGGTAAGCTAAATTGTCCGTAGTGTATGTGTGTGAATGAGTGTGTATGGATGTTTCCCAGTGATGCGTTGCAGCTGGAAGGGCATCCGCTGCATAAAACATATGCTGGATAAGTTGGCGGTTCATTCCGCTGTGGCGACCCCAGATTAATAAAGGGACTAAGCCGAAAAGAAAATGAATGAATGAATGAACATAAACAATTAACTTGTCCATAAAAAACTCTAATTTTAAATAAGTCGTTTGAACAAGCAGCAAAATACTTTTGAGTGTAGTTTTGTTTATATTGTTGTATTAGAAATAGTATTATAGCTATTAAAAAAAATATTTTTATCAACTATAAAATTGATTTAATTAATATTATTTAGATTTTTGTTGTAGTTTTTTATTTTTTATTTGTCACATCTTTTTTTGTAGTTGCAGTTTAGTTGTTGTCATTTGTTTTATTTTTATGTTTTGTCCAAAAATATTTTTTAAATATATGTACCATATCTTTATATATTTCTTATTTAATTAGGATTCAATTTAACAGAATATCAAGTTAAAATTAAAGTTATTTATATTTATAACAAAAATCTCTTAGTTTAAAAAAGGCTCTACAAAAAAGCTTCAACAAGTTTGCATGTTCTGCCCGTGTTCGCATGGGTTTCCTCCGGGCGCACCGGTTTTGCCCAAGTCTAAAGACATGAGGTACAGGTGAATTGGGTAAGCTAAATTGTACATAGTGTATGTGTGTGAATGATTGTGTATGAATGTTTCCCAGTGATGGGTTGCAGCTGAAAGGGCATCCGCTGTGTAAAACATATGCTGGATAAGTTGGCGGTTCATTCCGCTGTGGCGACCCCAGATTAATAAAGGGACTAAGCCGAAAAGAAAATGAATGAATGAATAAAGTAGCTTTATCTATAAATTACAACAATTTATGTGTTTTTAAAAATTGTTGCATATTCAGGACATTGCTCAAATTGTGATTAGTTAGGTAATTTGTTTAAATAACTCAACAACAACAACAACAATTCAGTATTTCATTGATCAATGTGGAAATGATTTTACATGATATTCTTTCAGGCTACTTTTGAGTGACATTTTGATATAGCAAGTTCCCTTCCTCTCGCAGCATCATTTTTTCCCCCATCAAGGTCAGGATTAACCTGTCAATCACACGAGAGCATGCCAAAAGCAAACAATGAATACCTGACAGATAAATCCAGGTGCATTTTGTCACATTTGAAAAGTTGTTTGTGACTCGAATATACGTCACAATCAGGAAGAAAGAATGATTGCACCTTTTATGATGATCTTTAATGTAGCCTCAAAGGCGCAGCATTGACTAATGGCACTGGACTGAGCCCTGGACAGGATGACTAGGGGCTGTTAAGACCCCACCAAGAGCTCTTAAAGTGTTTGAATAGTGTGGGAGAGGGACGGTTTAGAGTGTGGATGAGTGCCACTTTGACAAGGAACTGTGTCTGCAACGTGGTACTGAATAAAAAACACAAGGACACCTCTTTTAATACTTAGTCCTGTTAAACCAGGCTCACACACTGCAATTTTGGCCACAATTTGGTCATTTGTGATGGAATTTGGATATCACAAAATATTCCTATAATCCTATGCTAAAATCTGATTATTGCTTTAACATGTCCACCAACAGCTAATTGATTGTTGTTACAACCAGAATTTCCCTTGGAAGAAATTCTTGCATTGTCAAGACTTCAGACACTTTTCACCATGTCTTGATCTTACAGTCTGACTTTAGCTGTCTTTAGCACACGGTAATACCGGTAATACCAGTTCACACAGTATATTTGATGTAATTGCTGTAAAATTACCAGAATGATTTTACCTGTAAATTTAAAAAAAGCTCACATATGTGTTCACATACATTGTTCACGTTCTGTAATCTTTCTTGAAAAACACCATTCAGAAAATACTGGTAAATTCTGTGACATCATTAGCCAGAAATGACCTCTAAACTGTTGTGCTTGTATTTGTAAACATGAAGGGGGTCAGTCTTTTTGTTGATGGTTTATTTATTTTTTTCATACAATTCATGCAATTTACTGGTACTGTTATCTCATTCCGGAAGATGGACAAAAAAGAGCCTATGCACACATGGTATCTTTGCAGCAATTCACCAGTCATTTTCTGGAAAGATCTTTTTACATGAAAGGTACTATTACTACTATTGATGCACACGAGGATGATTCGGTATTGGTTTAGTAACAGAGCATATTCAGTTATTATGTGCTAACGGTTTTCTGATGTCATTTGTCACAGTAGCATACTATGGTGAGAGTGTTGAGGAATTTGCGAGCATTTAAAAATGTCTCAACTATATTAAAAGCCTACATCTAGGCACATTTAGCTGCTTGTGAGTTTGCTGGGACATTATTTCATTGAAGGTACAGTATAACACAATATCCTATGTCACTGCTAGGGTTCACTGTCACTGTTTAATCCTATGTCACTGCTCAATCTTCCCATTCCCATTAACTTAAAGGTTTATCTGGCTGCTTGTAATTTATGTCAAATTTGTTATATATGTGAAGTACAATTAAAAATTGAGGATTCAGTGCATTCTCAGTGCTTCGTGATATTGAATTTAATTGAATTGATGACTTGATAATCAATTCAGTTCATCTTTATTTCTATAGCGCTTTTTACAATGTAGATTGTGTCAAAGCAGCTCAACATAGATGAAGTTCTAGTAAATTGAAACTGCTTGAGTCCAGTTTTCAGAGTTAAAGTTCAGTTTAGTTCAGTTCAGTGTAACGTAAATGTCACTGCTGAAAGCTAAAACACTGAAGAACATATTCAACAATGTCCCAAACCAAGCAAGCCAGTGGTGACCATGGCCTGGTACAAACTTTACCAGTTGATGAAAGTGGAAACAAAAAAAAAAACTTGGAGAAAAAACAGGCTAACGCTGGGCTGAACTATGGGATCAGTGAATGTTCACGCCCCAGAGTGACACGGGGATCATGTTCATACAGTATGACAATCGTAAAGGATTATTAAAAATCAATGCAAAAGTGTAAGCCGGGCTTTAGTCGCGGGCAAACATGAAAAAGCCAATGGGTGGTGACAGGCTAATGAGTATGATGGCAGGTGCAAAGTCAAAACAGACTTGAATCTGAGTAGGCGAGATGTAGCAACTTTAAGAGTTATTTAAGTCCTCCACCCACTATTGCCATCACTACTCCAACCTGAAGCAAGACATTTAACCCACGCTTTCAAGGGAACGGTCACAGTTATTGTATAGAAAAAAGTCATGCAGGTGACCTATAGAGAATGTTTCCTCAGAGGTGGGCAGAATAAAAGCAACTCTATACATCCTGTCTATCTATATATTTTAACATCTTTTCCATGTTTTAAAAAGAAGTCTCTTGCATGAAGCAAAAACGGTCATTTGTTTACAATATTTTTTTCCATCATCATCATTCAGTGCAACAGATGTAGAAAAGGATACATGCACTGACCTGTTATTAAAATACTTTGTATAAAATAAGTGATAATGTTTTAAATATTTTTTTATTTATTAATTAAAATAATTATATAAAAACAAACTAAAACTTACTGAAAAATAGCTAAAAAGTGGCTGAAGACTAATAAAAAATGATTATGTCCTGAGAAGGTTTTTGTGTTTAATTTAATTTACTTTATTTTTGTTCAGTTACATGTTTTTTAAATCATAGTCTGTATTATCATGTATAATAGTCATTTTTATTTTATTACAAAATTAAAGTATACTGTACTCTGACCTCTTATTAAAATACTGTATATAAAATAAGTGATCATGTTTAAAACATATTTATTTATTTATTAATTAAAATAATTATATTTAAAAAACAAAACAAAACTAAAACTTACTGAAAAATAGCTAAAAAGTGGCTAAAGGCTAAAGATTTTTGTATTTTATTTAATTTAATTTAATTTTAGTTACACGTGTCTTAAATCATGTCTGTATAACCGTGTATAATAGTCATAGTCATTTATTTTATTACAAAATTAAAAAATAAAACCGAATGGATCGAAATGTACAGAAAAAAATGCTTTAATTTGATGCTTTAATTGTATAGATGCTTTCCTTTTTGTTCTTTGACCTATAAACAGTAAATAAACTGCACACTGTGCTATATATTATACGTTTTTTTTTTCTTGTTCATATTAGTAGAGGCTGGCAGAAATATCAAATAGCACAGAGCTTGTTACTTCCATCCAAAATTCAGCTAGAATTAATTACCTTATTAAAAAAACCATTAATGAATGAACAGCGGATGGAGTTTCTTTACGTAGGTGACTATAGGACTACAAGGCAGTAGATGGAATGGGGCTCTTAAAATGTCAAATTTTGCAATCATGCAAAATTTGAGGCATTGATTTATTTATATTGGTTGGAACTGTGTTAATGATTGGAGTTACAGCATCATTAATTAGCAATATGTCTTGGATGGAGGATAATCATTGGCAGTAAGCAAGGTTTTGAGCTGCAGACTTTAGCTGCAGTCTTGGTGAATATTGATTTACATATAAGCCTCCATGAAAAATACATAAACCCTCCATTACGTGGCTTACAGGAATCACAAAACTTGGCTGAAATAAATGTGAGTTGAGGCCTGTTCGAAACAAACACATAGATATGGTTATAAAGAATTTCTTAATTTAATGACTTTGGTCAAGCTTTTTATTCCACGGTTACATATGCGACCGCAACTGATGATCAAGTGACCAAATCATTCATCATTTTGACATTGACATACACACCTATATATTTATTGAACAGTATTTAATAGTAAATTTATTGGTTTAATGACTATTTTTTATTTTATTTATAGATGTATGATATTGTATTATTTATATGCCTGTCTTTAGATGTGTAACGTTTAATCTACACAGCTCTTCTATGTTTGATATTAGTCCTGGTGTTGGTTTTTGGTTGAATGAACAGGCATTCCAGTATTGTCATCACCCTGGCACTACTGACAGCTCTTATTATGGAGTCTCATCCTCTCATGAATATCTCCAGTGCTGGTGGGGTACCCAGGCATATACTGTATGTGTAGGAAAGTTCACCATGTGATCATTTTCTGTCAGCTACTGAGATGAAGTAATGCAAATGCTGTTCAAGGCTGTGGCATACTGAAACTTGTTGAGCCAGATTCAAGCCAACTATAATTTTGATATGTGGAGGAATGCAGCAATTACATAACACAATAATGTGCATAATTAAAAAAATAAATGTTGAGTTATTAAAAAAAGTAAAAATAAAAATAAATAAATAAATAAATAAATAAATATGTATATATGTTGCCTGAATGATCAAGGGGGTTTTCACCACTTTGTGAAGGTATAAGGCTTGCTTTGAATCAAGATATGACTCAAATTTAAACATGAAATGTATAACTTATGCACCACTAATTTAACTAAATGTAATAAGAGGCTTAATTATTGTTCACAAACAGGTTTCCAAAAAAGTTCACACTACTGATGTGATCTTATATATATTCTCCTCTTAAAGGAACAGTCATTTTACCACTCCCTTATAGCTAAACAGTTCAGTTTGACCATTTTTGAATCCATTCAGCCACTGCCCAGTATCCGCTACTGTTCGTAATCATGGGAGAACCACTTTATGTGCTACGTAGCACAGGTATAGTGCTATATAACACCTTACCAACTCCAAAGAACTGCTAAAGAACTGTTTTGGGTTTTTTCGGTAGATTCTACATAGCAATTAAATTGGTTGTCATATAATTGTGATTCAACAAGCTGCTGAAGAACCGCACTTTGTTGGAGTGTTTTGCAGTAATTAGTGAGTAGCGCTGTCGACTCACAGCAAGAAGGTCACTGGTTCGAGCCTCGGCTGGGTCAGTTGGCATGTTCTCCTTGTGTTCACGTGGGTTTCCTCTGGGTGCTCCGGCTTTCCCCCACAAGTCCAAAGACATTTGGTTTCCCAGTGATAGGTTGCAGCCGCAAGGGCATCCGCTGCGTAAAACATATGCTGGGTAAGATGGCGGTTCATTCCGATGTGGCGACCCCAGATTAATAAAGGGACTAAGCCGAAAAGAAAACGAATGCATGAATAATTGCTTATTATTATTATTATTATTATTATTATTATTATTATTATTATTATTATTAATATTATTATTATTATTATTATTATAACTGTTGGCCATCAAGACAGTTGCTAAGCAGTATAAAAATAATTACATTTCTTTATTTAGCATTTATTCATTCATTCATTCATTTTCTTTTCGGCTTAGTCCCTTTATTAACATCCATACATACCCATTCTCACTCATACACTACGGACAATTTAGCCTACCCAATTCATCTATAGCGCATGTCTTTGGACTGTGGGGGAAACCGGAGCACCCGGAGGAAACCCACGCCAACACGGGGAGAACATGCAATATTTAGCATTTATTTTCATACAATGATTTGTTCTCTCAAATGGAACCAGGCAGGCAAATAAGAGGGAAAATCTAGCTTAAAGAAAAAGGTAAATTGACCATGTTTGGATGAAAAAAATTTTAACAGTCAGAATGAATCCTCATCACATGCGTAAATCAGTAGTACTGTTTACATGTACTAATTTTCATCAGTCAAAATGAATTAAATCCAGATTAGGCAAGCTCTGTTTATATGAGACCTAAACATTTTAATCGGATTCATTTTTTAACTGAAGAAAGCCCTCACAATAACGTCACTAGAGCTAACAGAAGTTAAATGTAATTGCCATTCTTGTCTAATTTTTGACATGCCTAAAAAGAAAACTGACGATTTTGTCAAAGCAGAGGCATCATTCACATGTGTATATTATGTGTTCAGCAGTAGATATCATGAATCATATACAATGTGCAAATTTGGTTTATTGGTTTCACATAAGGTTAATTGGTATACCAAATCCTCTATTGGAGCTACCTTAGCAAAATATTTTAAGGTCATGGTGATATACCTCAAATTACATGAGAAAACTGAACCTAAACTTGTAATTACCGGGGGAAAAAACAAACCTTTTATCAGGTTTAATTAAATGCCTCATTTCTTTTCTCATTAACTAAAAGCAGCATGTTTATTGTCTATATTCAATGAGACATTGTTCAAAGTGGTATATTTATGCTGAGACCTTTACAGCCAAAAATACAATGGTGGACAATACAGGATAGTACTGTCAGTGTTCGTCCATGTCATGTGCTATTGTTTTGTCATGTGATTCCTTTGTCCTGTCTTTCCCGCCATCGTCAGTGTCAATTCATCCCACCTGTGTTCATCCCTTGTGTGTCGTTAGTTTAATCATCCTCCTGTCTATTTATACCCTTTCGTCTGTGTCCTTCGTTGTCTTAGTTTCCTGTTCTATCCCCGTACTTGTACCCAGTAAGTGTATTGTAAATAAATCCGTCCTTTTGTTAATATTGTGTTCCCGTCTTGTCATGTCCTACATTGAGTGTGACAGAATACCGGACCAAAAAAGTAGCGGCGTGTTTTCCCCCGATTTTCTTTTTGTAGTCTTTTTGCCCCTCAGTGTTTTATTTTCTTCCCTTCGTGTTTCCCTGGATCCCATCCACCCTTCCGTTTGTCTTCACCGCCTGCTGGAGCAGGGGGAAAGCAGCCCTGAGGACCATATCCGAGCGACTGTGATCAGCTTTCCGGGCGACGTGCTCTGCACATCCATCATCTCTCACAGAGCACAATCGCCCGAAGATGGTCCTCGGGGCAACATCGGCGCAAGTATGGAGTGGACACTGGCGAGTAAAAGATTTCTACTCACCGCCTTCCTGGAGGAAGATATCGTCAGTGCCACTCCAGACCCAGTGACCAGCCAAGCTACACCATCCACCTGCAGGGAGCGCTTGCCAGAGCCCACTTCAGACGGAGAGCCACCCCCAGCCGATGAGCTTAAAACCCCGTCTGACCAGGTGTGCGAGCCGGCAACACCGCCAAGAGGGGGAGTCCTGGCGGATACCCGCGAGAGCAGCGAGAGTCCCGCCCACCCCCCCTATGCAGATGGACAGCGGCTGGACACTGGGAGGCTACTCATTGCCTTCTGAGGCTTCATTTTTAACCTTCCGCTGTATTTAGGCAGCAAAAACCTTCCGCTGTATTTAGGTAGCAACCAACTGTTTCCGCACAGTTTTTTAATCTTCCTTCTGGGAAAAAGCCTCAGCTCCAGGGTCATGAGTAGCTTCCCACGGTCCCCCAGAACTGCAGCCAGTCATCCAGCTCCAGCACTGCTGCAGTCAGCCAGCCCCCCAGCTCGCCCTCCAGCTCCGGAAATGGAGCTCGCTTGTGGGTGCTACCTGTCTGCGTCGCCCTCTGGAGGGTGTCGTCCAGCGTCAGCTCCTACAACCTCCGAGCTGCGGACTCCACCTCGGCCCTTCAACCCTAGGGCTCCGCGTTGGCTCACTCCTCCCTCGTCTTCGTCGTGGGCCATCCGCCCACCAGCTCCGCCAGGCTCCCTCGTCCCTCCGGCTCCACCTTGGTCAGTCGTCGCCCTTCCTTCGCCTCTGGACTCCACTCTTCCGGCTGCAACTCATCGCACCATCCCACCGGCTGTGTTGAGCTCCTCCTTCCCTCCAGCTGCGCCTTGGTCCTCCGTCGCTCTGGCTACGCCGCGGGCTTCCGGAACCCCGCCGTCGCCTTGCTCGGGTGAGCCGCCTGCTTCGCCCGGCCCTCAGAGACCTCGGCGTCACCTTCACCCTACGGCTCTCCGTCACTTCCTTGGGCTCCACCGCCATCAGCGGCGTCTCCCTCGGTCGGCCCCCTAGAGTCGGCAGCCACTCCTCCTCCATGGTTCCTCCCTTCCTCGACTCCGGCCGTCCTTCTGGCTGTGTCCTGGGTCCTCCTGCTCCGGTTCCCTTCCTGTGTCTCCCTCAGACTCCTCCCTTGTACCCTCCCCTTCTACCCTCCTTCATTTTGTTGTTTCCTGTTGAAGGCGTGAGGACGCGCCTTCAAAAGGGGGGTACTGTCAGTGTTCGTCCATGTCATGTGCTATTGTTTTGTCATGTGATTCCTTTGTCCTGTCTTTCCCGCCATCGTCAGTGTCAATTCATCCCACCTGTGTTCATCCCTTGTGTCTCTTTAGCGTAATCATCCTCCTGTCTATTTATACCCTTTCGTCTGTGTCCTTCGTTGTCCGGTATTGTATTGTTCTATGTCGATGTCCTGTCTGAGTTTCCTGTTCTATCCCCGTACTTGTACCCAGTAAGTGTATTGTAAATAAATCTGTCCTTTTGTTAATATCGTGTTCCCATCTTGTCATGTCCTACATTGAGTGTGACAAGTACAGTACAAAGTGTTTCTTTAAAATGACATCACCAGCTATTTGGCAGGGATGCAAATGACAGTGTTTTAGTTGTTTTTGCAGATCTGAGTAAACAGGGATGTTTTTGACACCATAAATATGTGCAAATCGTTTTAAAAAACACAGAAAACCTGTTTTAGCACTAGTTAACGTGTTAAAATGTGCCCTTAGTTATATTTTTGTGTTTTATCTACATACAGCTCTTTTACGTAAATGTTTGATCTTGCCGTTGTAATATTTTAGCATTGCATATGCACTGCTGGGATGTGCATAATGCCTTCATTATCTAAAAATAATTTTTCATTGACGACAGCACTAACTGTAACCTCCTACTAAACCATAATAAGGCTGAAGGCTTTAATGAGCCACACAGGACCTGATATTATTGAAATCATGAAAAATAGATCAATAAATGTCTCTCCAACCGTCTCGATGATTAAATTGTGCTTCAATTACAGACCCACCACACAAGGTTCTGATGGGGGCAGATTGCTGCCCATTTTCAGCAAATGACTGTAATTTAAGTCACAAATCACCCTATCTGCTTAAGACCTTCCTACAGAGAACATCACTCTGATAATGCACTAGATCATTTAAATATGCTCCTCCTCTCTATTTACCACACATTTTAGTGTGTGTGTGCGTGCGTGTGTTTGTGTGCGTGCGTGTGTGTGTGTCTCTGTGTGTGTACTATATGTGGTTTACAAGAACAAAATTGGGTAACACTTTTTTAAGTCACAATTCATGCTATTAAAAAACCATTAACTAAGCCTAATAACTCAATAAACTGCTAATTAGCTGCTTATTAATAGTTATAAGGATTAGGGATGTAAATTAAGATCACACTTTATACCTGCTGAAAAAAACTAATATTGCAATAATAGGCCAGTAATAAGCCAGTAGTTAATAGTATGAATTGTGACTTAAACTAAAGTGTTACCCAAAATTGTATAATGACAAAGTGGTTTACTGGGACATCCCTTGTGTCCTCATAATTCAAAACACTTAAAAATCGTACTTAACAGGGTCTTTTGACATTCAAAGTTTTCCATGAGGGCTGGGTTTAGGGGTAGGGGTAGGGTAAGACCATATAATAATGTGTGTGACGCTCACTTTGTGTGTATGTGTTTATTGATTGATTTATTATTTTTTTATTATGTGGCAGATTAAAAATTAATGAAATTATTTTCTATACAATACTGTGGTACAATACTGTATTATCTTATATATTTTGTTTATTTTTATTTGTATTTTTTTAAATGTACATTTTATTTATTTTTATTTTTTTATTTACTTATTTTTAATATAATTTAATTTTATATTTAATTTTATTTAATTATTCTATGTTAAGATGCTTTGGCACAATCTACACTGTAAAAGGGTTAGAAATTAAGATGAATTGCATTATCATCTCAAAATACTTTTACCACAGTACCACAGTGCATGATTTGTAAATGAATACATTTTAATTTTTGCATTGCATGTCTTTCTTCATTTCTAAAAACAAATTTAATAAAAACAGTTATTGTTGCAATAATAGGCAAGTAATAAGCCAGTAGTTATTAGCATAGAATGTGACTTAAACTAAAGTGTTATCCAAAAATGTATAATGACATCGGTATGACCTAGTTGCTACTTTGTTGTAAGTGGTTAACTGAGACATCCTTTGTGTCCTCGTAAATGTCCTTGAAATCATACTTAATAGGGTCTTTTGACTATTAGGGCTGGGTTTAGGGGTGTAGGGTAAGACCATATAAAAGGCACATTTACATATAAAATACATTATGCCTATCCTCATAAACCACATACACTAGTATTTGTCTATGTGTGTGTGACACTCACTTTGTGTGCATGTGTTCATAGAATTTTTTTTAGTGGAGACATTATTGTGATGAATAGTTTTCTGTGAAACCCCCCTAGAAAAAACCCAGCAGAGCAATCTCTATGGGCCGCTGTTTGGACGTTCGCCCTGCAGTTGAGCTGTTTCTCAATTGCGTAATTTAACAATTACTACTTACTTGTATTTCAACATCTGAATTCTCCAAAACATGCATTATTTAGACATATTGAGATGTGGAGATGAGGATTGTGGTTAACCAGCTCTTCTTTAAGAGCTTCCAGCCATTGCAGCATTTTCATCACATGACTCCGCAAACATCCAGGTCTTTTTTTCCTTAATTTATTTTCCAAACCAAGACTATATAGTTTTGTGCTGTTCAAACCAGCAGCGTCTCCTCAATCCACCACCTGTGGTAATCTCCAACTGTCCTTGCTGTTCACAGTTCACAGCCATCAGTCATGAATGGCTGTAATATTTTGAGCTCTGCTATGAAAGCGCTGACTTTTGACTGGGCTTCTCATGCAGTTAATTGAAAACAGCTGTTGTTGTGTTAGGTATACAGCAAGACTTGCATGATGCTACAAAAATGTATTAAACCACTCTTGGCTCCGTATCACAGTGCATTTATCATAGTTTATTCACTGACATTACCGGGAACAGACCCTTTCAAATGAATCGTTCATTTCGGAGATAATAATCAAGGTCAAAAAGCTCGGGTTTGCCATGGACAAACCTTAGTGTTCCCCGTTGAGAACAAATCTAAAGTGTCTGGTGTTTGAAATTCAATCTACCTGCATTTATCTAATTAAAATCTAGCTAAAACAAATAATGCCCGGTTCTTTTGTGTTCCAGTTTGGTGGCAGCAATTTATTTAGCTAAACCATTTGCAATTCGCTATAATTTAATTGACGACATAGAGTCACTGAGCTGTTAATCACATGATATATTTTGTTATATACGTTTAAATGGCTCTCAGTCAATGTATGCGCTTAAAAATGGTACTTTCAAGAGCACTTCTGTGTTCATGTTTTATATCATTAACTTGTTCACTGTAGCTCATTGAACATATTAATTCATAAGGGGATTACAATGTAAAGACCGTTTCTGTTCACAATACTCTCTTTCATGTTCACTAAAATGGAAGCGGTTCAGGAAATGTATAAATTCACGGCCCTCTGTATTACATCTTACAATTTGACTGTCACTCAATAGCAGATGTTAAGCCATCAGTTTGTGAGTAATGCTCATGGTAGCTGAAAGATGAAATGTCCTTCTCGAGAGCAAAGAACTGAAGGTTTTACACAATTTCTCAGGCACTAATGATTCCCGACGAGGGCGTCTTGGGGTGTAGGTTCACTTGTCCTAAAGGCAGTGAATGTGAAGTCTTGACAGGAGCTGGAAGAGAGAGCATGATATGAGCCAAACATATTACGAAAACTTGTCTTACCACACAGTCATTATGTAAATGTGGTCATGTAATAGGCCTCCATGACTTCAGTGGTCACATGGTGAAAAAGAATACAACAACAGTGAGACAATATCAGCTAATTATTTATTTATTCATTACACAATTTTGTTTTGAAAGTTCAGGGTGAGTAAAATGTTTATATATTTATTTACTTATTTATTTTAACATTACATAAATAAATAATTTAAAGATTATTTATTTCTAATTTTTTTGTTAAATTGCTAAATGATTTATTTATAAATAATAAATAAATTATTTTAATTCTACTATTAATACTACTTTTTTTATTTATTAATTTATACTTTTATTGAACAAAGATGCATTTAGTTTATTAAAAGCCACAGCAAATACTTACAATGACATTTAATTTACAAAAATACATTTAATTAAAAGAATTAAATAAATACAACAACTGAGCTTTTATTCTTTCTGTGCATGAAAGAATCCAATTTTTTTACATCTATAAAAATGTTGAGAATTAGACTTTAAAAAACGCACCATGAAAATGCATAAAACAAATATTGTAATTAATGAATTAAACAAACTTAAAGCATCACAACTTGGCAACAAGTGTGGCCTGAAATTTCATAAATGAGCGAATGACTGTAATGAAGAAACAAACTCATTTTACTCAAAAGTTATCTTATCCACAAAATGCTTCTAAAAAACATGGCAACTTTGTAGCAGTCCTTTTAACTGGAAGTGAATTTTTGAAAGCATTAATTTCTTTGGGTGCTCAATGGGCTACATTCATGAAACAGGAGCAGAACAAATTTCTTATGTGAATTGTCACATTTAATAATACACAGCAACTCTTTACTTTAGAAAGGTTTAAACAAATATGTTCTGCTCATAAATGAAAGCCTTTATATGGTGAGTTGGGCTCATTCGATGACAGAAAAACAGAGTAGATCTGCTGCAAGGTCTTCAGGTGATACCAGTGCACTGTGCACTTTTGTGAAACTTTTACACACACCGTTGAGTGCCCTTTCCCATGCAGACAATTATTTAAGAGGGATAGAGGAAGCCCCTGTGCCCTTTGACTCTGCCAAATGCTAGATTTATCATGACATATCACATTGCTCATAAATCATCTGCTCAGGTGCTTCATGAGCTTTGTGGACATGATGAAACACTGGGTCAAATTCCAGCTCAGTTTTATTGGAAAAATGTGCCAGCATTTTTGCAAATCTCCAAAACCCACAGATAGTTCACTACCCCTTTTAGCTGAAATGATCACTAGAGGCAGTAAAACATTTGTTTAGAGTCACCCAATATTATGTGGCAAATTATAAATGAATGAAAACCCTTTCTATATGGCACAATGCAGTGTTATTTTATTTATTTAGTAATTTATTTGATTTAAAATGTCGTTTTATTTGATCTATATTAAGCTGCTTTGACACAATCCACATCGTAAAATGACTAGACATAAAGATAAATCGCATTATCATCTCAAAATACTTTTACCACAGAGCATGATTTGTAAATGAATACATTTTTATTTTTGCATTGCATATCTTTCTTTATTTGTTTGGCCTTTTGCAATGCTTGATCACTTTGTAAAGCATTGCACTTGTGATCAGAGGACCCAAATATACCAAGGTCCAAACCTGAGACCCAAGTGATTACACATGGAATATCTGTTTGTTTGTTTGTTTTTTACTGCCAAAAAAATCTATATTTGTTAAATCTATATCTATATTTGTTTAGGTATAATAGAATCTAAGCGATGTCTGAAATGTGTTTCTAAAATGAGCATTTTAGAAGAAACTACTACTGTAGGTCCAGTAATTTTACTTTTATGGTGACGAATAGGTCCTTTTCATTGCCTTTAAAGTGAAATATCTGATCATAAACATAGGCTGGGAACAAAATGCTTATTTTTGGAGAAATTGTTAAATGACACGAATGGTTTTTATATCTGAACTATTCATTTAGCAGCATTTTATTGTAAATTTAGTTTAAACATCTGATAAGTAATTAAGTAAAGTATTTAGTAAAGGATCTTGCTATTAATCGGCATTAATTGAAATTGATTACATGAACAGCTTTTTGTAGCCTTTTTTGCAGTATTTTACAGCAGAAATTACACACATTCATTATTCAGTTATAAATATGAAGGAGACCCAGAGTTCTGCAAAACGGGTAGGTGGAAAATAATTTCTTAAGGGGGCTAATAATATTGACCTTAAAAATCCTTTTACAAACTTCTTCTTTTTTTTTTTTGCTCAAGATACATTCAAATATACTAGAATAAAGCTGTATTACACTGTTTTAATCATTAAACAAAAAAGTTATGAGATAATTAATGTAATACTAACCTTTTGTATCATAGGATGCTACTACAATCAAAGCCGTAGAGAGCACAACACTTGAACTGTTAAAGTAAGAAAAACAAAGATTTCCTGAAAATGATCATTATACTTAAAACATTGGTAAGTTATTTTAGTCATTTATTAAAGAATCTGGATGTTAATCAGTATTAAATAACATTGATAACATTAGCATCAACCACCTTTTGTAGGCTGTTTGCAGTATTTTACAGTTGAAATCACACATATAAATTATTTAGTTATAAATATGAAGGAAACCCAGTTTCTTATGAGTTATTGTGCATTATAAGGGTTTTATAGGAGAAAAAAACATGTTTTTATCAATACTTTCACTGCATCATTGTTACACATATCTGCAAAAAAGCTAGTGTAATATATTGTTACTTTATTGTTGTTGTTTTTAGGAAAACATTTAATGAATTGTCCTTGTGTCAGAGACTCATTGAAACTTCTTCAACTGATTGAATGCATCCATTCACATTTTCTTTTTCTTTTGTGAAAACATCACAGGTGTCAAGTATCTTTTTGAAGCATAAAACTTCAAAATGGTCGCTGCTTCCTTGAGTGTTCATTGAAAGCAAACTCCCCAAGGGCAGCATGAGTAGGAGGAAGGCAATAGTTATTATGATTGCGTGTTTGTGCCTCGAGAGGCCAGAGTCCATTAGGACTAATAGCATTAGGCTCATAATGAAAAGCCCACACCTCAGAGACGTAATTGATTCACATCAAACCATGCTCCTTATTATTGTCATTTTAATAGTTTATATCTGAGGTCTGGAAACATTCATCTGTCTTTTGCGGGGAGTCATGTCAGTAATACATTTAGACCCAACCTCACGAATCACCCCATTCGTTATAATTACCTCTCTTAGTCTGCTTTCTGCATTTAATTGAATGATGCACCTTTTTATGGATTCCACGTTTTGTTAAATTTAATGCCTGTAATATTAATTATTCATGCGCGGTCCCAAATATGCTATCACCAGAGGGCATCACCTCTGAAAACGGATGGGGAATGTTCAACTGCTCTGATCTAAATCAACAGTCTGGCTTTAAAAACGCGTATAACCTTGATCAAGGTGTCTGTGTAGCATTTAAAAGGGTCATATCATGAGAAATTACATGTTCTTTGATCTTTTGAGATAAAAAAAAAAATGCAGTAACCACTTCGTAACAAAAGAGGACAAAAGGCTTTGTGAGTAGAAAATTCTAAACAGCTATATAATAAATATACAGGAAAAGAGGCCACCTAATAACTCTACATTTTGATTTATTATGTTTAAGTAAAGTGTAATTTTAGTTTACTTTGTAAAGTAAATATTGCGTTTCTTCCAACCTTCCTACCTTTTGCTTTTACATTAAAAACTAAAAGTGTCATGTTTATATTCATTTTTAGACAATGTAATACCAATGATTCAAATTCAGAGGAGTCAAGAAATCAGTATTTGGTGCAATATCCCTGAATTTCAATCACAACAAAAGTTACAAAAAAGGTCACACTTTACAATAAGGTTTCATTAGGTAATGTTAGCTAATGTATTTACTAACATGAAATAATTATGAACGGTACTTGTACAGCATTTATTAATCGTTCAACATTTACTAATGCATTATTAACATCCAAATGCATTCTTGTTAACATTAATGCATGAACTAACAATGAACAACTATATTTTCAGAACCATAACTAACATGAACAAGTACTGTAATAAATGTGTTGGTCATTGTTTGTTCATGTTAGTAAATGCATTAACTAATGCAACCTTAAGTGTTACCCACAAAAAAAGGTATTTCGATCAGTTGGCAATTTTGAAATTAATGAACAAACAAACAACAATGTTTGTTTTTTATTTGAAAACTTCAATACAAAGCTCTCTGGAGTACTTAATTTAATTGGCCTATCAAAATATTCCAAGGCATGTTCTCAGATAACAACCTTTAAAATAATGGGCCTTTCATATATGGATTACGTGAGACATGCTGCTTCCTCCACCAATTTCAGTGTGCTCATAATTTTCTGCTCCTGTGGTGTCTGTTGTTGCTTTGCAACCATCAACTGCGCTCTCCCAGGAACTACCACTGACAACCCCTTGTTGCAGCTCTTAGACAAGTTTTATTCATGGAGAAAATTATAAAGAGTCACAGTGATTGAGGGCTCTGCGTATCTCTGCGGTAAGAAAAGTTGAGATGTTTTCAACTCAAAAGTGACCTCTTTATCCTCTATATTGAGTGCACTTGCTGCACATATCCATTTGAACAGCTGTGATGGTTTTCTTTCTTCAAACTTTGCATTTAATTAAAGAGCTAGTAAATTATTACAGTTCAAGTTAATACAGATCAAAGTTTTGTGTCTAATAGTTTAGTTTTGTGGCAAGTATCTATGTAATAAATGGTCAGAATAAAGTTTGGCAGTCTCCAATATAATTGGAGAAAAAAATGGCTGAATGGACATTATCCCTTACTTGAAGAATAAACAAATATAAACATGTTACTTAAATACCTAAAACAAATCAAGTTATTTACAAATTTGACAGCAACAGTTTTGAATGAACTACCCCCTTTAGGCAGATTCCAACACTGATGATCATTAGATATGTTTCTTGAGCATCAAATTTAAACAATTTAAATTAATATTTCATAATATTACTGTTTTAATTGTATTTTTGACTTAAGCCTTTAGTCTTTGGGTATTTTAGAATGATTTACAAATTTTTCTTTTTGATTAAATAAATAATATTTTATTATAATGGTCTAAAACTTCTTGACTTTGTCAGCATTTAGTAAACTTGCCACGTATACTAGAACCTAGTGGTTACTGTCAGTGTTCGTCCACGTGTCATTTGTTTTGTCATGTGATTCCTTTGTCTTTCTCCCGCCACCGTCATTGTTCATCTGTTGCACCTGTATGCATCCCTCTTGTGTCATTAACCTAATCATCCCCTTTACCATTTATACCCTTTCGTCTGTGTCCAGTGTTGTCTGGTATTTTGGTTCGTGTGGGTCTCGTCCTGTCTTCCCGTGCATGTTTCCCGTAAGTGTTTAATAAACCCGTTTTTGTAATGTTTATCCGTCTCCCTCTCGTGATGTCATCCTCCGCCCTCCGGGCGTTACAGTTACATCATATCATTACAAGTTTTTCTTTCTTTCTTTACTAGCAGAGGATGCTAATCGGCCTTTTGTTTTTGAATGACAGAGTTTCTTTTTTACCTGGGAATTCTGCAATAATAAAAACAATATACAAATATTCAATTGTTTTTAATTTAATTACTGCATAAATATTAATTATTGCCCCAAAACCATCTAAAAAATTGAAATAATATAAAAAAATATAATTAAACAAAATAAATTTGACTGATTTTACAAAAAAACAAAGGGTATTTTACAAGCGTTCATCCCTTTTTGTCAGGCTAAGACCACAAGTGTGATTCTCAAACAAAGAACATCAGAGGGTTCATGTCAGTAAATGCAGCCTTGATAATCAAATGAGACTTCCTTTGACCATTAATGTAACTTCGACTTTCCGGCTGATTGTTGATTTGCAATATGGGTGATTCAAAGTTATGAATGTCAAAAAGATCCTTCAGTTTCTATAAACTGTCCAGGTGAATCGTTCACAATCTCTTCACTTCCTGTTTTCTATGATGTTTAAATGTCGAGGTCACAGCACTCTCATATGAAAAAGTCCGACTGCATAATTCTTCACCATCAACGCAGATCTGTACAGTTATGATGAATTATTGCTTTAGCCTTCAAAATGTGTTGAACTCTGTGCGCTTAATAGCTGTGATGCTCTGCTTCTGCCTCTTATTATGTAACCAAATACTGCTTTCATTTGGTAATTTATGTTCACAATTACAGCTGTTTGTTGTTCTTGGCTGTGAACTATGATTTTATGTTGACCAGTTGAAAATTTCAGCATTGCTAAAGAGACAGTCCCTTAAGAAATGTGCGCAGACTTGCTCTTGCTAATTCTGTTGAATTTCTTGGACAGATCCAGCCAGGAATCTGCTGAGGAAAGGTGAAATTCATAGCATGCAGCCAACACCATCACAATGCAATTTGTTTTGGCTAATCGGTGGCTAATTCATTTCATGTGTTTTAGTTTCAAACATGAATCTGAAACAGTAAAATTGTAAAAACTAAATACATAAAGTATTTATATTAAATAATAATTTAGCATTTAGTTAATTGAATAATTCTATGTAATTATTAACAATCAAATAAAACCTAATTGTACAAACATTTTAATAACGATTATATTAAGTGGACTTAAGTGATTAAGTAACCATTTGTAACAATATATTTGATTTTAAGTTGTTTACATGCTAAAGTGCAATGTACTGATCTTTAAAGCAATGTTGTTTAATTAATATTTGTGTTTAATTAATAGTTAACCTTTACTCTACACTTTCTCTTAAACCTAACCATGCATTTACCCTTTTGAGAAGTAAATGTCAGGGTTTTACACAACAATTTATTCTTACACAGTAAATCTATCATCTTGTATGTAGTGCAACACAGCATTTAACCAATAAATTTGTTTAAAAAAATTGTTGTTCTGAAATATTAGCACCTACCATAAACGGGCTTTGAAATAAAAATAAAAACTTTTTATGAGTTTTATTCAAATATATACTGAACGTGCAGATATTAAGCAAAATGCTCTCCTTCAAAATATATATTTGTAAATAACACATTTTGACACTGAATAGCTTTCATAAGGTTAATGCATCATTACCTGATACTGTAAGGTTTGTACTTTCCGTATCCCATATTTCCTTTCAAAATCATTCCCTGGTACCAAACAAAGTGATTTTTTTGATATAAAGCATACAATTATTGGAAACTAAACAATCAGTACCCAAAAACTGATCTTTCAGTCAAAACTTAGATAGAATAAATAAATATGGACCTTCAGCACATTTATTTATTTATTTATTTCATCTAAGTTTTGACTGAAATAGGAGTTTTTGAACCTTCAGCATGCAGCTTGCTGCTGAGTGTGATGCAGCTGGGATGAGAATCAGCACCTCCAAGTCCAAGGCTATGGTGCTCCACCGGAAAAGGGTGGCTTGCCATCTTCAGGTGAGGAAAGGATGGAACGTGAGATTGACAGGTGGAGTAATGCGGTCGTGCACTGGTCTGTTGTGGTAAAGAAGGAGTTGAGCTGAAAGGCAATGCTCTTGACTTACCCGTAAATCTACGTTCCTTCTCTCACTTATGGTCATGAGCTTTGGGTGAGCAAGTCTGTTTCGGATGCCTCCTGGATGCCTACCTAGGTAGGTGTTCTAGCCATGTGCCACTGGGAGGAGGCCTCGGGGAAGACTACAGGAAAGGAAGCTGGAGGAAGCTGGAAGTGTCTGGGAAAAGGAAGTCTGGGGTACTTTCTTGAGACTGCTGCCCCCACAACCTGTCCCTGGATAAGCAGAAGAAAATGAAATTAAAATAAATAAATAAATAAGTAGACATGAAGAAACCACAATTCGAAAGCAGTTTCAAGTTATTTCAGTGACAACTGCAGTTTTTCTTTCTTCAATAGAACGGTACCAACAATTTTGTCCACGTCTGTATATATATAGTGTACAAATCATATTGTGCTGAATTATACAAATTTACCACCTTATGAAATGCCTGCGTTTTCTTATGAAACTGAGTTGCTTTCTTGATCTGCTCAACTTTGAACGACTGGCTATCTATAGAGATAAAACCACCTCAAATACTTATTAAAAAATTAACCGTTTAGCCAGTCAGTCAGATGGTCTTAACCCTAGTTCAATGCTATTTTTTGTTTTTCATTTAAGACCTGTCTATTCAAAGGCTAAGTGTGAGCAACAGTGAACTACAGATGGAGGAGTCGCAGGGCATTGAGGTGACTTTGAACTGAGGTGACGTGGGTGAAGGCTGCCCGATGACAGCCTGGATGAGTTATGTACCTCTGGGTTAAGTGGGTCAGATTGGGTTCATTGCTACAAGTATTCTGAGTGAGCGCAGTATAGCGACATACGTGACGGTAGACGGCGTGCTTTCATTTATTTTTAGCACACAGAGTACGCAAACAATTACGTCTACATGGATTTAAACAAACATAAGATATGGGTTCATGTACACAATGATAAGAACGATAAGACGTGCACAAAAAGGAACATTTTGCATATACCATTTGCTCCAAGCCACCTACCAACCAACCCACACAGTTACAGTGAAAGAGCTTCCCGACTGAGCAAGAACAGATGACAGAATCTGAATAATGAGCCCCTCCACATGAGCAAATTACAGTACGAAATTAACTCGGAGTGCCCACAAAATCAGACCCTCTCAGCTGAGACAGAGAGCAGAACTAATGTCCATGGTGGCGTTTGGGATGCTTTATCATCTCCCAGAATGAGCTACTCATGCTTAAGCGCACTTTATATGGCGCTCTCTGAAGGCAGCAGCTCATTTTCACCCATTTTAGATCAGCTTTGGAACACTTATGAATGGGGAAAATGTCGGGTTTGCTATAAGCCGTGTTTCAGCACACTTTTACGGCTGCAATTACGTTTTCGGTAATGGTTAATTAACATTTAGTTAATTAAATTCAGTTTTTTATTCATTCAAATTTAGCATTTACCAATATTTTACAGTTGCTAAAATATCTGTATTTAAAATTTTATTGCAGTTACCTTTTATGTACCATTTAACTGCTTGAGATGCTGCAAGAGGGTTTGATAACTGACCTCAGTTTAAAAAAAAAGTGCAACTGCAATATAAGTGCAGTTAAAAAAAAATTATAATTTGTATAAATTTGAATCATTTTGTATTTCTCTAATGACAATTTATTGTCTTACAATCATAACAATATCATATAAAGGGAGCCTATTATGCAAAAAATGTGTGGCTATAGCCAGCCTTTAATGGTAAAAAAATATTTAATTATATGTTTTATAATCATACCTGATAAAAAAAATTGTCTGCAGAATTCTTTGATTGACATTCTGCCTTTGTACGTTTCATCAGATGTTAAAAACTCCACCCATCAGTTACAATCTCTCCCTCATTAGCATAGACAGCCCTGCGTGAGAAGCAACCGTCAGCCATTAGAGTTTTTGTGCTAAAGCAGCTGAAAATAATTTTATAAAAGCATTATACGGGCCTCAAGGTGGCGCAGTGGGTAGCACGATCGCCTCACAGCAAGAAGGTCGCTGGTTCGAGCCTCGGCTGGGTCTGTTGGCATTTCTGTGTGGAGTTTGCATGTTCTCCCCGTGTTGGCGTGGGTTTTCTCTGGGTGCTCCGGTTTTCCCCACAAGTCCAAAGACATGGTATAGGTGAATTGGGTAAGCTAAATTGTCTGTAGTGTGTGAATGGGTGTGTATGGATGTTTCCCAGAGATGGATTGCAGCTGGAAGGGCATCCGCTGTGTAAAATATATGCTGGATAAGTTGGCGGTTCATTCCGCTGTGGCGACCCCAGATTAATAAAGGGACCAAGCCGAAAAGAAAATGAATGAATGAATGAATGAATGAATTTGACTTTGGTAGCACTTTACAATAAGGTTGAATTAGTTAATGTATTTACCAACATGAACATGCAATAAACAATACATTTAATTACGGTATTTATTCATGTTAGATAATGTTAGCTAAAAAAAAAAACATATGCTGGATAAGTTGCCGGTTCATTCCGCTGTGGCGACCCCAGATTGATAAAGGGACTAAGCCGAAATGAAAATGAATGAAGCATTATACATGTAGAATTTTAGGATGCACAAATGAACACTGTAGTCTCCATAGACTGCCTCCTTCTGAGACTTTTTTTTGACATCTTCAGTTTTTCACAGTTATAACATTGGTCCTGTTTTGAATCTACTGCTATGATTATGCTTAGGTGTTTGTAGCTCCGCCCCCTTTTGAAAAGAGTGATGGGAGCACAATCTCATTTAAATTTAAAGAGACAGTCATCAAAATGAATCAAAGCCTAAAAGAGGATTTTTTTTTCCTTTTTCTGAGTATTTTGAGCTGAAACTTCACATACACACATTGTCACGATCACCAGCGATCCACTCCTGACAGATTGCTGGTGAACTACATATGTCTTGTTTAGGAACTACAAATCCTATCAGGCCATGTCACACATACACCAGTTGCTGATCACGGCTGATGAGACGCACACAGCTGAGACTTGTGATTACTGATCATTCAGACTATTTATACACCACACATACACCAGTTTAGCATGGAGTCTCTGATGTACGTTTGCATTTCTGTGTTTTGCCTATTTGTTTTTGACCTTAGCCTTGTTTATTGTTTAATCCTGTTTGCTGCCTATTTCGACCTTATGCCAGTTTTTTGACCACGTTTTTTGGATTGCCTTTTTTGTACCAGCCACTTCTGTTTGTGCCTGTTTGCCTTAAATATAATCTTATTTTACCTTCTCTTGGATCCTTGTCTCTGTTGTTTCTCGCGTTGATCCCCACACGACACACATCTTGTAAAAAGGGGAATAATAAGCCCCTTTAAATATTTAGTTTTAAACTATCTTACAGTTGCTTTCTTTACATAAAATATGTGAGACTTTGCAGTAATTTTGAAATAATTTTTAATTATATCCGAACAACTATCTTATTTTAAATGTTTACACAATTGCCTTTTTTATTCTGACAGAAAACAGACTTGTTTAACCAACAGCAGATGCTAATGTGCCATGAAAAGCTCATATAGGTTAGCCATATGGCTGCTGGTGTTCTAGAATTGTTTATAATATAAATGGCGGTTTAACTTCACAATTGATCTGTGATCTAGTGGTTCAAGGTTACAAATTGGACCAGGGATGTTAGTCTCAAGCTAAAAAAAGAAACCTTTATTATTAGCACTTGACAGACAGATGGCATCTGTCTCCATGTGTCTTCTTGAGCTGCCCTCTCTCTGCCTGATTAAAACTCTGATTTACATTCATTTCAGAGCTTGGAAAAAAACCCCTCTCATTCTTCATATTCTGCTGTAGGGTTATTTATAATCGTAGCTCCAGAGTTTTTAGTGATGAAGTGGAGTTTTTGATATACTCGGCTAATGCCTTCCTATCAGACAAGATTGGAAACAGCAGGAATTTTAACAGACAGCATGGTGGAGTGATGGGAGAATGATGTACTGACACTGCAGTAACTCTTGCACACATGCAAGTCATTCTGTAATGTTTGTCAAATTCCTTAGAAAAAAGACTAAAGCTTTGCTTGCCTGTCAGACTGAGAATAAATCCAAAAAAAAAAAATCAGGATTGTCATGAATCTTTATAAAATGCCTTCCCTGGCATTTCCTGTGAGTGAAAGTAGGCTGCTTTTAAACAATCTAACAAATCTCAGTGTCAAGGATTTGTTCTAGTATTAAGTTCTGACATAACCCCTGTCAGTTTTTCTTAAACCGTAATGTAAAACAGGTGTACTGTGTGCAGTCCTAATTCCTGAATTTAAACGATTAGTCCAAATAAAAACGAGAATTCTGTCATCATTTATTGACCTTCATGCCATTCCAAACCCAAAAGACTTTTGCTCATCTTCGGAACACATATGAAGATATTTTGATATATTAAGTTACAAGTGAAATATAAGTAGTCTCTGTCCCTCTGTTGAAAGTGTGTTCACATAAAACTTCAAGATGTTTTTAAAGATCAAAGATTAAATCCAGATGAATCCACGGGTTTCCTCCAGGTGCTCCGGTTTCCCCCACAATTCCAAAGACATGCGCTATAGGTGAATTGGGTAAGCTAAATTGTCCGTAGTGTATGTGTGTGAATGAGTGTGGATGTTTCCCAGTGATGGGTTGCAGCTGGAAGGGCATCTGCTGCGTAAAACATATGCTGGATAAGTTGGCGGTTCATTCCGCTGTGGCGACCCCAGATTAATAAAGGGACTAAGCCGAAAAGAAAATGAAGGAATGAATCGACGAGTTTGATCCAAGTCTTCATGATTACTTTATATGATAAATAGAATTTAGTTGAGCTTTTATTTACATATAAACATTAGAGGTTAACTCTAATTAATGTATTAAAGCCTAAGGCAAATGTTCAGGCATTGACATATTATTAAATTATGGCATATTATCAGAATCAGAATCGGTTTTATTGCCAAGTGTGCTCACACACACAAGGAATTTGTTTTGGCTACAGAAGCTTCCAGTGTACATAAAGTGACAAGTGACAACACGAAAATAAATATGAAAAAGACGACAAACATTAAACAGAGATCCAATTAGTCAAAAAGCTCTGGAGGTTGAATTGTATGTACAGATTTGTTACAAATATACAAGTTATAAGGTGCTGTGTACAAATGCGTAGAGAAAGTATTGCATTGTAAATTGTTATAAGGTGCTGTGTACAAGTGCGTATGAGAAAGTATTGCACAGTAGGGGAATATTTAACTGTTCATGAGGTAGATGGCCTGAGGAAAGAAACCTTTATTTGAAACTTATTATTTGCATATTCTTACCTTTTATTTGCTGAAAGTGACCAGCTGATTATAAACAATATTCCCTTTCATAGCTAAAATCCTTTGACTCAGCAGTCATATTTGGCCTATTGTTGCAGCCATCAATTATTGATGTCCATTAATCAGCAAGACCAATCAATGGTCCACCTCTAGAGTATTGATCAGCACATATAAAAGCTCATAACTGCTTGACATGTGAGAACAAACCTCACTGGTTTGTGCAGAAGCTCAAATGTGCTGATGTGGCATGCAAAATATAATGCATAGATACTTACCTGTGTTTTAAGGGATGTCTAAACGCACACAAATGCACATTTCAAAGCGCTTCACAGGAACTTTAAAGACATCTAATACCCATTCAAACATAGACATCTTGGCTAAAACAAGGCTACATTTGAGCTGTCAATGAAAATCTAATAAACATGTAACAATAGTCCAGACTAGTCATCAAACTACACGTGAAGTCTGTCTAATCTGTCCATTTGATGACTAGTCTTTTTTTTGGACTATTGTTAGACGTCTGTTAGCTTTTCAGTCTTGTTTTAGCTAAGACATGTATGTTTGGACGTATTAATGCCTTTAAAGTTCCCTTGCCTCTTTGAAGTGCTTTGAAATGTGCGTTTTTGTTCAATGTGTGATGTAATTTCAGCTAAAACATGAAGACAGGGCAGGACATGGAGTAGCTCCTCCCCCTTTTTAAAAACAACATAGTGTTTAGTTTATATAACAGCTCTGCCAGTGAGAGTGGTTTACGTGACATTAGTACAACAGACTTCATTCACCCCAAAGAAAATTATATTAATACTTTCTGAATAATTTTTCCTCTATGTAGAACTATTCACTATATACAAATGGCAAAAATTTTAATTTTTAAGCTCTTGATTGCTTTCAGAATGTGTGTGTGCAATGTTTTTTTTGCCTCTTGAGGCTTGCTATAGTGCATTTTTTAAAACGCTGAGGTGTCTCCCCTCATTATTCTGATGAATAAAGATCTCAGATCAACAGTTTCGGCTACAGTTTATTATGTTTTATATATTTGCAAGTGTTCAAGTGAGGTTTGAATGATCCGTGATGTGAATAAAGGTCTACTTTCAGCAGCAACATCAGCATTTTGAAGGGGGTAGGACATGTTAGAAACCAGAGAGCATTTGATTGGTCAGAAGATTTCTTGAGAATTTTAAGTATGAGGTCCAAAATAAATCATTGATCTTGTTAGGCAGAAGTGACAAACTGCAAGCTTTGGATGCTTATATCTTCTGAACGCAATTTTTGTTTTGTAGTACACTAAGTTATAGCTAACCTTAAAAGGATAGTTCACTCAAAAATGAAAATTGACTCACTCATCTTTAAGTGGTCCCAAACCTTTGTGAGTTTGCTGAAAACCTGTTGACTTCCATAGTAGTGAAAACAAATACTATGGAAGTCAATGGTTACAGGTTTTCTGCTTTCTTCAACAGAAGAAAGAAACTCATAAAGTAAATGGTGAGTAAATGATGGCAGAATTTTTTTTTGGGTGAATTATCCCTAAGACTAAAGATAGTAACATCTAAAAAAAAGCTTTAATTTGATTTCACAGGGACTTTAAATTCAAAATTGGTTTATTGTTTTATCTCTTCCCAAATAATATGAAGCATCCGGTCTTTGAGTAGGTGGTGAGAAGACTTTTAATGGAGGAATAGAAAGCTCTCAGTATTGAAGGTTCATTAGTATTCTGAGGATGAATGAATTTCTGGGGTTTTGACGTCATTAGATGATTAAATGAAGACGGAATTTTCATTTTGGGCTGAACTAACCCTTTCACATGTCTCAGAAAATGCAGTTCTACTCAGAGAGCGTGCACTAAATGGTAAGAAAATGAGCAGGTGTTATGCTAATAAAGGTTTATTCGGGTATCTTTGCAGTGACAGACCTGATTACTCTGTGGTGTTGTTGACAGACAGATGCCACACCTGTAGGCACCAGATAAAGATACAGGCCATCGGGCACAGCTGTACTGAGCTGATTCAACCCTGCTGAAACACTTTTCATTCTTTCTCCAGGTTCTTTGCCGAGCTATTATTACCACATCTCTTTTGTGTCTGGGGACAACAGTGGCGTGTTAAAACACTCAATGTTCTTATTTAATGCATGATTTCTTTTTTTGTTCACCCCAATTGAGAGCATGCAGCAGCCGCGGTGGTGTGAAATGCATACAGAAAGGTACATTTATGGAACAAGCAGCATTCATCTGAAATTTAACAATTGCATAAGTAATGAGGGAACAGTAAATAAGGGTAACAGGTTTTTGAGTCATGACCGAAGGCTTTCTGTTGATATGAAGGAGGATGTTGTTCTTTTAAAGGGATAGTTCATTCAAGAATGATGATTGTGTCATTATTTTCTTCACATGTGGTTTTAAACATGTACAGAAAGATTTACAGACCTTTTTTATGATCTTCATTATTAGTTTTCATTTATCTTATATATTTTATTGAATTATGATATTTCTACTTCTCTAAAATAGCTTTCATGTTGATACACTCTAGTTCTCAGTTATAATTTTATAAATGTATTAATTAGTTACATGCATTGATAATTGTTTACTTTTAATCGTTTAGTGTTTGAGACTTAAAAAAATATTTTATATCTTATATAAATTCTATTTTAAATAGTAATAACTCAAACATGGTTTCATATTTAAATAAACAAAGAAACTGATCTTAAAACCAACAATAAATGAAAAAAAAAGTCCAATGTTGAAAACCTGAATCTAAAATATATTAACGCATATTGCAATAAAATATATATGTTTCTAAAACCTTTGAAAATTAATATTGTAATGGCATGGGGAAAAGTTTGTTTTTTGCTAGAATTTTTTTTATGTGCAGGGGGAAAATCATTTAGAATGACACATTAATACAAATTAATGGCGTAATATAATACTGGATTCAATAGAAAAATAATATCTACATCTAATAATATCTATGCTAATCTAAAATCTAAATGTCAAATGCATATTGTGATTCTGCAGCAAGAATGCCTGGCAGCATGGGCTTATTTTACTTCAAACATCATGGCATGAGAATGTGAAAAAAAAGGCTTACTCTTTGTCTGCTTGAATTCTCGCTCATGATGTAATCAGTGAAACTGCTTAGCCAAGCATGGCTATTCTTTGAACTGAAGAGCTACATTTCATCCCACCTTTGTACTAGAATGATTTCTTTGCACCTCTGAAGCGTTTAAGTAACTGTCTAGGAATGGTCTCTTTTGAAAGCCAAATTCATGTACAGAGAGCAATGTAATGCTTTCATATTTTGACCCTTGATTTTTGATTTTGGCCAAATCTGTTACACTTAAAAAAATGATGTTTGCTGTTTGTTCAAACTACTTATTTAAAATAATCTGAAACAATTCTGGATTTTTGAGGGGGGACAACTTAATTGTTTTATGTTCAATCAACTTAAGTTTGTAAAAAAATGAATTTGTTAACTTGATTCCTTCATGTTGTCCAAACACAAATCGATTGTGTAAAACCCAGCATTTTTTACAGTGCAGATAGAACTTCACTGTAAAAGAGATTAATTGACTTTATTTAAAAAATAGAGTAAACTTTTTGCCTTATAATTATTAATACAAACTATTCTATTCAATTCAAGTTTATTTATATAGCGCTTTTTACAATGTAGATTGTGTCCACGCAGCTTAACATGTTTTAGTAAAGTCCAGATTTCAGAGTTTAGTTCAGTTTGTGCATAACAAACTATGTGCATAATTATAAAAGTTAAGTCAATGGGTTTACTGACTTTTTTTTTTAAGTAAAATCAACTTGCTGCTTTTAAGGCTTTTAACGTTTTACATTGTTGTGTCTCATGCCCAGTAGAGTGAAAAAGTCTTTAGTAACACAATGATAATACAAACAGTCGTCTTCTAATTCAATTAATAATGCAAAAATATGACATATATTATACAATATACTGTACAATATATGTTACACAATATATATATATTTTTTTAAATATTATTTTTTTGTTGCTCTGATTCATTCTCTAAAGAATACATTTCCAGGGTGAGTTGCATTTTTGACACACTAATAATCAATTTTTTGTATGTTTCGACAACCAAAATAGTTCCAAACAAAGCCGGTTCACATGCATTGCTTCTAAATAAATGAGATATTTTGAATAAATCATTTGAATGAATGACTTGATGAATCATTTATTGACTTGCCGCACCTACTGGCTGTTTTAATGTCATATTTATAACAACAGCAAAAAAAACTGACTGAGAAGAAAACTGTTTAAAAACATTTTTCTCCCATATTGCTTGTCTGATGCCAACAACTGTGCCACATTCAATCACACCTAATCACATTTCTACCCCATTTTGGTGCTCAGTTCGCACAGCAGGGCTTGCTGAAGCTGTGTTTGTTGACTGTATAGGTATGATAGCATCAAGGAAGTTATTAAACAGTAGCAAATATGGAGGCAGCAGGTGTATATGTTAATTTTAAGTTCCATCCTCAGTAAATTAAAGTGATATAATGATATTGATGATTATTCATTCATTCATTCATTTTCATTTCGGCTTAGTCCCTTTATTAATCTGGGGTCGCCACAGCGGAATGAGCCGCCAACTTATCCAGCATATGTTTTACGCAGCGGATGCCCTTCCAGCTGCAACCCATCTCTGGGAAACATCCATACACACCCATTCACACTCATGCACTACGGACAATTTAGCTTACCCAATTCACCTATACCGCATGTCTTTGGACTTGTGGGGGAAACCGGAGCACCCGGAGGAAACCCACGCCAACACAGGGAGAACATGCAAACTCCACACAGAAAGGCCAACTGACCCAACCGAGGCTCGAACCAGCGATCAGCGACCTTCTTGCTGTGAGGCGAACGTGCTACCCACTGCGCCACTGTGAGGCCATATTGATGATTAATAATTTTTAAATTTAATTTAATTTTAATCAAAATAACGTCATATTGTTAAACAAGTCTTGTTAACTACATTATGAGTTCATTTAATCATTTCGTGATCAAGTGATTGGCTGACTAGGATTTGCATTAACCAGCAGTTGAGCAGGTGTACCTAATAAAGTGGCCAGTATTTACCCAGCTTTCACACATGTTTTTTTTTTCTTTTTTATATTGCAGCGTTTCCAAGTTCTGTAACTCATAGTGTTCTAGTTGTCCGCCAGCCTCTTGTGAAGATTTGTCATACTATCGTAACACTTGTTTGGACTCCATTCCTTCATATCTTTATGAGCGCACAGTCGAGACGGGTCTCCCAAGCTGAAAGAAAAATGAGAAATGACTCGAATGTCTTGACTATAATCACAAAGCTTTGCCCAAAATTCTTGTATTTTAGGGCAGGTCATAAAGCATGAGCAAACTCTCATTTCTCAAACCTACACTGCCAATGTTCTGCTGAGTCTTTCAATTTGCGAACATTTATTCTTGAATATTTTGCGCTGTAGCCATTTCATCCCTCAGCAAGTCATAATATACTGATGCTGTGTGGTTGAGTTATTTTTTTGAGGCTCATTCTTCAGCAGTGGCCGATGAAAATCGCCTCCCACATATCAGCATTGGTTTCGTGAAAAAAGGAGGATGTGAGCTGTTTTTTTTTTTTCCTTCTTCTGTGCTAGAGCGGTGTCTAGCACTGAGACGTGTTTAGCTTACAGCTGCCGGGTCTGTTGCTTGGCTTGTCACAGTAGGCTTGTTGATTGTAAAGATTTTGCCTGCTTACATTCACACTGCATTCATGAACACCACCTCCTTAAGCCTCTGGGAGCTAAGGTTGGTAGGTTATGTCAAAGTGTGTGGGAACTATTTTGGACAAAGCATTTCCTTCCCCTTCAGATCTCACACATTGACTGTCTGCTGAGTAAACTATACTAGGGCCTAGGAAACTGTAATTTAACAGATATTGTTCATAGTGTAGTATCACTGTAAAAACAAAGTTAACCCTCAAATCATGCAAAGTTAAAGATTAAATTACCTTAATTAGAAAGGATATATTAAGTCAACATAAATTTAGAATTACATTTCTAAAATATTATAATAGAAAAGTCAATTTAAACTCTAATAGTTCACAATACTACTTTTTTGTGTTAAATGAATGCAGTATTTGTTATCATAAGATGTTTATTTCAAAACCTCCCTTTTCCCATTATTTATACACTCTAACAAATATCTGAAAATTCACAAGGGTTTGTTAGAAGTCTCAGAGCTGAGCTGAAAATGTCACACTATTGATGTGTTGGTGTCCCTGAATAAATGTCACCAGAGTTGTGTTTCTTTCATGTGGGTGATTCCATGTAAATATTTGTCCTTGCTGGGTTGTGATTATACAAATGTATGCAGCACCTCCATCATGCAAAGTGAAATATGATTTCCTGCCTGCTCTAAGTCAATTCAGTACAATTATATAGAATCTTAAATATGTTGATGAAGACAGGAAACCCAGATAGGAGAGCTCTAAACTTTCATTCTGATCCCATTTCACCTTTTCACCTGTCTGTTTATTTGATTGATTTACTCTTAGCAGACCATTAATTACTGCGATTGATGTTAAGAGACAATAACTCCAAGTTAAATGATAAGTTTCTCTTCTAACATTCCTTTTGAAATGCTTTTGTGTAGATTCAAACAGCCCAAAGCTTATAATGCATATAATCAAAGTAGATATTCAAACTGATCACATTCATGCAAATGTACATGCTTCTCGCAGATAGTCATATTGACCGTCTGTATATTGATTAACAGATATCATTCCGTATTTGCTCTCATCAAGTGTTCTTCGCAGCAGACGGTTTTCTATCACACACTGCTGGATTCTTAGGGGATAATCAACAAATCAGTCCATGCTTGGCAGTATTTTTTTGTTTTTTTTTCTCGTTTCTGAAATTAGACGTACTCTGTATGGGGGTAGGGGAAATGTTTGAGATGCAAGATCTGCATGGACTTCACTATGAACGAATTGCACCTGTTGGTACCACTGTGTATATCCACTTTCTGCATGAAATATTTAGGATCTGATTTACTAAAGAAGTCAGGGAAATAATTTGTGCTCATTCATTCTTTCATTTTCTTTTCGGCTTGGTTCCTTCATTAATTAGGGGTCGCCACAGCAGAATGAACCGCCAACTTATCCAGCATATGTTTTACACAGCGGATGCCCTTCCAGCTGCAACCCATCAATGGGAAACACCCATGCACTCTCATTCACACACATACACTACGGACAATTTAGCTTACCCAATTCACCTATAGTCCATGTCTTTGGACTTGTGGGGGAAACCGGAGCACCCGGAGGAAACCCACGCGAACACAGGGAGAACAGGCAAACTCACACAAAAATGCCAACTGACCCTGCTGAGGCTCAAACCAGCGACCTTCTTGCTGTAAGGCAACTGCGCTACCCACTGCGCTACAGTGCCGCCCTATAATTTGTGCTAAACATACATTTTTAGATCTGTTGGTTGATTTATGCTTTATAGCAGATGATGTGCCAGTTTCTGATTGCTATAGTTTTTTTTTGTTAGTTTTTTTTTGTATTACAAGCCATAGTGCCATAAATTTAATTAGTTCATTTCAAATGTAAGGCAATTATAATCATGCTTTTAAAGCTCGTTAAAAGGTTCCTCATTTTGCCACACTTTATTTTAAAGTTCAATTCCTGCTATTAACAAAACATTAACCAAGACTTGAAGCTCAATATACTACAAATTAGCTGACTATTAACAGTAAGGCAGTCGTTGGGTTTAGGATTAAGGATGTAGAATAAGATCATACTTTATAAACAATAATTAACAGCCAGTTTCTTAATAATAAGCAGGTAATAAACCAGTAGTTAATACTGGTAATTATCTGAGTGTTATCCACCATTTTGCTTTGCAGTTTATAGTATGTGAATATGAAGCACAGGATGGCATTTCTTTTTTGACCATTCACAGTAAAATACTGATTGTACACAAAAGTAGTACATTCGTTATTTAATATGTTTCTTATCTTTTCTTTTTTTTAAAAACTAAAATAAGCTCTTCTTCATTTGTTCTTTTAATCATTTGCTGTTAGTGCTGGCAAATCAGGTGCACTGAGATTGTCTCAGTATTTTAATCACCGTCTGCAGCACTTTATCAAACATTAATGCTCTTCATTGATTTCATTAGACACTTCATTATGGATGAGCTGTAGATAAGCTCTCTTGTCATTAGATGGAATCAATTAGCATTGTTTTTCAGCAAATAAAACCTTTCTGAGCTCCAAAGTGCGAGAATGTTAGTTGAAATAATTCCCGTGAAATAATGCAATGACCAGTGCTTAATCTGTACTTTAAAAGTTCAGTTTAATTAGAATTGACTTTAGAGAAGTTTATACTTTCACTCGAAACTCACATGGGTTGTTGGTGCTATCGAGTGATATTTTCTTATCTTCTTGACTAGTGTACGTTTTTTTATCAGGAGTATTTTAGCATTTCCCTAAAAGCTTTACCTTCTGTACTTATCAAATAAACTGTCAGCATCTGTTACAGATTTGCTTTTATTTAGTTTCAACTGTTCAGGAAAATACGGCTTTACCTCTGACCTCATAAAATGTGACAGGCGTTTGTTTTGTCTTAAATGGAACTGAGACATTCCATTGGGCATTTCTGAAATGTACATTTCTGACCGGTAGAATCTTAGTGTCGCATTTCCTTGGAAAAAATGGAAGCACAGACTTTGCTGATGATCGAGTAAGAAAATGTACGTTAAAAGTTTAAGTGCACGCACAGATTGTAATCAGTGCTTATATATTAGCATTAAAGTTTATGTTATTACTGTAGATTTGCATCCTTGTGTTACAGATGGCATTGCTTTAAATGCACCTGGGGTCATCTGTATGATTTTTATCAATAATTGCAACCATGTGTTTTACGTCAAACCTAAACTGCATATTGCGTGTGACCCTCAACTGGCATGGAATAAAATGGGTATGGACATTACAAAATAAGTGCAGTTTCCCAATCAAGGTATAAAAGCTTTTACAGGAAAACTTGCATAGGCATGGACATTGCTAAATATGAGCGGTATGGTTTCAGCATGGGTTTCTGAAAGCAAATCAGAAGCATTTGGTTAAGACGTACAATTTTGTAGATTTTAGACTTAATACTGTATGAACAATAGCACACAAGTAGCTCTGCTAAAATGTTCCAGCATGGCAACTGTTATTCAGAGACTGATTTTGTCCAGTAGTGATTAACAGCCTGCATTGTGCAGTGTACAGTCAATCATAGGTCATGGTAAGTCAGGATATATTTGAGTAGAGGTGGTGTTTTTTGGCAGGAAACGCAAATCTGGCCATATTTATGCAAATGGATTTTCTAAAATATCAAGCT
Organism: Danio choprae; assembly: GCA_903798125.1. Lineage (NCBI taxonomy): Eukaryota > Metazoa > Chordata > Actinopteri > Cypriniformes > Danionidae > Danio > Danio choprae. Next base: position 3,990,435 of record CAIGQW010054073.1, on the reverse strand, counting down.
GGTTTATATTATACCAAGAATACTGAATGCTTTGCTGCTATTAGTACAGTTACTTATTTAGTGTTTCATTTTGAATGTGTTGAATTTTTTGCATTTTGTCTTTTATTATATTTTTGTTTTTATGTATACTTCAAACATTTGTGCAATTTAAAAGATCCAAAAGATCCATCTAACACTTTTGTGTTTTTTTATGTATCAATTGAGCAATTGTTTAAGAATCAGTACCATTGGTACGCTATAAAACAGCAAAGCACATGGGTGGTGTTTCCCAAAAGCACCGTAAGCCTAAGTAGACATTAAACATTATCGTACATCTGATCTTAATGTTACTGCCTGTTTCCCAAAAGCATCATCACTTAATAATTGTCGTATATCAACGAGTGCTCTGGAGTTAAAGCCCTTTCTGCATTGTAAGAAGACAAATTTATGAGGATATTCCACTCTAGTCTTATACAGAAATCTGATATATGGCCCTATACGAACATGTATGTACAATTGTAGCTAATATATTTCAACTTTATATATTTCAACTTTATGTTCTTCAACCGTATGTATTTCCCAGCCATTTTGTTTCTAGGTCTGTAGGTAGGTGCTTTATGTAGACTTGTCTTGTTTGCTAATGCACAAGAGATGACGATTATTGGGTTAAACATTCATGATACTATTCAACATAAGGTTATAGCACTTTGTAAATGGACAGTGATTCCTCAGTGATTCCTCAGTAGCACGTAGAACAGGTTCATGATGATGTTAATTTTTTGGGAAATGTATGCAGAGTTGGATGGCGCATTCATAAGTTTGCATGCACAGAATGCTTTTAAGAGAGAGGATACATTGTTTTTCACTGTAAAAAATTCTGGGTTCCACACATTCGATTTATGCTGGGACAACATGAAGGAATTTAGTCAACTTATTAGTTTTTACAAATTTAAGTGGATTGAACATAAAACAATTAAGTTGTCCCAAACAAATCATGTATTGTGCTGTTTCAGCTCATTTTAAATAAGTAGTTTGAACAATAGCAAACAACATTTTTTTGCCCTTAGATGACCTACTGTATCTGGCAGGATTTTTATCTGATCGAAATTTTACTGTCATACAACGCTTTATCATATGACAGTGAAAAGAGGGTACACGTTTAATTCATACTTCAAACATTCATATTAAAAAAGACATATTTACTTTTCAAACCAAATTTAGTCCTCACTATGTAGTATGTGATTACTATTGTGCAAATTCTGTTTCTAAATCTCAATGAAAGTGGCCAAACCTGGGACATTATGGCTTCATTTTTAAATGTTGACATGTTTCATTTACTACTGTGTACTGGGAGTTTAATTAACCATTTGACCTTCAGTAATATGTCCACATACAATTTAAATACAAATTATTTAAATTCTGTTGTTGTTTATTGGCCGTATGTATGCATGAAAACCATGTCAAATGAAAGTTGATTAACATTTCATGTGAAAAAAAGCAATATTGTTTCACTGGGACATAAATCCACTAAACCGCAGGAATGAATTTCATGAATATAGTTATCTAAAGACTTTATTATTCAGCTCATTATTACTTCAAATAGCTATGTGATTGTACTTCATACAGGGGCAGCACAGTGGCTCAGTGGTTAGCACTGTCGCCTCACAGCAAGAAGGTCGCTGGTTCAAGTCCCGGCTGGGCCAGTTGGCATTTCTGTGTGGAGTTTGCATGTTCTCCCCGTGTTTGTGTGGGTTTCCTCCGGGTGGTCTGGTTTCCCCCACAGTCCAAAGACATGCACTATAGGAGAATTCGGTAAACAAAATAGTTTATAGTTGGCCATAGTGTATGAGTGTGTGTGTGAATGTGAGAGTGTATGGGTGTTTCCCAGTACTGGGTTGTGGCTGTAAGGGCATCCACTGCATAAAACATATGCTGGAATAGTTGGTGGTTCATTCCGCTGTGTCAACCCTAAGCTGAAGGTGATTGAATGAATGAATGAATGAATGAATAAATGAATGTACTTCATACAGCAACTTTTTTTTTTGGTAAAGTTCTGCTTTGACACACCATAGAAGTGATGATCTTGATTGTGCCAGATTAATTGTTAAAAATACATGATAGCATAATGAAACTGCCTTTAAATGAAAAGTCTGACTAGCTGAATGAACAAAACATTCGGCCGCAATCTTTAAATAACAATGTGCACTTCATCTAAGATAATCCGTCTTCTGCATGTCACTCCCCACATGCTTTATGCTTTTGTCTGAGATGAAAATGGCTTGAAAATGAGAACCAGACATTAATTCCCACCAGCAAAATAGCCTTGTAGAGAAAAAAAAAAAGAGTGTGCCTTATAGCTGTATGGTATGCTTGAGAGTTAAGAACGTTTAATGAAGTGGACATGCTCTTATCTTTTCATTGGCTGGACAGCACATGGAGGCCTGCTCAGCTCTACGAACAATATATCCTCGCAGACAAGCTTCTCATTACATTTGCAGCCGACAGTTCATGCAAACCAATTTCAATATTTGAGTGTAGGGACCTTCAGATAAGATAGCCTTGTGGTTCGCAAGTTATTCAGATTATATGACATAATATATTAAAGCTCAGCTGAATCACGGCCACATGAGGCAACGGATAAAGCAGTAATGCTGTTGTAATGCTGTTTTGCTGCATAACTTTGGCAAATTCATAAAGCGATTGGGTAACACTTTAGTTTAAATGGATAGTTCACCCACAGATGGAAATTTGGTCATCATTTACTCAACCTTTACTTGCTTCAAATCTGTTAAACACAAAAGAAGATATTTAGAAGAATGCTGGAAACCTGTAACCGTTGACTTCCATAGACTTTATTTTCCCTATATAGATGTCAATGCTAGGTTTACTAATTCTTATATTGTTTTAAATCCAACCAGATAAATAGCAATGATAATTGACTGAGTCAGATCTGCTCAATAAATCTGTTGATTAATTAATTAATTGGTCTGTATGGTTTGCCCATAAATTGAACTGACATAAGATAAATGACCAAAAATGGACAATCACATCCCTTTTTTTCTTTCAGCCAAAGCTTACTGTCAGACACACATACTAATCCATAAGATTCCTTTGATTAAAAGGAAGTAAGAACATGTTTTGTAACATGCAAAATCAAAAGTCACCCAGTAATCTTGAAATACATGCATTGATTTAGACTTTTTGTTTGATAGTGACTTTTATTCGATTAAAGTTTCACTCATTTGGTTCCCATAACCTAATTTTATAATTAGATTTAATTATAAAAAATAATAATAATAAGCATGAATGGATGTTGGTGTGAATCTGGTTTCAACAGCTCTGATAATTATTGAATAATGTGACATAGCCAAAGTTATATGTAATGGTTCAACAGCATTTATAAATGCTTAATTATACTGTATTAAAATCAAAACGTGATGACATTAATTCACTGTGAATTAACATGAACTTTTTAATAAAAATAATAACTTCCATTTACAAAAGTTAATAAAAGCTGATAAAAAGTATTGCTCATTGTTAATGTTAGTTAATGCGTTAATGGCATTGAATGAGATCTTATTGTAAAATATTACCTGATATATTGCATTTTTTCGGACATACAGTATAGATATTAAGAACATTTCCTTAGTGATAACCATGCCTGACAGTTTGGACTGTTTTTAAAATCAACCTACTTGTACAGTGCTTTACAGTTCAGCAGATGTGAAGATGATCAATGAAATTACTACATTTTAATGTGTTCCTTCTCAAATCCAAATCTGATCTGATTTGCAAATCTAAGCGTATACTTACTGACTCTCACTCACTCACTCACTCACTCACTCACTCACTCACTCACTCACTC
>CAIGQW010054073.1:3968008-3981166 GCA_903798125.1 Danio choprae | reverse complement strand
CAACTGACCCAGCCGAGGCTCGAACCAGCGACCTTCTTGCTGTGAGGCGAACGTGCTACCCACTGCGCCACTGTGAGGCCCCAGTATTATTATTATTATTATTATTATTATTATTATTATTATTATTATTATTATTATTATTACTTTTATTGTTGTTGTTATTATTATTATTTTATTATTATTATTATTATTATTATTATTTACATAAAGCCTTTTGAAATATATATTTTTAATTATATATATATATATTTTTTTATATTAATAATTATGATTTATTTATTTCTTTGCTTTAATACTAATCTTTTATGTGTTCTGACATAATATGTAAAATGTCACGTTAATTCAGATATTATTAATTCTACTTTATTTTTTCTTAATGTTTAGATTTTTTTATGGTATGCTACCTTAATTTTTTTGCCAAATAATTTGAAGATGTCCTTTTTCATAAACTGTTCCTGTTTTTAGATATTATGCTTTATTAAAAGCAACAAAAGAAATTTCATGGCAACATTTACTAATATTTTCTAACTGCATTCTTTTACATATTATTTACTTTAAAACTCTGCCAAAGCTGTCCATTTGACTCCCTATTTTATGACATTAAGCTATTTCTGTGAATGACAAACATGATTAAAAATAATGTTACACATTTTAACTTATTGATTAGCAAGGTTTATTAATCTTGTCGACACAATATTAGCATTGCTTCACCATACAGTATTTGTAAAATTCTACATTTTATGATTTATTTCTAAAAATATTTATATAAATAGTTTTTTTCCTTCTCCAACTTATCTAATAACTCTATATTAAACAAAATAAAAAGGTTTCATATAACTTGTAACTCCTTTTTTTCCATCTTTGATTTTTCTTTTATTTCTTAACTTCCTAATCTAATTAAAATATCATTCATTCATTCATTCATTCATTTTCCTTAAGCTTAGTCCCTTTATTCATTAGGGGTCGCCACAGCAGAATGAACTGCCAACTTATCCAGCATATGTTTTACACAGCGGATGCCCTTCCAGCAACCCAGTACTGGGAAACATCCATACACACTCATTCACACTCATACACTACAGCCAATTTAGTTTATTCAATTCACCTATAGTGCATGTAACCCTGGCGAACACAGGGAGAACATGCAAACTCCACACAGAAATGCCAACTGACCCAGCCGGGGCTCGATCCAGCGACCTTCTTGCTGTGAGGCGACAGTGCTAACCACTGAGCCACCATGTCGCCCCTTGACATATCATTTTAAGAATTATTTTAATTAAAACCAATATTAGATGTTTCAAATTAATCAGTAATTTAGGTTTTCTTGTTATCACTTTAAAAAGAAACACTCACTTGGTATCACAAAAAAAATATGTCTTCCTCAGTCAACATGATTCTCTAATTCAACATATCAGAAGTTTATTTTGAATTTAAACATTGCTATACACACATTTGACTTTGACAACCATGGTTTAATCTTACCGACCTTTAATAAAGTCGTTTTTTCACCATATGTGCCGTACATGCTACATTACGCAACTTTTGACATGATTTATTTGCCCACGTTCATTTTGCTTCATTTCTAAAATAGGGTTTTCACTGTTTTCTGACATAACTTTATACGAGAACTTTTCAAAAAAGTTTCACAGTAACCTTTAATTAGCTTTTTCTCTTTAAATGCTATTCCAAAAATAATCCTGCTAGGTTCCTACTCAAATATTTCACAGCGTGTAATAAGAACTTTGATTAATGATGCATGCGTTTCGAAAAGTACGGCCTCCTTCACTGGACCATCATAGCAGAAATTTAATATTGAACACATGGTAACAAACTTACGGTATCGGTCAGTAAACATTGACTGAGCCTCCAGCACCTCCTTATTAGTAAGGAACTGTCAAAATGCACATCATTTATTGATTCATATGGTACTTTTTTTGCTCCGACTGCAACTACAGAAAAGGCTTGTTTGGTAATTTGTCACGTTTCGTGGTGATTCATTGCATTCTGGTTTGTATGGATTGTGAGTGGTAAACAGAAGATGTTATTTTGGCAACCGCATGTCTGACTGCTATCACTATTAGGGTTTGTAGGAGTCCTGTCAATGAGCCATAGAAGACCAGCATATGTGTCTTCTGAATTTATGAACATAACAGCAGTAGTTAGTAGCAACACTGTTGATTCAGATGTATTAATTTATTCATGCACTCTGAGTCATGTCTCAATAAAACAAAGCCACCCATTTGAATATGATGGTTGTGTTTCATCTTTAATTGAGCTGTAGATTGATGGTTGTTCTTTGTCTGTGTATGAATTTTGGAAGCATTTGTTCTTTTAGACCTCAAAGCAGTCTTGTGTGCTGTGTGTTGATACTGGATTGAAGTGAACTGCAGGTAAAGGGAGGGCTGCACGAAAGTCACGTACACCTGCTCGGAGCAATAGCCATGAACCTCTGCAGTCCTGCTCATACAGGGTCAATGACGTGGGGTTTTTTTACTGTGTGATCTAAAAATATATATTTGAAATGCTATTCATAAAAATGAGCTCAAACGCTGAATTGAAATGCTGTTGAATTGTGGTTTGAAATGTGAGGCATGAACTTCAAGATGTTTACAGGTTAAGATTGCAGGAAGATGAAAAGCTATCATTAAAAATATATGGCACTCTTTGAAATATTTATCAACATCAAAATTGGAGTGTTACTGGGTGTTATTACAAGACTTTTTGAAACTGTTATGACTTAAAAACTAAAATAAATCAATTGAGTAATAAATTGAGTTTTTTAATCAATGTAAATTAAGTTACAAATATATAGTTCCTTGCCCAATAAAAGCATAAAAAAATAATAAATAATAATCATTTATTTATTCCTTTTTTAAAGAAGTATGTTTTACTTGATTATGCTTAATAACATTTATAACGTCATTACTTTATATATAGCAAATAGCTAATAAAAAGGTTACATGGAATTTGGAACAGGCAATTTTTTTTGGAAATGAAGACTCAAATGCAGCACGGTGGCGCAGTGGGTAGCGCTCTCGCCTCACAGCAAGAAGGTCGCTGGTTCGAGCCTCGACTGGGTCAATTGGCATTTCTGTGTGGAATTTGCATGTTCTCCCCGTGTTGGCGTGGGTTTCCTCCGGGTGCTCCGGTTTCCCCCACAAGTCCAAAGACATGCGGTACAGGTGAATTGGGGAAGCTAAATTTGTCCATAGTGTATGTGTGTGAATTGAAGTGTATGGGTGTTTCCCAGTGATGGGTTGCAGCTGGAAGGGCATCCGCTGCGTAAAACATATACTGGATAAGTTGGCGGTTCATTCCGCTGTGGCGACCCCAGATTAATAAAGGGACTAAGCCGTAAAGAAAATGAATAAATGAATGAATGAATGAATGAATGAAGACTCAAGTACTTTATTGATATTAGGATCATTATAATAAAACCTTACTAACTCATTTAACTCAATAAAAAAATGTACTAGTACCCCCTTTTGCTTTCAGAACTGCCTAAATCCTTCATGGCATAGATTCAACAAGGTACTGGAAATATTCCTCAGATATTTTGGTCCATATTGACTTGATAGCATCACGCAGTTGCTGCAGATTTGTCTGCTGAACATCAATGATACGAATCTCCCATTCCACTACATACTCTAGAAGGTGCTCTATTGGATTGAGATCTGGTGACTGTGGAGGCCATTTAAGTATCATGTGTCATGTTCATTGTCATGTTCAGAACATTGTCAGTTCATTGTCATGTTCAAGAAACCAGTCTGAAATGATTAGCTTTTTATGACATGGCGTGCTATTTTGCTGGAAGTAGCCATCAGAAGATGAGCACACTGTGGTCATAAAAGGATGGACATGGTCAGCAACAATACTCGGGTAGGCTGTGGCATTGACACAATGCTCAATTCATACTAATGGGCCTAAAGTGTGCCAAGAAAATATCCCCCACACCATTACACCGCCACCACCAGCCTGAACCATTGAGACAAGGAAGGATGGATCCATGCTTTCATGTTGTTGATGCCAAATTCTGACCCTACCATCTGAATGTCGCAGCAGAAATCGAGACTCATCAAACCAGGCAATGGTTTTCCAATCTCCGCCTCAAGGATCGATGTGTTTTGTGTGAAACATGAGATGCTCTTCTGCATTCCTCGGTTGTAACGAATGGTTATTTGAGTTACTGTTGCCTTTCTATCAGCTCGAACGTGTCTGGCCATTCTCCCCTGACCTCTGGCATCACCTAGGCATTTACGCCCACAGAACTGCCGCTCACTGGATATTTTCTCCTTTTCGGACTATTCTCTGTAAACCCTAGAGATGGTTGTGCATGAAAATCCCAGAAGATCAGCGCTTTCTAAAATACTCAGACCAGTCCATCTGGCACCAACAACCATGCCACGTTTAAAGTCACTTAAATCCCCTTTCTTTATCCATTTTGATGCTCGGTTTAAACTGCAGCAGATCGTCTTGACCATGTCTAAATGCCTAAATGCATTGAGCTGCTGCCTTGTGATACACTGATGAGAAATTTACGTTAATGAGCAGTTGGACAGGTGTAGCTAATAAAGTAGCCGGTGATATGTAATATACAGAGAGTATATACAGAGAGAGTAAACAGTTGTCTCACAATTATATGAAAACAACTTTGTTGATATATTCATAGATTTTCATAAAAAACACTTGCACAGCCCAAAGAGCAGTTTTCTGTTTCATAAGAGTGAACCAGTGCGAATGCTGTAGTGTGGCTGAACCTTTTTTGAAATGTTTTCCTCAGTGCTTGCCACTTGAGAATGATGCTAATGGAAGTGGCTATTAGAGTATGAAAAAAATATTTCAGACATGTAATTAACATTGCGCACATCCTAACCTTCTCCCTTAAAGAGTTTTCCACACCAACTCTCCAACAAAGTCATCCCAAAAAGGTCTCTAAATGTTCAATACGCATTGCTAGTGAATGAAGCCCATTGACTTTTGTTCAGGTGTAACCGTCATCTGGCCTTGTGATTGGTTTATCCATTCTCCACACTCAATCATCATTGAGTAATCTCATCATACTGGCATTCCAAGGATTATCCTTCGATCATTGTGCGCTTCTCCATTGGCCTTAGCAGATGCATCCACAAATACCATCAATTCAGTCATAAGTCTGCTCTTTTCATCTCTTCGGTCGCCAAGACTAGTGATGGGTGGACTGTGTAGTGGAATAATTGCATGCTGGTGCCGTTCCAAAGCACACATACTTTTTCAGCTTATAAGGATTGGAGTGCGTTTTCCCTCCTTGTTCGTGACCCTGCAGTGGATGATTGGAAGGCAGTGAACTCCTCTAGAATAACAGCAGCAATCAGGAAGCCCCTGTTAACATTTGCCCCAGCGCTTTGCTCTGAGCACAAACCCGCGTGATGGATGATGGCCTATACCTGCGTTTGAAATGACATATGAGGGGAGATCCGAAATATCAGAAAAAATAAAAGAATAAAAAAAAAAAAAACAAGTTTTGATTGTTTCAAGCTGCGTTTTAAGCGGGTGCCAAATATTGAGGCAAAACGCCACATACAACATCCATTATTGAGGTGAAATAAATTAAGAGACATTTTTGGAACTGCTGTGAAGATGGACTTTCCAATAGCTGATATAGACTTTTTAAATTTTACATTTAAAGGGATAGTTCATGCAAAAATGAAAATGTACTCACTATTTACTCAGCCTTAAAGGGATAGTTCACCCATAAATGATTTACTGTTTACTCTCCCTCAAGAGGTTCCGGACTTTTATGAGCTTCTTTCTTCTGTTGAACAAAAAAAAAAGATATTTGGAAGAAAGCTGAAACCTGTAATCATTGACTTTTATAGTAGGAAAAACAAATACTGTGGAAGTAAATGATTACAGGTTTCTAGCTTTCTTCAAAATATCTTCTTTTGTGTTAAACAGAAGGACAAAACTCAAACTGGTTAGGAACAAGTAAAAAGTGAGTAAATAATGTGATAATTTCCGGTTTTGGGTGAATTATCCCTTTTAGTGCATACTCAAACTAGGTACAGTTGCCTTCAACAATGCCGAAGCGCGCTTGTCCCCCCTCCCCTCTCGCCCGACGGCCTGCACTCACATTGCATTTTACCTTCTGAGCCGGAGCACATATACATCATCGATGATGATTGCTTTAAATATATTGTTTTGTATTATTTTTAGTCGTTTGGGATGCAATGACACGCAGTCAAATAAAAACTTCTTTGTTGAACAGATCCACCATTTTTGACGCTCATAAATTATCATAAAAAGTCCTCGTGCTGCACGTATTAGGAGGTTTGCTGAAGATGCAACTGATGTGCAGCGAGGAGTTTGCATCTTTAATAAACTATGACAGTTCACGTTCATCTAAAAGTAAGAATGACTTAAAAGTGACGGTGCGTCTTCAGTTTTGGGCTCAGGCGCACTTTGCACTCACACTACAAGTGCACCATGCCAAAGCCGACCGAATCGCACACCTCTTCCAACCGGGCCAGGGCCGGCCAACTGAACCTCGCCTGGGCCCAATTCGGAACACTCACACTTGTCAAACGAACCGGGAAACGTGCCCGGGCAGAGTTCGGATAGCCTAGTGTGAGTGCACCCTGAGTGAGTCTAGTTTCTTTCTTCTGTTGAACACTTAAGATTATATTTTGGAAAAAGTTGGAAACCTGTAACCATTGACTCCCATTGTAGGAAAAACAAATACTATGAAAGTCAATGGTTACAGGTTTCCAACATTTTTCCAAAATTTCTTCTTTTGTTTTCAACAGACAAATGGAAATGAAGGATGAGGGAATGCTGACAGTATTTTTTGTTTTGAGTGCACTATCCCTTTAAGTTGTACTTTTTGCCCCTGTAATGCACTTTGAATTCCCAAAGTCAGCCAGAGAACAACAGAAGAAAGGCCTCCCTCAAGGCGAGTCTGTTTAAACTCTGTAAAGCAGACAAAAGGGCTGCTATCAAGCTTTATAACATGCCATGATTATGGTGGTATGTAACATTTCTGGTGATTAATGATTGAACGATTACAAGCACTAATGATTAGCTCTTTAATTATTGCTGTTAAATGGTTCCCGCTGATGAGGATTTGATGAAGCTGCTATATTCATACAGACAATACTGAATTTCGGTGTTAGTAAACTGAACACATTTTTGCCCCTCATGTGCATGAGCTTGTATGAGCAGCTTCAAGAAGTGTTGATTCAAATCTCTTGCTTATAAAACCCATGTATTGTATGATCCCAATCCACTAAAACATTTGTAACTTTACACAGGTTTTGTTGTCCATTTTTATCAATTTAATAGAATAGTTCACCCAAAGAAATGGAAATTTGGTCATAGTTTACTCTCCCTTCACTTGTTCAAAAGTCAGTAATTTTCTTTTTGGAATGAATTGAAAGATATTAGTACTTTTATTGACTTTAAAGGTATAGTTCACGCAAAAATTACAATTCTGTCGTTTAGTTTTCCTCATGTGGTTTAAAAACTTTGCTGCATATTTATTCCCTAACATAATTCACAATCACACATAAACAGTGGCATCTCAAACAAGACAAAGCTATAATGCATTTATGAATTTATAAGAGAGAGTAAACAAAACCAGTAACGAAACCATTGACGTCCATAGTAGGAAAAACAAATACTATGGACGTCAATGGCTACCAGTTTCCAACATTTTTCTAAATATCTTCTTTTGTTGTTCAACAGAAGAAAAAAAGTGACAAGTGAGAAAATATCATTATTTTTGGGTGAACCATTGCTTTAATTAACTGAAGGAACTGCTCTTTGTCTGCTTTCTTTATAAAAGCCATTCATAATAAAAAAAACAATTACATATAATATATAAATATAATAAATACATATTCATTCATTCATTTTCATTTCGGCTTAGTCCCTTTATTAATCTGGGGTCGCCACAGCAGAATGAACCACCAACTTATCCAGCACATGTTCTACGCAACGGATGCCCTTCCAGCTGCAACCCATCTCTGGGAAACATCCACACACACTCATTCACACACATACACTACGGACAATTTAGCTTACCCAATTCACCTATACCGCATGTCTTTGGACTTGTGGGGGAAACCGGAGCACCCGGAGGAAACCCACGCAAACACGGGGAGAACATCCGCTGCGTAAAACATATGCTGGATAAGTTTGCCGTTCATTCCGTTGTGGCGACCCCAGAATAATAAAGGGACTAAGCCAAAATGAAAATGAATGAATGAATATACACATTATATATGCAGAATAGCGACTGGTCAAAAATAGAGAAAATAATATGCGGAGAGCAGTTCTGTGGGTGAAAATGTCTTGTTGAGAGGTCAACAGTAACTCAAACAAACACTCATTACAATAGCACACACAACACATGAAGTAGATGAGCTACAACAACAGAAGACTACATCAGTGAAACTCCTGTCAGCTTATCAAAAAGAAAATAAGGCTACAGTTCACACAGGCTCACCTAGAGTTTGGAACAAGTTTAATTGGTTTGATAAGTTCAGACTTTTGCTCAGAATTTGGATTGAACAAAAAGGAAAGCATGCATAAATCTTACCTAGTATCAAAGGCTCAATCTGCTGGTGGTGTAATGATGTGTGGGGAATGTCCTTGGAATGCTTTTTTCCCTCATAGTCTTTGGTGAATATAAAGTACTGTAGAACAGCATTTATCCAAAAAAAAAAAAAAAAAGCTTTTGTAACATTATACACTACAGTACAAATATCTGGAGCAATTTTCTTTTTGGAATGAATTGAAAGATATTAGTACTTTTATTGACTTTAAAGGGATAGTTCACACAAAATTTTGAATTTTGTCATCATTTAGTCTTCCTCGTGTGGTTTAAAAACTTTATGTATGTAGAGTTTTGTTCTTCTGTTGAACACAAAAGAAGAAATTTTGAAAAATGCTGATTACTGGGACCCATTGAGTTCCATAGTTTTTTTTTTCCTACCTTGGAAGCCAGTGAGTCCCAAAAACCAGCATTCTTTAAAATATCTTCTTTTGCGTTCAACAGAAAAAAAAAAACTCTACGTACATAAAGTTTTACATACATAAAAGCAATTGTTTCTCTTCATAAGACCTCAATGCATTGTCAGGAGCTGCTGGTATAATTATAGTTTGTGTTGAATATGTTTTTTTTTTTGTAGTGTCAAAGGGATGGCACCCACTAGATTCCATTATACAGTATGGATACCAGAGGTCAAAGGTTCCAGCTAAATATGTTCTTTACTGTTTTACAAAATAAAAAAAATCACCTACATCTTGGATGGCCTTAGGGTGAGAAAAGTAACAGGGAATTTTCATTTAATCGGTTTAAAGACTGTTTGAGTTCAAGAAGTTTATTTATTTGTTTATTTATTCATTTTTACTTTAGCACGATTTTAACACAGGTTACATTAGGGTACCTCTTTAATTTGTTTCTGATAAAAATGCGTCGGCTGATAATAAAAATCAATATGTTGGTGTCATGGATGCCTTGTTTTTTCCTTTTGTTGTTGCATCACTGTTGATTGCAAGCCTTTATCCTCTATATCTCATTTCATCTCATTTTGAAATTGGCCCAGCGTGAAACCGATAATTGAGTCCTGCACTAGAAGGTCTTCATCAGTGCTGCATCTCATCAAGGAAATGGTCATTTCTTAAATAAAAAAAACGAAAAGAAAAAAGAATAATAACCTTGAAGTTATTATGTGCTTCTGAAGGTTCATGGAAATGCTGTTGGCTTGCAGATTAATCATAGTGTTTGCGGCTGCTGACTAAAAATATCAAAGAAAAACTTTCAGAGTGAAAAGAACAACAAATGAAGTCAGTGCCAAATGAATCTCAGTTCTGTTTTGCGGTAGTGTTGTTACAGGAAGGGAGAGTTACAGCATACATTGAGTTTGAATTGGCCTGTATACCTTTATACTCTGCAGTAATGAAGGGCTGAGATTTAACAGCTGACTGAGGCTTGTGTGGGGGTTATTTAGAGCACTCGCTGGTGTTTCTTATCTAAGTGATTTACAGTACATTAATTACAGCGCCAGATCTCCTGCAGCTTCCTGCGATTAATTGTCTTGTTGAAGAACGCCGTGGTTCTTGGTTTCTACAACCTCCAATTTTAAGCTGTAATGTTGTCACTAGGTTACATAACCCATGATAAGGATTGTTAGGTAATGTCGACTATCTGGATCTTCACATTTTCTTCTTTCTTTTGTATAATTTCTGTTAAGTTTGTGTGCTTTCTTTTCTTCTGGTAAACTTTCCTCTTGCACCATTACATTTCCTCTGGCAGTTTTTTTTTCTTCATTCTGTCATTTTCCTTCCATCTGTTTAGCTCTTTTCTTTCCTCTTGCATCAGTTTCATTCTGTTCATTTTTACTTATCCTCTTTGAGCTTATATTCTTTGTTCTCCATTTCCTCCCGTCTCTGCTTCCTTTCTTTTCATTTCCTCTTTGACACCATTTCCATTCTTTTTTCATTTTCCCTTGTACTCTTTCCCTTTGCTTTTATTTAATCTCAAATATTTACATTTTTGTTTTAATTTTCCGTTTCACCATTTCATTTTACTTTCCTTTTGGACTCTTTCGTTACACTTTCCTCTTGCGGCTTTCTTTTCCTGTTCTCTTGCACTCTTTTTTTCCTTAGGTTTGACGTGTACTGTTTTTTACGTTTTCACAGTTTTCTTTTTCCTTTCCACTTGCACTGATTTCTTTTCTCTTTCCTCTTGCATGTATGTTTTCCTTGCCTTCTGCACTCTTTGCTTTTCATCTCTTCTTGCACCACTTCATTTCCTCTGGCAGTTTTTTCATTCTGTTTTCCTTTCTTCTGTTTTGCTCTTCTCCTTTCATATTTCCTTTCCTCTTTCATGAGTTTCATTCTGTTCATTTTTATTTATCCTATTTAAGCATTTTTTGTTTTCCATTTCATCCTATATCCTCTGCTTCCTTTCTTTTCCTTTCCTCTTTGACACCATTTCCATTCTTTTTTTTTCTGGCACTCTTTCTCTTTGCTTTTATTTAATCTCAAATATTTTTTCCTTTCCTTTTGGACTTTTTCCTTACACGTTCCTCTTGCAGCTTCCCTTTCCTGTTCTCTTGCACTCTTTTTTCTTAGTTGCCGCTTGTACTGTTTTTCCTCTTTCACAGCTTTCTTTTTTCTTTCCCCTTGCACACTTTTCTCTTCAGTTTTCTCTTGCACTGATTTCTTTTCTCTTTCCTCTTGGATGTATTTTTTCCTTTACTTCTGCACTCTTTCCTTTTCATCTCCTCTTGCACCTTTTCATTGTGTTTTTTTCTCACATGAATTTTTGCCATTTCCTCTCACACTATATTTCTATTCCTGATCCGTGTGTTATCCTTGCACATCGTTTTTCCTTCGACATTCTTTTTTTATCCCCTTCATCCTTTTATTTTTTTACTACATCCCTTTCTTCAACACGGGTATACCTACAGAAAGAGGAGGGAGATTTTTATGTATCTGAGAATCAAAGACTGGTAATGCACAATGGCAATCATATCGATGTGTATGTCAGCCTGTATCAAATTGAGAGACAGCTCTTAGATATATATATATATTTTATTTTTTATGTTTTATTTTTTTGATTGTTTGATGACTGTGAAGTGGTGAAACATCCTGTTTTTCCTCTTCCCGGCGTGGTGACGTGATATTTCTGGGCCTTGATTGTTCTTCAACATCCCATTATGACATGCTGTCATCACTGCTGCTCTTTACTCAAGATATTTTTTCAGAGGCATTGAGGCTTTTTTCTTGTGAAAACAAAAATGCAACACAAAACACATAAAAAGAGATTTATGATTGTTTGTATTTGTAAATGTTCAAGATGGCATTTACTACTAATTTTTACAGACTTTACTGCAAATTATTCATCCCAAGCTCATTCTGATGACGTACCCCTATATACATTTCTGGAGAGAGCAAAATATATTCCAGGAGCTTAGTTTTTTTTTGCAGTTTTTGTTTTCCTGAATCCGCCAGTGACTGCTGTATATGCTTTTTGAGATCACTGATTTCTCTCACGAATGCCATTCGCACCTGCTGTTCTCGCATAAATCCATCAGAGGCCGCTGTCGACTAACTGACTGACTGACTGACTGACTGACTGACTGACCCACCCTCCTCCTTCCCTAAACCCAACCGATAGTGATTTAAAAAGCACAGATTGACCCACCCACTTCCCTAAACATAACCGCAGTGTTTTCAAAAACAATCAAGAAAAAGAAATGCTTTCATAGCAGTCAGATTTTTACCACGTTTTAAAATTTTACCACATTCTCACCATGTTATTTACTTGTTTATTTAATTTTTTGGCTTTTGTTTTTGTCTTACCCGTTTTCTGGAACCCTTTCTCACTAGACACGAACCCCGTCGTCACGGTCAACTTCAATCTGCGTTTCAAGTCCACTGACATACGTGGCAAGCTATTAGGAAAACTGGTTACAGCGGAAAAGCCATCCACATGGAGGTAACTTTCAGCTGGTAAGCGAGAAAAGGAACAGCGTCATACCGCCCCATAGCGTTAGTTTTCAAACACGAAATGCAGCTAAACATTCCAGAACGAGCCTATGTTGAAATTATTTGTGTGATTTATAAATTTTGACACAAAGATACTAATGTTTAAAATCAACAATTTTCCTCAGCTGTGCCAGGCAACTGCTGTAAAACACAAAATTAAAATATCTTTACTTCTTATTAAGTTACTACTTATTAAGTAAACGTACATTTATACCATAGTCTGTTAAATTTTTTGATCATGATTGGCTGGAAGGTCTGGAATAAAATAATTTAATGCACAGGTAGTTCCAGTGCATTAAATGATTTTATTCCAGACCTTCCAGCCAATCAGGATCAAGAATTTCAAAAGACCAAGGTATATACTATATGTACGTTTGCTAACTTCATAAGAAATAATGAATAAAATCTGGAGTTTGGACAAGTCTGGAATATAATAATTTAATTCACAGGTAGGTCCAGTCAGTTTTGATCACAGTTTAAAAATACATGTGCCTATACCCTATGAGCCCATTCAAATATGAGCTATTAGATATGTCTGTCTAGCACACACAATCCCTCACTTGCACACAATCTCTCTCTCTTTTCTCTCTTTCTCTCTCTCTCTCTCTCTCTCTCTCTCTCTCT
>CAIGQW010054073.1:3949517-3959684 GCA_903798125.1 Danio choprae | reverse complement strand
GATAGATAGATAGATAGATAGATAGATAGATAGATAGATAGATAGATAGATAGATAGATAGATAGATAGATAGATAGATAGATAGATAGATAGATAGATAGATAGATAGATATACTGTACTTCTTTATTCCTGCAGGATGGGCCACATTACAGGACTTCAGACAGTAGGTAGCTTCCCTTCTGCATGCCTGACATCTCAAATCACAAACACTTGCTTCAGGCCTGATTACTGTTTTACATCTTTTTGCCAGTGACTGGATGCATTCAGATAACTGCACACTGGCAAATGTCATCATGACAAGCTCAACATAAATAATAATCATTTGATTACTACAGTAAATGTCACGGCAAACCATGGTAAAACACAAATGATTTATTATTTTATCCAGTAGAATCTAATATTTCCAAAATGAATATATTTTTATTCATACTTTTTGTTCATACATTTGTTTTAAAAAGATTTTAGTTTGTACTTTGTAAACATGTTTTGTAAGTACTAATAAACAGATAATATCTTATTCATTGACAGGTAATAAGCCAGTAGTAAATACACTGCAAAATAAAGCTTTTCTTAAGAGTTTTTGTCTTGTTTCTTGTCTAAATATTGTTGAAATTAAATGAGTTTTTCCTTAAGACAAGCAAAATAATCGGCCAATAGGATATATAAAATAATCTTGTTTTCAGTTTGAAATAAGTTTATTTTACTTATCCCACTGGCAGATAACTGATCTTGTTTTAAGGAAAAACTCACTTAATTTTGGCTTATAATTTCTGAAAACAAAACACCATCATTTAATTGTCTAGAAAATGCTTCTTGATTTAAGATTTATTAGAAATTTGAACTAGAAACAAGACAAAAACTCTTAGTGAGAAAAGCATTGTAGTGGGAATTGGTATTTATCTAAAGTGTTACCCAAATGTATAGATTTATGTGGTGCGGAATGTGGTGTTCATAAAGGGCTTCAATTTTTGGCCTTTTTTACAAGATGTAAATAAGTCTTTTGTGTCTGTGAAGCTTTATGTCAAAATACCCAATCAGATCCTTTATTATACCCTGTTGAAAATGTCAATATTTTGGGTAAGATGGAATTGTAGCTGTTTTGCACTTGTGCCTTTAAATGAAACTGAGCTGGTTCTCCCCGCCCACTCTTAAGACATTTTGCTTCAGAGAAGGATAGCCAGAATTGGATGTAAGGATAAACACAGCAAAATAACACCCAGCAACTCAGACACGACCCCCAGTCACAAATACCACAGTAAGATGAATGAGCAAACACATACTGCTTCTTGAAGTGCCATTGGATCACAAAGAGTTGGAACCGATCTTTTAATCCCAGTTTCTTTGCAAATAGTGTCTTGTGGACATGATTATACACGTTAATACCGAACCATGATAATATGTGCCTGTCAATCAATATCAGTGGGCAGGGAAAATTCCACTCCTATGTCATGTTGTGCCCTCAATAATCGCTGGGATTTGGATCCTAATTTAACGTTGGAAAATTAAAAAAAAAAGACTTGTTGCTTTTATATCACACCAATATGACTGTGGACACACTATACCTACACACATTTCTATCCAAACAGTCATAAAATTCAATTCAATTCAAGTTTATTTATATAGCGCTTTTTACAATGTAAATTGTGTCAAAGCAGCTTAATAAAAAGTCAATAAAAAGTTGACTTTGCATGATTGGTGCCCTTTAATAAGAAAAATACGGTCAGGATTGTGACTCAAATAATAATACACTGCATTGTAGTTCAGTTGTACCTTAAACTTATACTATATGCTATGTATACTGTATGTACGCTAGCAAATTTCTGTACACTATATGTGCTGTGGCTATGTCTCTTAGCAACAAGCCTGCAGAGATGTAAGTGTTTGCATCTTGTTGGATGAATCCTGCAAGTTGCCAAAAGGTATTTGAGTGAGAGCTCTGGCTCTGCTCTCTGACTGGCCGAAGCCCTTGGGTGTCAACATGTTTTCTACTCATTAACACCTGGCCAGAGAGATGCAACCTCTTCCACAGCACAACAGATCACATCTAATCAAATCAAATTCTGCAGCAGCTCTTCTCATTACAAAGTGTTGAGGCAAGAACACAATGTAGTTGCTTTATAGCTGTGACATGTAACAAGGGAAATGACAAGGAGCAGTGGCAGTTGACAGCACATCTACAGCTTCCTTCTGGAGTTTTTTTTTTTCTCCCAACAAAACTTTACTTTTTTTACCCTCAAGACTGAATGGACATGATGGTTGGCTACTATAATGATGTGTTTTGCTGTTGAATTGCCTTTCATTTAAATTCTGTTACATCCTTCCTTGTCTAGGGGCTAGGAGGATGGACAGAATTAATAACAAAATACATTTAAATAATGGAAATAAAATTATAATTTTAATTAAACCCAAAACATTGTTGAGCCCCTGCCCACCGTTCCTGTCCGTTCCGCTCAATAATCACTTGATTTTGATGCAAAATAATTAATTACAGATTTATTACAGCAGAATATAAGAAATAACGCAATTTTAAAACATATGCAAGAGAGTATTAAATTCACTTTGGAAGGGAGCAAGGCCAAAATAAATAAAATAACAACATAGGCTCATTCTGAAAACATAACCCTATATACATTTCTGGAGATCGCAAATTATGTAGCCAGAGGTATGTATGGCTGCATTTCGTCTTTAAAACGAATGCTACGAGGCTATCTCGTGTTCGAGTGTTCTAAATAAAAGCAATGGCAAACGACAGAAGAAATATTTTTATTAAAACAAGTTTTTGTCCTAACCAACAACTGGAATTTATATTTTAGAAACGGCTTCTATTTTTTGCAGCTGAACAACAAAAAACTTCATGACATGGTCACCTCAGGTACACCTCATGTGCTTTATCCAGTGTTAAATGCTAACAATGTGAGTTTGGATGCCATTTTACATTACATTTATAGCCATACTACTGAAAGCAGCAGCAGATAGTTCACCTCAGATCTTGTAAATACAATAAACCGTTTGAAATTTAACTTTAGAACTGTGAAATAATGCAAACCAACACATATCAGTTTAATATGTTTTAATTAGATTATAAACCTTACCATTTCGTGAGTGAGTGCATATTCTGTGCTTTGGAATGGCTGGCTTTCTGTCGTGTTGTTAGGACATCGGGTTACAATGTAACCTGCTCACCTAATGCTTCTGTTCGTAATATTTATATTATTTGGTAATTAATAACCTCATGTGGAGCTCTGAATCTGCATCTCATTTCGGGGTCTGCTACTGTCCACCGGAGGTCGCATTTAGGTCACAAACGCATGCTTTGAGAGCCCTTATGAATGACTGAATAAATAAAATATGCGGTTTTCCACCAAGGCAACCAGGGGTGCTGAAATATAATTGGCTAAAGTGGCAGTGGCCGGGTTAAAATAACCAAAACAAAGACAGCGTTCTGGCATGTAACAGACATTTTCAAAGCATAATATCTGAATTCAGCATTGTTTTTCAAATAAACAAGAATATTCACTTGGCATGTTTCTAGAATATCTGCAAACATATATATGGTATTTTTATGCTTTAAAAGAGTCAAAAACTTTCATACAGCACCTTTAATAGACAAAAAGGTAACACATTTTGACTACTAAGTTTTGATTACTAGCCCTGGCCTCTGTTCAATAATAAAGAATTCAATATAGAAATCAATTAAATTGCCTTATCATCTTGAATTATGACATACGCATCCTGACTGAGCCCTAATTGAGTCAGCAGTATTTACACAGAAGATTTTCAGGCTTTCTGTGCAACTTGACTTGGTGATCTGTAAATCCCATTGTGTGTTGTACTACAGATCCTGTGGTGGGAATGAGATACACACTCTCTAATGCCTTAAAGCTTTTCTGAGATCAGCCTCGTGCGATCATTGTGGCACTGATAGATTCTGAATGGGGGAGGGGGGGAAGGGAGGGGAAGCTGATATTTCTTCAGTCACGAAGGTGCAGTTCGGTCACTGACTCAGCAAGAGGAGGCTGGATTATGTCCTGTCACCCACCAGCATCCCCACGGGGCCACTCCTGCGGCGCGGAGATACACTCTCCACCTGTGGTCTGTTGGAGAACAGTGCTCAGTGATTTACAGGTGTTCACAGACAGACATGAAAGCTGTGTATGGTGAGGCTGTGGAAGTATGTTATTTTTATACATGGCAGTGCTTGACTGAAGTCACTGAAGGCTGGTCAGTTGCAATGGCAATTTATTATTAGTAGTAGTAGTAGTAGTAGTAATCATATTATTATTATTGTTCATAATATTAATATGGTTATTGTCTCGGATCACAGAAGGCAGAGACAAGAGTATCGTTCACACAGTGTTTATTAAAACACAATAGTCTTCGCACCGAGGTGCTAGCAAGCAGTTCAATGCAGAGTCAATTGAGTACTGAGAATCACTTCCCTTAGTGGAGCAAGCCGATGACAGGGGTTAGTCTCCGGGCACAAGGAGTAGCAAGTAGCCTTGGAAGAAGATCAGGATGAGCAGACGGAGAGAGTAGTGACCATGTGAAGATGATACCAGACAATGAGTGAACGGAGTGGGTGAGTCTTTATAGTGTGGTGGTGATGACTGGAGCAGGTGAAGGTGATGAGTGCACAGGTGTGTGTAATCAGTAATCGGGTGACTGAGTGCGTTGTGTAGTGGCTGGAGAGTGTGAATGGTGAACCGGGCTGATAGAACGTGCAGGGGGTGTGACAGTTATTAGCATAATTCATTCATTCATTTTCTTTTTGGCTTATTCTCTTTATTAATCTGGGGTCCCCACAATGGAATGAACCGCCAATTTATCCAGCATATGTTTTACGCAGCGGATGCAACCCATCACAGGGAAACATCCATACACTCATTCACACACATACACTACAGACACTTTAGCTTACCCAATTCACCTGTACCGCATGTACACGGGGAGAACATGCAAACTCCACACAGAAATGCCAACTGACCCAGCCGAGGCTCGAAGCAGCGACCTTCTTGCTGTGAGGCGATCGTGCTACCCACTGCGCCACCGTGAGGCCCAGCGAAGACTAAACTATTGGTAAAAAAAAACATTGTTAACTGAAATAATATATAAAAAAAATAGCTGAAATAAAATAAAACTAATGAAACAAAAAAATAGCGATTAAAATCAAATAAAATAATGATTAGCAAAAAAAATATTAAGAAGCACTAATTCTGTGGTAGTAAATATGAACTGTGGCTGTTTAGTGAAACACCTGTAGAAATATTTACAGCAGCTTAGAGTTTGAATGCTATGTTTTAAAAAACAATTATTATTTATTTTATTTAACATTTATTTTGCTGATGTCTTGCTTTTCTGCCTTTTTCTTTTCAAATGCTAATGCAGAAATTCCAGAAATAAAGTTGGAGGTATGAAATGTTAATGTGCAGTATTGAGTTTTAAACTTGAATTTTTAACATACTAACTTTCAGAAAGTAAAAAAAAAAAAACCTTTTGGGAAAAGAAAAGCTAGAAAGAGAGCTAGAAGAGCAAGAGCCCACAAATTTATTTAATGTACTTAATATCACTTAATTTGCATTAAGCCATATGGATTTTATTTGTATATAGTTTGCAGCCCTACAGTGAAAAAAGTGAAACTACTGTGTCTTTCATTCAAAGTAAATTTTTATATTAGATTAAATTTAATTATTTTTAACCTGTTTTATTTAACTTCCCTTTAAGCAAAAAAAAAAAAAAAGTAGGAAAAATTAAAAGCAGTTTTTTTTTTCCAAGTAGTATTTTTACTTTAAACCAACAGTTTCATGCAAGTCAAAACTCTAATTTGAGGGAAGTTGATCAATTTCACTGAAACAAATCACAGTAATTATTTTAGGTTGGTCCAAAGCAAAATTATACTTTGATCTAAGGGTAAAAAAAAAAAGTCTAAATAAAACAAACAAACAAAAAAACAAGTTAGTCTCTTCATAGTAAACAATATTTTTTCTTTGGGTGATATTTTTCTTTTTATCACAATACATATTTTTGATTTAGATTAAAATAAGTTTTACAGATTGAACCAAAGTTAAATTATACTTTGAGAAAGATTTTAGCTGTAACAAATTACAGTAATTTAAAAAAATTGGTTCAATGTATCATTCCATTCAGTGTAGGGGAAAAGATAACAATGCCTTTGTCCATTGATAATGAATTATGCAGTGTTGTTTTGAACCCACTAAATAGGAAAAGTCATTCTTCAAAATATTAACTATTCTGATTCACATAAATAACTACTGTGACATAAACAATGCTACTTAAAAAAAAGATAATTTAAGTATCAAATGTATTATTTTATTATGTAATATTATGTATCATTTTTAGCTGAAAAAAAGAAAACCAGAGCAGATGTTTTTTGAGTGCAGGTGCTGGAGAATGCAGTGAGTCTCACCTGACTGAACACTGAATATATATGCGGTCTTCATTGATATGCCTCCTCTCGTGACAGCATGACAGGAGCTGCCAGACTCTTACAATTTGCATAATCCTAATGAATATAAGTGAACCTTGTCCTCAAATTGCATTTTAAATAGACAACTTTTGTCTTTTCTCTTTTTTTTTTCCTTTCTCAAAAGCCACAGTCTGTCCAGATGTCTGATGAGTTGCTTCAGTGTGAATTTCAATGACGTGAGCCTGATTAAACCTCTGATAGACCCTTTGATTGCCCTGACAAAACTTCCTCAAAGAGAATCGTGTCGGAGGAGATGAGAACTGGCCATGTTAGATAAACGCATTAGCGCCGAAATCTCATATCTTCATACTCTCACATAAGGGCTTTTTAAAAAAATATTGGATGTCTTAGTGATGTTTAAAGCGAGGTCAAAATGTCAGTCTGACTCATGAGAAATTGCAGGTAGCATTTAAAGATGATAATATTGAAGCCTGTTTATGCTAGGAGTACAAAAATTTGAAATTGTTACTTTTTCTCCTCGCTGTAAGGAAAACTCATATTGCGAAAGGCAGTATACTTGTAATTGTAAGAAATAAATGTGCAATTTCTACAAAAAAATTTTTTGTTGTGAGATTGCTTTGAATGGTAAGGAAAAATGCTGCAAAGGCACCATCAAATTATTTATTTACACTTTATTTTGATGGTCCGTTTGTTGAATTTAAGTTACATTGCATCTACATGCCAACTAATTCTCATTAGATTATAAGACTGTTAGGTTGGGGTTAGGGTTGGGGTTAGGGTTAGGGTTAGTGTAAGTTGACATGTACTTGCAAAGTTTCTTATAGTCAGTTACATGTCTGTTGAAGGAGCAGTATCAACAGATATTAATGTTGTATGTAAGTTTTTGACTCTTCTAAAGCATAAAAATACAGTAATATGTTTGCAGATATTTAAGAAACATGCCAAGTGAACATACTTGTTTATCTGAAAAACAATGCTGAAATCAGATATTCTGCTTTGAAAATGTTTTTGCTGTGCAGGATCTCTGTCTTTGTTTTTGTCATTTTAACCTGCCCAATGCCAGTTTAGCCAATTATATTTCAGCACCCAGGGTTGCCTTTGTGGAAAACCGTGCATTTCATTCAGTCATTCATTCATTCATTCATTCATTCATTCAGAAAGGCTCTGAAAGCATGCGTCCGTGACCAAAATACGACCTCCGGTGGACAGTAGCAGTAACAAAATGAGACCCAGATACAGTTCCACATGAGGTTATTAATTAGCAAATGATATAAATATTGTGAGCGTAAACAAATGGTGAGCAGGTTACATTGTAACTCCGTGTCCTAACAACACACTTCGTGACGAGATACGCAGTGATGAGCAATTTGGCTGTTTGCACCAGACGAAACACGACAGAAATGTAAATACAGCCATTCAGAAGCACAGAATATGCACTCACTCACTTCTAATCTATTTAATACATATTAACCATCTTTAACATAATTAAATGCAGACGCTGAATCACTCATATGTGTTTAGGTCTAAAGTTCAATTTCAAATGGTTTTATATTCCTATTTACATTTTGTAAGTTAATGAAATAAAGTAGTTTACCATTTGGAAATGTTTCTTTACCACAAGATAAAGTTCCGGCAACAACAGCTGTCAGTTTATTTATTTTTTAATTAATTAATTTATAAATTAATTAAGTAATTAATAATATTTTTTTTTTTCATTTATGTTTGTTTGTTAGTTTGTTATTGTGTGACAATCTGGTCCAATTGTAAGTTGTACTTTTGCTAAAAGTGATGTCATTGTAAATTAATTATAGGGCTGATATTGTGAATCAGGGTAAAGGTATTGACCTTATTCTTCATGTATAAGCAGGCGCAGCCGTTTGAATCTTTTTGGCTCTAGACTTCTGGTCTCATTCACTTCTATTCATTTTTAGACGTTAGAAACAGCTTGTTATGCTGCTTGATGTTGCAAACTGATATTTTTTTATTACATTATTCTACTTTTTTATGTTTAGTCATAAACACACTTATTTGTAGAGCAAGCAGTTTGACTGTATTCTGCCGGTTATTATTCCTAGTCATTTCTTCTATAGGCAACTGAATCGGAAGTTCTAAAACAGATCGCAGGAACGAGCGCACTTCCGCATTGAAGAATAAGGTTTTGGCCCCAAAAATGAAAATGCTGTCCTCATTTACTCATCCACCACTTGTTCCAAACCTTTTTGAGTTGCGTTCTTCTTTTGAACACAAAGACATCCTGATGAATGTTGCAAAAATATCGCTTTTTACTTCATGTTTTTTGCCTACTGCTAATGCCAATGCCTGCTTTTTTCCAACATTCTTCAGAATTCACGTCATTTTTTATGTTCAACAGAATAAAAAAGTTTTCATTTTCAATTTTGGGTGAAAAAATATCTAAAATAAAAAACTCAAAACTGTTTTAATGATGTCCTTTTAGAAGGCTTCATTCCCAATTGATTTTATTTTTTTAGTATATATTTTTCAGAATTTCTCCTTTGTGTGTCATGGAAGGCTGAGTTTTGGGTAAAGTGATGATTCATGCAACAGAAGAAGTAAGAATAAATAATGTTTTACAGACGGCTTGCTATATTTTCCAACTCACTCCCTTTTCCCTTCTTCATTTTTTCATTCATTCATTTTCATTTCGGCTTAGTCCCTTTATTAATCTGGGGTCGCCACAGCGGAATGAACCGCCAACTTATCCAGCATATGTTTTACGCAGCGGATGCCCTTCCAGCTGCAACCCATCTCTGGGAAACATCCATACAGACCCATTCACACCCATACACTACGGACAATTTAGCCTACCCAATTCACCTATACTGCATGTCTTTGGACTTGTGGGGGAAACCGGAGCACCCGGAGGAAACCCACACCAACACGGGGAGAACATGCAAACTCCACACAGAAATGCCAACTGACCCAGCCGAGGTTAGAACCAGCGACCTTCTTGCTGTGAGGCGAACGTGCTATCCACTGCGCCACCGTGAGGCCTCTTCATTTTTTATTTTCATTTTTTATTCTCATCCTTTGATTCTGCAGTCTCTCTTTGTTGTGTTGAAGTGTATTTGTAGTGGGAGCTCCAGAGAGGACACGTGCCACTCTGCATTGATTGATGATGTGGTTTCGGACAGTGTCCAGCCAACCACAATTGTCTAGAGAAGAACAACAACATCTGTACCTTCATCTGAATCAATATGTCTAGTCTTATGACTTTTAGTGATTCACTCCAACATTGAATCATCTGTTCAAGTCAAGTGAAACATTTTGCTCTATGGGTTTAAGATAAGACCCAAAATCAAATTTAATATAAAAAAAGTGAGTTTATATACAAAAAAGACATCTTTGGTGTACACACAATGTCTTTAAAGAAACTTAGCAAATAAAAATAGAAAAAATAAATAAAAATAGAAAAATATGGGTGATAATAAGGACTTTATTTTAGGCATGTTTATTTTGATTTAAATAAACTAAGGTGCAATTTCTCTTTTAGCACAGTTCATGTGAGTGTGAATGCAGCCATTTGCACCATGTTGAGTGCCAAAAATTTGGACTAAAACATATTTTAGTGCATATACAGTAAGTTCTCTTTACAGCTCAACACCGGGAGCAACAATGTCTCTCCTTGCAGCAGATCACCATTTATGTGTGTGACAGAAGTTCATGGTGGTTTTAAGGCTATATTTTAATATATATATATATA
>CAIGQW010054073.1:3928110-3949117 GCA_903798125.1 Danio choprae | reverse complement strand
TATGTATATATATGCATGTATGTATGTATGTATATATATATATATATATGTATTTATATATATGTATTTATATATATTTTTTATTTATTATATACACATATACACACACAAATTAACTGCCATCATCGAACCTAGAAACTCTTAAAAATGTACAACTTAAATATGATGACACCATTTAATTTATTGCATGTTAAAATAGCATCACCATTGCAAACTTAACATGGTTAGAATCACAAGCATATCTGGCCAAGTCCTTACACAAGTAGTTGTAACTGGTTCTTTCATAAACTGTCAAGAGAAGGCGGGACTGTTTGAGTCCTGGGAGCTCTATGGATGGTGGCCTTCTCCTTTCAGCTATTGGTTCAATGAACTGTCAATCAAAAGGTCGGCGGCCATTTTTTGGCAAAATATCTTTACATCTAAAATACGCTACTCTACTGAACGCGCTCCAGTGACTAGTTTGGATCATAGCAGTGCATTCCTTGGCTGTTTGTTGACTTATAAATGGGTTGTGGACTAATGTTTTACGCCATTGGATTGACTGGACCCAGTGCAGTCAAAATACTCCTTGCTGTGGGAATGATATGGATCGGTGGACAGGTGGGAGACTTGTGAGGTGAGTTTCTTTGATTGTGATTGTCTTTTGGTTGTTGCCAGTTCGACAGATGACGCTAGCGTTGTTCTAGTCACGTGACTCTCGGCTTTCGAAAAGTATATAAAACTGTTTAGTCTTTGTTGGCGAGTCATTATTTTTGCGAGGTTTCTCCTTAAATCGTGCTATGTACCGCGGGTGGAATGGTAGGGGAGAGAGTTCCGCTTCATTGCGATGGTTTGGATCGTGGATGCAGTGTTACAAGCGGAGTTTGTGGACTGTGATTTTGCTGGAGAATTGGGTTGAAGACATGGTGGATGCGTTGTGAGGCTGTTTGAAGTGGAAGTTGGAAGAGCTGGTGGGTCGGCCGGTGTCTTGCGTGAACTCAGGCTCGTTTACTGGCGAGGCTGGGTGGCGCTGGGCGGCGGTTAAAATCTCGGGGAGAGCAGGGCTCTGGCTGAAGTTGTGTTGTTGTTTGGTTGTTCTTCCGTATCGGTGGGTTTAATAGTGCGATGCTGGAGCGTTTTGTAGCGGGAAGCATTCTTCAAGACGAAGATACTGAGATAAGAGAACTGGTTATTTATGGTGATCTAGGAATCATCTGGTTGGTGATTCAATCGTGAGCTGATGCGGGACCAGCTGCGAGCAATCATAAGCACGTGATCCTCTCGAAATTAGTTTATAAATAAACTTCACTTTAACGCAGTGCACTTTCAGATTTAGCACCTCAGCTAGATATTTTCATTCACTTAGAGCTGCGTTACACACTGCATGGAAGCTCATTTTCAAAAACCCATAATAGGAGTTTTAAACAACAAAAAAGACACACCAAGAGAGACATATATTGGACAGAATGTGAACACAATGACGAAAGTATGATTATTTGGCCACAGGGGACCCAAATATGGCTGTTTGCCACAATCACAAACTGTGGGTCAAAGGTTGCGTTTCCCTCATTCTCTGCTGTTCAGAGTGCTGCTGCTCCCTCTCTCATTGTCATGTGCTAGTGCCCCAAAGGTCAGAGGTTAAGCGAGTTGAAAGCAGCAGTAGCTCTGCATGTCTGTGAGTCAGCAGATGTCTGACACTGACTGGATGGAGGTTTTTGTAGAGCACAGAACAGCTGTGAAAGCATGATAGAACACCTGCTGCCATCTAAACTCCTTTTATTTGTGCTACTGTGCTGCTTCCTTTGTTTGCTAATACGGTTCCATTAGTTAATGTTAGGCTATGTATTTACTAACAATGGATAATATTTGTAGAGCATTTATTAATTATAGTTCTACATTACTAAGGCATTAAGACATTACTAAAGTGTTAACAAAGATGAATAAATACTGTAATAAATGTATTGTGCATTGTTTGTTCATGTTAGTAACTAATGGAACATTATTGTAAAGTGTTACTGTAAAATCTGTCAGTAGAAGCTTAAACCAATGTATTAGTGTTGTCAATACACTGTAAGTGCAGATTTCTGTAATTTAGGATATTTGTGGATTGACCTATGTAACAATACACAAATATATATGTGGGTGTATAATGTGTGTGTCAGGGAGCTGTTAAATCTATTGTTATTCTCTATTATTTATTTATTTATTTATTTATTTATTTATTTATTTATTACAATTGATCCAAAATCAAGTACAATACCTGCCAGTTTTCAAAACAATTATTTTATTTCCCATGGTACAGTACTGGTAGGTTTTTGTGTGTAATATTAACTTACCACCTTTAGCTAATTACATTTAGTCATATAGCAGATGCTTTTGTTCAAAGCGACTTACAATTAAGGAGGCATTCAGGGATTCAATAAGAGAAGTCAATACACACAAGAAGTGCTAATTATAGAGAGGACCTGTTAGTGCTTAGATAATTGTGCTAGAGTAAGAAGTGGGAGTGAAGCACACTTTATAAATGCACATATTGTTTATTTATTTGTTTATTTTGTTAGAGCTATGGAGTGATTGTAAGAAAGTGTATGGTGCAAAAGTGTAGAAACTGGTGCAAGTGTCAGAGAGGTGAAAGACTGTGTTTTCTTCTGGTGGTTTGTCAAGTCCACTCACCTGCGTGAGGCACACTCAGAATTGCATAATATTTTGAGGTTGTCAATTGAGGTTGTAATTAAACACCAATTTAATCGAAATTCAAATAGTTTGAGAATTAGAGATTATACTGTAGAGAAACTGAAATTTACAAATTATGCTACATCACACGCTTATACATGTATATACATGAATGACATTGTTGTTAACATTAGCAAAAACAATAATAATAATTTGCATGGTTTGATGTTATTTGAGCTAAGCAGTAATTATATTTAACCACCATTGTATTTTTTTCTTATTTGGTCAGAAAAATGTATTACTTGCTTGTTCAGAGTACATATTCCGTTGAGAATTCTTATTTGGGTCAAACTTTGAGGACAAATAATCTGTGGTTGGGAAGTGCAGTATTGACAGGTTGCAGTGAATGATGGCCACACATACTATACTGCTCAAAACATCACATTCATCTGCACTGAGGAGCTGCACCAGTGCACAAGCAACATATAGATAACTCTGCAAATAACTTCAGTTGCAGGTTTCAAACAAAATGGCAAGGTTTAAAATTTACTAACGGCAGCGTTAAGCTTTCAAATTCATCATCACATATATTCTTGCTGCATCCCAATTCACATACTTACACTATATGTCCTAAAAGTATGTACTTTTTTGTGAAGAAAAAGTATATACTTTTGAGTGTGTAACTGAAGAGTATGCAAGTTTTGGGACTTCCTCATTAACGAACTGTCATCTCGACACATCATCTACATCTCTTTCATATTTAATTACCTACCTTATTGGAGATGCAGCAGCAGGTTAATTTGTCTTTCGTGAGTCTTTCATTCAGAGAAATCTCTTCAGGTCTTTGCATAATTATGCTTTCAGAAGTCAGTGTACAAACACGTCTTTATATAAATTTAAATTGTTGTTGCAGATGAAATATGTGATTTCAATATTTTCCAGTTGGCTAGATATTAATTAATAGTCATTCAAATAACTTTACCAAAGCCTTTCTACTTGATGATTGGTCTCATGCATCCACCATGTTTGTAGTTTGTTTATACTTTTTACCTGAGTTTGTAGTTCTAAACAAATTCAGGTCCAATGCAATGTATTGTGGGCAATTTTAGCGGTTAGAGTACGGATGTTTCTGCACTTTGACTATTTTACTGGAAGTAGTACACCTCCAGGAACCTTTGGCGTAAGTTTTTCAACATACTACGGTTTGGGTCATACTAATTCTATTTTCGAATACTATTTTGGACAAATGGTATGTGAATTGGGATGCAGCATCTGTTTATATAAAGCAGCAGATTTTACTAAATATTTGTTAATCATGCACTCCCTTGGCAAAAATTCATTCCACAATTTTATGGTTTGAAACTTTTGCCTGACTTGCTAGTTGATTTTTAAGTGACATTCCAATAAACGTAACAAAAAACATAAATGTCAGTATACTAAAGCAAAATCCTGCCATCCCATTTTCTTCTTTTATATTCCTTGGCTGATCACATCACAAATAATTTAAGCTAGCATCGTTTTTTTTCAGAGGATTCAGAGGAAAAGATTTGTGATCATGTTCCTCAAATAAAACAGCTTAGATTTTGCTCCCTAAAACTATGCCATTCATTTGATTGCTTTCAGCTGAAATGCTCTGAAATCAGCAGAAGCATTCAACTCTTGGCTCTTCAGAACAATTCATTTTTGTAAGGGGCCGATGAAGGCGTGATGAGTTTTTCATGAAATGCTCTTGACTTTCATTATTAGTGTGCTCATGCTGAGCGGATCTGAATGATTGAACAGTTCATCCCTTCTGGATTTAACGCAAATGGCCTTGATGGAATATTTAGGAAAGTTACACTATACTATGACTTCCTTTTCTAAAGAAAATTTGTACGAATTTGTTTGTTGGTCCAGTGTGACCCAATAAATAGATTTTATCACATAATATACACTCAAAAATAACGTTTGCTCTTTGTTTAAACTACTTATTTACTGACCTGAAACAACACAATTCTTGAGTTTTTGGGTGGACAACTTAATTGTTTCATGTCCAATCGACTTAAATTTTTTAAAACGAATAAGTTAACTTAATTGTACCAACACAAATTGATTGTGTGGAACCCAGCATTTTTTAGTGTACAAAAATAGTACTAGTGATATAGAGAGGAAAGGTAGTGTGAATTTTAAGGTGGTGTTTCTTTACTTTTTTAAAGTAAACTTTCTTGATAACACAATATTTAATTTCTTTGTATTTTCTTTAAGAATGAATTGGCCAATAAGCGCTTAAAGGTGCCATAGAATGAAAATCTGTATACTGTACCTAGGCATAGCTGAATAATAAGCATTCAGTGCATAGAAATGCCATACCGTGAGCCTCAAACACTATTGTTTCCTTGTTCTCATGTAAATCCCATGAGTGTAAAATCCTGGTGAACAACAGGCCAATCAGAACAATAAACAGACACTGACGATCCATATGAGATTATCAATATACATACTCCTTATTTTTAAGTTGATCTAAGCTTGTATTAAACCTGGTACAGCATGTGGGACTCTTATTGTAAAAACGTCAGAATGAAAAATGCAAGCTATACAGATTATACATTTATTCAGCAATATGTGAGTTTGACACCCAGTGGTTTAACTAGGTATTGAACTCCTGGTTCAAAACACACGCAGGTGCAAGTTGCCAGATTGACGACATCAACAGGAGTGTGCCTGACTATCAAGCCTAATGGCTGATTTAAGGCTATTCTAACTATTAGCAACAACACGCGATAGAAGGATAGATAGAAGGTTTGTTCCTGAAACCAACACCTGAAATTTATATTTTAGAAATGCCTTCTATTTCTTGCAGCTGAACAATAGAAATCTGACAGTGATCACCTCAGGTACACCTCGTGTGCTTTATTCAGTGTTAAGTGCTAATAATGTGAGTTTGGATGCCATTTTACATGACATTTATTTCCATACTACTAAAAGCAACATTGTCAATCACTGAGCCAACAAATATTAGTGATTCAGCATGTACATTTAATAATGTTAAAGAGGTTTAATATGTATTAATTAGATTATAAACCTTACCATTTCGTTTGAGTGCAGTGAGTGCACTATTCTGTGCTTTTGAATGGCTGTATTTGAATGTTTCTGTCATGTCGCATCTGGTGAACACAGCCAAATTGCTTATCACTGCAAATCTCATCACGTAGCGTGTTGTTAGTACACTGGGTTACAATGTAACCTGCTCACCATTTGTTTACATTTGTAATATTTATACTATTTGCTAATTAATAAACACATCATGTGGAACTCTGAATCTTCGTCTCATTTCGGAGTCTGTTACTGTCCACCGGAGGTCACATTTTCAGTCAGACGCAAACTTTGAGAGTCTTTCTAACTGAATGAATGAAATACGTTGTTTTCCACCAAGGCAACCCAGGGTGCTGAAATATAATTAGCTAAACTGGCATTGGGCGGGTTAAAGGGACCAAAACAAGCACATTTTCAAAGCAGAATAACTGACTTTAGCATTGTTTTTAAAATAAACAAAATGTTCACTTAGCATGTCTCTTAAATATCTGCAAACATATTATGGTAATTTTATTCTTTAAAAGAGTCAAAAACTTACATACAGCACCTTTAAGTAGTTAATCTAAAAAATAAATAAATAATAAAACACAATTTTATATTTGTATATTTACAATGATTTATCATTCTCACACTCTGTATAGCTTTATATTGCAGTTGCAACAGATTCCCTCACCCCTAATAGCATTTTCTTTGGAAATCAAAATTCTAATATTGACCTCAGTGAATGTGAACTTTGTGTTTTTGTCTGGATATAATAAACAGAGATGCTGCAGATGAAGTCTGGCTTTGAATTGAATTATCTTCTCTGAATCTACTCCATGACAATGTCCTTATCAAAGGAAGAACAATGTGCGAACAAGTACAAAAAAAATGATGATAAGAAGTGTTACTTGCAAGAAAAGTGTCAAGCCTTTGAATATCTTCAAAAAGCTGATTGTAATGATCTCTGCAAACTTGGCTTCTCAGCTTAATTAACGTGCTGTGCTTCACAGACGCTATTTTTGTCGCGTTTCGTTATGTCAGTTTTCAAACTGTGGGTCAATATGTCTTTATGCTCTGTCTCTTCTTGATAATTGCTTGTGCACTGAACTGAGGGGAACAGGCCTTAGAAAGTACTTTACCGAAGGAAACTTTTTGAAGACAAGTCGGACACCTAGGCATGAGTGGATCAGTATAGGAAAATTCACAATCAGTGTTTTATCAAGATGACTGACCATCACAGCAAATGTTTATTTTTATAATGACTATAATGATAATAACTATTTCGATTGATTTGTTAATAAATGTATTACTGTTTAGCATAGAAACATTATCAATTATTTTAAACAAGGGTCAACCACCCACATTTATTTATTTATTTATTTGTATTTATTTTTTTATTTTTTTATTTATCTATTTATTTATCTATTTATTTATGCAAAAAGTTGGCAAGTAAACATTTCTGGTTTTCATTTAGTTAATAGCTAAACTATAATAATAATAATAATAATAATAATAATAATAATAATATTAAAATTATCTAAATAACTAAATAATTTAACAGAACGCATAAAAATAAATACTAATTCAAATAATCATCAAAAACAATACATGGTGATACTAAATTAATGCTAGCTCTAATTAAATATTTTCTCGAAAAATCACCGAACAAGGCATACAGTCATTCAGACATATAAACAAAAATATTAAACTAATTAATATAAATCACAATATTTAGCATTAGCTATAATTAGATATTTTTTAGAATATACTTAATAGACTAAGCATTTAAAAGAATTATTGATATAAATAGGACAATTATTATGGAGGTGGTTTTGTTTATATACAGTATTAGGCCAAGGGTCAGTTGTTGTTTTTTTTGTTTTATAACCATTGCACTTGCATTTCAGCTGCATTTTGCTGGCAAATTTGGCATTTAATTCTCCTGTCATGTGTTATATACACATTGCTCGGAAAAGCTGTCAACACAACAATAATGTGATTGTGGGGAAAATGTGAACAGTATAATTGGTGTTTGTATATCAGTGTGACACAGTTGCTGAGTGTGACATATGGGGTATTGAGTGGAAAGACCTCCTAGGGAGAGAAAGAGAGACGGACAAAGAGTGAGGATGTCAATAGTCAGCAGGATTCTGTCAGAGAATGAATTAAATTTGGTGTTATATGTATGTCCATGCATGTTCTCTAGAGCTTTACATTGCTCAATAGAAACTGGCAGGTGAACAAGAGACGATTCACACTATTTGGATGCATTTTCAACACGCAAGCTGGTTAAATCCATAGGGTGATTCCACAGGAAAAATAAGGCCTTGTTCGTGTTGTTTTAAAGTCAGCATCACAGAAAGATTCACCTTGGAGCAACCTGGGCTTTGAAATTTGACCTTTTAGTTTTCTAGCACTAAAAGTACTGATCTGATGGTAAGAGTTAAATACTCAACCTCAGGCCATCCTAGGTGTAGGATGAACGGATATTGTAGCTGTTTTTTCCAGTGCTGCAACAACAGAGAAACAAAAGAAAACCTAAGCAGGCGAAAGAAAATTCATACCTGTTGCTCTTGATGAAACATTGACGTTTAAGCGAACGTCATAATGTTTATATATGTAAAAGGATGTACAATAACCTTTGATAATCTACGAAAAGTCACATTGTAAAAAATAATTAATTAACAGGTTTTGTATTTTGCGATTCCAATTTTGGCAGTTTATTTACGGCCATGAATTGCATTATGGGTCTTTGAACTTCTCTTTTAATTTTGATTTAGAAAATTCAATTCTGCAGTTTAACAAAGTGACTTTTATTGACATTCTAGTAGTTTGATATTGATTAAGAAATAATATATATAGAATTAAGTCTGGCCTCACAGTGGCGCAGTGGGTAGCACGTTCGCCTCACAGCAAGAAGTTCACTGGTTCGAGCCTCGGCTGGGTCAGTTGGCGTTTCTTTGTGGAGTTTGCATGTTCTCCCTGTGTTGGCGTGGGTTTCCTCCGGGTGCTCCGGTTTCCCCCACAAGTCCAAAGACATGCGGTATAGGTGAATTGGGTAAGCTAAATTGTCCGTAGTGTATGAGTGTGAATGGGTGTGTATGGATGTTTCCCAGAGATGGGTTGCAGCTGGAAGGGCATCCGCTGCGTAAAACATATGCTGGATAAGTTGGCGGTTCATTCCGCTGTGGCGACCCCAGATTAATAAAGGGACTAAGCCGAAATGAAAATGAATGAATGAATGAATTAAGTCTGTAAAATACAGATAAATATAATAGTGGCAGTTTTTGTACCGTAATATACAACAGCGACCCAAAGAATATATCACTTCAAACTATTAAAGATGTCAATAAAAGTCACTTTTTCAAACTTTTAAACATCAAAAGTTGTGAGAGAAAAGAGGTCCCATAATGCAATTCAAATCATAAATAAATAAATCAATAAATAAAAACCATGAAGTGAAATGATCGGCCTGAGCAAGAAACTAAATTATTTATAATGTTATTACATTTTATTCACAGCCTCAGCAAAATTGTCTTGAGCGCATTCACAACACTGTGGATCACATTTTTTTGCACTGTAAAAAAATAACATCTGTAAATGAACAGTTTTCCGTATATTGTGTGATTCATAAGATCTCAATGTGTCATCATCGTTTTTTCTCACTAAAAGTTGACTTGCATTTTGAAATGACCAAGGACCACGGTTTCAGAAAAAAAAAAATAATACAAATCCTATTTTATGTTCTATTGAAGGCAAAATATAACCTGTATGTATTCCCAGAGGGTGAGTGAATCTTCATTTATGGGTAAACTGTGCTTTAAGTACTTTAAAATTAAGGTGCAAATGTCATGGAATAGCACATTCCAGCTTGCTGCCTCCTCGAGCTCATTTAATTGAAGAGTTTAAAAATTATTTAATCATCTTTTGAACATTCCCGATTGATGGAAGTAAGTTTTTTTTTTTTTTTCATAACCCTTGCAAAATTTCAAGTGTAGAACTAAAGAAAATATTTTCACTTTGAGGTGATAAACAAATTATGCATGAAAAGATGAAGCAGAAGCTACAGTGAAGAAAAGTTCCTCTCAGGTCAACCAGCAGGCTGAATCAAAGACATGAAGGGATTTTGACAGAATATAACCGAGTCATCTAGCAATCAGAATTCAGGCTAATGAGGCATGCTTTAGGAGATCTCTACTCTGTGTATTGGAGTTCGCTGACAAATTCCTCTTGTTTTACAAATATAGATTGTGTTTTTTGTTTAGTTTTTTTGCTTTGTTTTTTTCTAGGCTGTTAGAGCTGTAAACGATCAGAACCCGGTTTACCAAAACATCACTTGCAGAAAAATCCTTTCCGTTTTCTCTGTTGTCCATCACTGATTGATACAGTTCTGTTATACACCAGCCAACAAACGAAGGCAAAGCTCCCAGACTTGGTGAAATAATTAGTGTATGTTTACAATACACAGTTTTCAACAACAACAAAAAAAAAAGAAAACTTTTGTATGTGTTTTGGCCATTCATTTATACAACAATGTTTTTTTAGGGGCCTGAAAATACAGGTTTTTGAACACGTCATCGATCAATCTTTTATTTAATTCTCACTATTAATAAACTATTAACTATGACTTGCCTCAAACTTCTAATTTGCTGCTTGTTAATAATTATTAAGTTAGTAGTTGGGTTTGGGTATTAGGTATGATTAAGGATCATGCAGAATGTACTTTATAAGTAGTCAATGCCAATTTCTTAGTAATTGCCAGGTAATAAACCACTAGTTAATAGCGAGAATTGGTGCTTTAACTAAAGTGTTACCCTCTTGTGTAAACTACAAAATAATCCATTAAAAATGGTTAAATTGTATATCCAAAATGGTAAAACAAATTAAATGGTAAAACTGTATATCCAAATGGGATATATCGCCCTCTGAAGGGCACGTTGTAATGAAAACAATCATAGTGAAGTGTCCTAATCAAAGTGCTCAAATCTGGCCCCTTTGAAGGCCCTTAGAAATGAAGGATTTAAACTGACGGACACTTCTGTACACCATGATTTTCAGAGTGAAGTACCATTTGGAAGGGCACATCCCTATGCCCCAATTCCTTCACTGTAAAAAATAAAAAGTTGACTCAACTTAAAATTATAAGGCTACTTGCTGAATGACTTTTTTGAGTTGACTCAACTAAAAATTATAAGGCTACTTGCTGCATAGACTTTTTGAAATGACTCAACTTAAAATTCTAAAGCCACTTGCTGCATAACTTTGAGTTGACTCAACTTTTAAATCAAGTAGTTGACTCAACTAACTCCTGAAACAAAACAGTACGCATGCGCAAACTTCCTGATGAGCTTCTGTTAATGTCAACTTGCATTTTTAAGTCAGATCAACAATCATACCGTAGTTGACCCAACAATTATTCAAATAACTTATTTTTACTATTCCAGATGGCTTTGTCATAGTTTTTTGTACAGCTAACAAACAAATACTCATTAGGCCAACATTTCGCTAGTTGGATTTATTTTTTTTTTTTTTACAGTGTTCAAATCTATCACTCTGAAGGGTAAACACTTCGAATGGGTTAGGGCAAAGTGCATAGGGATGAGCCCTTCTGAATGGAGCGCTCTTTTACAAAGTGAAAGTGACATTGTCAACAACTGGTTTTACTGTTGTTTTGTGTTAACATTTCATTTTGCTTTTGTTGTGCTTATTTGTTTTGTTGTTGTCTTTTGTGTTATTTATTGTTGTGAATGTTTCTGTTGTTATAAAGTGTTCATTTTTTGTTGCATTTTGCTTTGTGGTGGGGGTTTATTTTTATGTTTTGTTTTGCATGTTTGGTTGTGCATTGTTTAGATGTGTTGTGTGTTTTTATTGTGGTGTTTTTTTAATGACTTTTTTGTTTTTGTTATGCTTTATTTGACTGTTTTATGCTGTTGAATTATCTTTTGTTGTTGTTTTCATTCAACTCAAACGGAAAAGGTCTGCTCAGTTTTTCATAGTTTTTTTTTATTTTTTGTTTACTTTTTTCTGCAGATCTCATGCAAGCACTGACTCGGCTGTCAGTCAACAGTATAAAATGCAGTCAGTGCATCTGAGTATGTAAGTTGGGATTCAGCCTCAGCATTATTTCTTCAGCTTTGCTATCACTTATGTAGCTCTAATAGGACATCCTGATGCACTATCCTCACCTTTCTGCCATAACATTAAATCACAGTGGCAGTGCAGTTCCACACTTCTCTGATTCAGTAGGGTGTTATAGTGTGGTGCACTGTCTGATTTACCTCCCTGTGATACGGAGTGGTCTGCCAGTTATAATAAACTGCATGCCTTGAGGTGGACGAAATAAAAGTCTGTGTTTAATGACATCAGATGAACCAAGTTTTTGGTACTTTTTTGGGCCGGATATCATACCAGTTGGAGAGATTTTAAAAGGTTCTTCATTGAAGGTATTGTAGTTCTTTCTTGCATATTTACTTCTGTACGTGGTTGTGTAATTACTATTTCACTTGTTCGCGCACTCATTGCATTCATTCATTCATTCCTTAATTTGTGATACCAACCATTCTATATTAATACGTTTTTTAAATATAAAGGTAATATATTTATAATAGTACATTTTATATTTATATTAATTGCATATTAATACCAGCTATATTTATTTTAATTGAAAATTTTATTTATTTTTATTTGTTTTACTTTTACAATTTTTACTTGTATATAATATTTACTTTTGTCATAATAATAATAATACTAATAAAAATAATAATAAAGTTATTCTACTACTACTACTACTACTACTGATGATAATAATAATAATAATAATAATAATAATAATAATAATAATAATGCGCATCATGGTGCAGTGGATAGCACGTTTGCTTCACAGCAAGAAGGTCGCTGGTTCGAGCCTCGGCTGGGTCAGTTGGCATTTCTGTGTGGAGTTTGCATGTTCTCCCCGTGTTGGCGTGGGTTTCCTCCGGGTGCTCCGGCTTCCCCCACAAGTCCAAAGACATGCGGTATAGGTGAATTGGGTAAGCTAAATTGTCCGTAGTGAATGGGTGTGTATGGATGTTTCCCAGAAATGGGTTGCAGCTGGAAGGGCATCCGCTGCGTAAAACAAATGCTGGATAAGTTGGCGGTTCATTCCGCTGTGGCGACCCCAGATTAATAAAGGGACTAAGCCGAAATGAAAATGAATGAATGAATAATAATAATAATAATAATAATAATTTTTATTTTATTGTATTAATTAAAATTTTTGATTATTTTAATTTTTTTATTTTATATTATTTTATTTTATTTACATTTTATATTGTTTTATTTTATATTATTATTATTTACATTTTTAGGTTGACAATTCTGGCTTCCATATGTGAGCTATAAGAAAAAAAAAAGTTTGGTATAAGTATATAATTTAATACTATTTATTAATATTTTAATAATATATTTTCAGTCATTAGTGTATCGTAACAGTTTGAGTTTTTCTGACTTATTGTATAATTTGAGCTGTTATTATTCCTCTAAAGCTGAACTTCACCTTTTTGGGTCTCAGTAACTGAAGCTGGCAGGATGTCAGTGCATTTGCATACCAGTAATCACAGATAAGTAAGAAGGAC
This sequence comes from Danio choprae, assembly GCA_903798125.1. Classification (NCBI taxonomy): domain Eukaryota; kingdom Metazoa; phylum Chordata; class Actinopteri; order Cypriniformes; family Danionidae; genus Danio; species Danio choprae. Next base: position 3,935,798 of record CAIGQW010054073.1, on the reverse strand, counting down.
AGCGAGAGAGATTGCACATGTGCATTTATAAACTCATAGCACATCTCGAATTATTTGTTTGGCCCAGGCTATGCATACAGATGTTCCTATGTAAGTGAGTGATGGAACTACTGGTCAGCTGAGGTCAGAGGATGCTTTTCTGGAAGCTCCATTAGTTCACTGAGTGACAGGTGATGGATAAACCTGCAGACCCGCAGGGATAATGAATTCTCTGACAACAGGTGTCATTGTTACAATAGCAGGTGTGAGCATCCATAGGCAGCTGGGATTTTTCTTGTTATTAAGGAAAGTGGCTCTGTGTCACTTCCAGGGGATTTTGAGCAACTTTTAAAGCATAACATTTAGAGATCTAATTTTTAACTATTTACTATGAGTCCCACGGTTCAATATGTACAGTATACAGCTGAAGTCAAAATTATTAACCCTCCTGTGGATTTGCTTTCTTTTTCAAATATATCCTAAAGGATGTTTAACAGAGCACAGGGTTTTTCACAGTATTTTCTATAATGTTTTTTCTTCTGGAGAAAGTCTTATTTGTTTTATTTTGGCTAGAATAAAAGCAGTTTTAATAAAAAAAAAAAAAAAAACATTTTAAGGTCAATATTATTAGCCCCCTTAAGCATTTTTTTCGATTGCCTACACAACAAATCATCGTTATAAAATGATTTGCTTAATTGCCCTAATTGTTAAGCCATTAAATTGCACTTTAAGCTGAATACTAGTATCGAAAATTATCTAGTAAAATATTATGTACTGTCATCATAGCAAAGATAAAAGATATCAGTAATTAGAAATGAGTTGTTATTATAACGATTATGTTTATGAAAATATGCAAGGGCGCTAATAATTCAGGAGGGCTAATAATTCTGACTTACACTGTATGTAAATATTTTTCAGTTTTGCATGTAAAGTGGCATTTTGCACTTTCACATGCCTTTTATTACTATCTGAACTTGCTGTGTGCAAGTTTGAATGTATGTCCATGCGCTGAGACACAATTTTGTTTTTATGCCAAAGGATCCAGACCTGCTGAAAATGCTGTGATCAAATTCTCCCTCCCATATATTTGACACTATGGTGAAACGACATCTCAATTTGAAGGATTTTTAATAGACACTAACTCACGAGTCTTTTTATACATTGCAATTGCTCCCCAAAAGAAAGGTTAATATTGAATTGACACTGAAGCTCATTCAGTTTCTTCAAATAACGCAACGGGAAAAGTTATGCTGACGGTGTAAGCATTATTTTCACTTTTAAGTTTTGAATCACACAATACTAAACCTTGTGTAGAGTGCCGTAACCCTCTAGATGATCACAGCATTGACATAGCCATACACACTTACTTAGTCTCATTCTTGTTTATGCTGTGAAGTACCCTAGCTCTGAATCCTTAGAAGGACTGGTCTAGGAAGGACACAGTCTCACTAGGATTTGTCCTTGTGTTTGAGAAGCAAAAGAACTGTATTTGGCCTTCAGAAAGTTGGGGTCGATATCAGATGTTCATGCTCCAACTTCATATTCTGCACTTGAGTTTCAAGTGCAAATAGTGTTGTTTTTATAATGAATATTTATTAGACATTCGCTGTTTTTTTCCAAATTAAAATATATAATCACAAAATACTGATAAGTGTTCTGGTCATTTTCAGTACCACACATACCCCTGTGTGCTGTTAGTTGTGGCTTATTTAATTTTATTTATAAAATAATAATAAAAGAAATGCATGTACATTTCTTATCATCACTGATCATTACCTTGTTGTGAATGGGCTTTAATTGTTGAATTATTTGGTAAGTAAAACTCTAATTGACAGGAAAAGTGCCTATTTTACTGGTTATTTCATAGAGAATCAATAATATAACTCTTTTAAGTGATGAAATCTTCCATTATCTGCTGGAATTGTGATATTATGGAAGAATACATTTCAGCTTTTTAATGTTTATTGTATAGTACAAAGTGTAAAAAGTGATTAATTTGCTTTACTTTAAGAAAGTGAGTACACCTATTGCTTTAAAAGTGATTGGTTGAATTTACTTTAAAGTTAAAAAAAATATTAAAAAGTGAGATTATGAGTCTATCATGTAAACAGATTTTTAATGACATTAATCTGACTAAAATCATAATCGTATTAAAAACAAATTGAATTAAGACACGTGGAGCATTCCTATTTTAGTGGCATTATTAAAGTGCAGTACAGACATGTAAACACTTTAATCAAACTATTACTTTTCGCCATATGTTGCGACAGGATAAGCCATACACACACGGCTGATTGACACTATTAACTGCACCTAGTCAGTAAAGGACCACAGACATCGGCATCTTCAAGTGCGCACACACACAGTGAACTCTTGGAGACTCATCACTTCCGCCATCATCATCATCACACACACTTTTATACTGTCTGGCAAATGCAGGTATTAAATTCCCGCGGCCTGCGGTATTAAATTCCATTAAAACAACACACTCCCATGAGTCCAAACTTCATACTTGCATCCAATACCTCAGAGTTTGTCAAGGGGACATGAATAAAAGGTTGCTGAATAAAAGTGAAACTCTCAAACTGATTTGAGAGATAGATAGTGTGGTGATGCAATGACGATCTAGAATCGATCTAGACGTGCTATAACAAGTAAAACAGGAACGTGAAAGGAACATTCTAAAATTCATTCAACTTATATAAACACTTTAATCAAATTATTGCCTTATTTAGATCAAGGTAAATAATTCAATTACTGATGTGATGTAAATGTAAAAGTAGTCAATGGATTTACTTGTTGCTTTTAAGGCAACGTTCTTACTCCCTTTTTTTTTAAAGTAAAGTAACTAATCACTTTTATATGGTAAATGTATAACACAAAAGAAATTGGTCATGCCTATTAGACTCATATTTTCTCATATTTTTTAAATCCCCACGTGGAAATCCTTTCATAGCTCACTGTGCATTCTTATACTAAGAAGAAGCGTATACTGATGCTTTCTTGTGTATTGCAGAATACATTTTTTTTAAGATTGAGCCATGAAACTACAATTATTTATTTAAAGGCTACAATGAAGTTATAGCGACTTACCACATTAGAAGACAAGGTGAGCAGAAATGTCACCCTTTGCACTGCATAAATAAATCACAATTTAAAACACACCGGATGTTGCTTTATCTTATCATAAGTAATGCACAAATACGTGCAAGACAAGTCAGATAGATGACTGATAAATAATGGATACACTACAGCAATGCCAAGTAGCTGCCTAGTAGCCTTTTATAAACTCTGCCTAAACTCTGTTAGTGGGCTCCAGTTAGCGTCAAGGTTAAGGATTACACTGGGTGAACCACTGCCATTGAGCTGAATAGGAATACTCTAGCAATGTGTTTTAGACCCCGGGCCACAACAGATCATCTGAGATGCTTCAGTGTCTTGAGGACTTATTCAGAATTCTCTGCCGAAGACCCAAATGAAACTCTTGACAGAGAAAACAGGAGGAGGGAGAAAAGCCTGCGGTTTATACATTTGAACATATACAGTTTTAAACAAATCACATTTAATGATTTGATAATGCAGTTTTTGCTGGAATGACAAGTCAGTCAAGTAAACAACTCCCTGCTGTGAAAGTGGGTCGATTTTTATTATTTATTTATTTTTTGAAAGTGACTGAACCGGGAGCAAGTTACTGTCCTGATTTGATCAAATGTAACTTTTTTTTACTGCAGTGTGTCACAAGACTTTGAGAAAACTATTTCACGAAGACTGTATAGGGCAAATAAGCAGAAAATGCTGAATTTTAAAGTGGATATTTTTACTTAAACACATTTTTATGAAGGGGATTTAAATATATTCCTTAATTGTTTTTGTGATGACATGCAAGCTGTCGCATTTTACCTTTTCTTCCACAGCCAAAAATTTGTTGACATTCAAACAAAAGTGTTTTACTGAAATTATTTAAAGGTTTGTTTTACACCAAATGATACTCCAAGAAAACTTTTGTATGCCAAAAAAAATACAAAAAGATTTGGCATTAGGGTGCACATTTACTATAGGCAATATGACACTTGTGTGCTGCTGACTCTAATGGCAATACATGCATAAATGCAAATATAATGTAAATGTAAATGCAAACCTGCTTATGGTTGTGTTATGTAACAAAGTTAAGTTGTGTAGATTTTAGTATTTCAAAACATTGGTGTATGACCATTTTTTTTTTTTTTACAAAATACATTCATTCATTCATTTTCATTTCGGCTTAGTCCCTTTATTAATCTGGGGTCGCCACAGCAGAATGAACCGCCAACTTATCCAGCATATGTTTTACGCAGCGGATGCCCTTCCAGCAGCAACCCATCTCTGGGAAACATCCATACACACCTATTCACACTCATACACTATGGACAATTTAGTCTACCCAATTCACCTGTACCGCATGTCTTTGGACTTATGGGGGAAACCGGAACACCCGGAGAACACAGGGAGAACATGCAAACTCCACACAGAAACGCCAACTGACCCAGCCGAGGCTCGAACCAGTGACCTTCTTGCTGTGAGGCGAACGTGCTACCCACTGCGCCGCTGTGAGGCCCACAAAATACAGTAATTTACCATAAAATTGTACCGGATTTTTAACAGTTAAATTCTGGCAACCACAAACTGCCATTTTTTTTTACCGGAACTTTAACAGAATTTTTTTTTTACAATGTACTTTGCATTTTTTTTATTGTAAATGCGTAGTTTAACTGTAATGTACCTTTAATTGCATAATAAATTTTGTTTTGGAATTTTAGCATATTTATAGACTGAACATGCTTGATTTGGTGTAAATGTAAAATATGTATAAGATGTAAAATAACAAGCGATAGCTTTTGCTACATATAGTAGACTACAGAGAAATTGTAAGATGAAGTTTCCTATAAACACACAAACAAATGAATGTAATTAGTTATTTAAATAGTGAGAATGAATTCAGAGATTTAAATATTTCATTAAATGGGTATTTCACCCCCTAAAAATGTTAAACAATATTAACAAATCAATGTAACATCTTGAAAATGATACACTTCACCTTTACTTTTCAACATGTCTGACATTTTCTTGAACGTAATTATTATACTGGATTTTCCCATGCCTTCGAGAGCATTGTGAAATATTAGAATATATGATAACATTTTACTTTAGTTTAGGTCACAATTCACAGGATTAACAAACCATTAACTAACACTACTAGCTTAATAAAAAAACTAGTTAGCCGTTTATTAATAGTTAGTAAGGTGGAAGTTTTAGTTTTAGGTTTAGGTTTAGGTTTTGGGTAGGAATAAGGATGCAGAATAAGATCATACTTTATAACTATTAATGAACAGTTAATATCTTAGTAATATGCAGGTAATAAGCCAGTAGTTACTAGCATGACTTGTGAGCTAAACTAAAGTGTTACCAAATATATGTAATTCATTCATTCATTTTCATTTCGGCTTAGTCCCTTTATTAATCTGGGGTCGCCACAATATATGTAATATTATAAAAAAAAATAATTCTAAATGGTATGCTTTTTTCCCTAGTAGTTAAATCCAATGTATCACTGAATTTTACAGTGAAGAATTGTCTTATAATGTTTTGTGTGAAGGCATACTTATAAGCCAGTCCAATAACATGGCATATGCCTGTCATAATTGAAGTACCGTATACGCTCGTTTCTTTATTCCATGGTAAAAAATACAATGAAACTGCGGCGCTGAGAGCACAGAAGGTACTAAAAGGGGAATGAATCAAAAAGCTTAAAGCTTCAATACTGACCCCCCCTGGGCTTTTGCATGGTGAATATGGGACACAGCTGCAAATAGGCCCATGTTCTCATAAGCATAAAACCATTCTTGAATGCTGAGATACGTAGTTCTTAAGCCTGACCAAGACTCAAGATATTAATGTTAGTGTCATGTTGCAAAGTGTTGAATGTGTAAAAACATCTACTGATCGTAACAATAGTTACTGTATAAGTCATGGATACAGCCAAAACTGTACAGAAGACAAACAGCCAAAAGACAGAAAAATATGATTAAAATGATTTCACTGAAAAGACCTTGAATTCTTTTATACATATTTATGAGCTTGACATAGCCATAATTATGACCTTTTGTCTGAAACAATAATGTACAAAGAAATTGATTCTGAAATATACATTTTTATACAATATATAGTTATTAGTAACAATAATACAATAATTAATATCAAGAAGTTTTCATACTTTTATTGTAATGCTAATCCTATATATATCATTGTTATTTGAACTGTTATTGTTTTGTCTTCATTTAAATGCTAACCAATAGTTAAATAAATAAATCATTAATAAATGCGTTAAGAATTTAAAATTGAAAACACATCATTTATGAAAATGTAATTGTTTTAGGGTCTTACTATTGTAAATATTGTATTAAATTATTTGTATAAAATTATTACATGAATTAAAGATATTACATTAATTAATTTGATTATAGCATGTTTTTGATTAATACAATTTTGTTAAACCTTTGTAGTTAAATGTAATTGAGAGAAATAAAATGGAAAAACAAAAGCATCCTGTAAAAACAAACAAACCAATAAATAAATAATAATAATAGAAAAAAAATAATAATAATAATAATTTTAAATATTCTGAAAAATATAGGGCCTCACAGTGGCGCAGTGGGTAGCACATTCGCCTCACAGCAAGAAGGTTGCTGGTTCGAGCCTCGGCTGGGTCAGTTGGCGTTTCTGTGTGGAGTTTGCATGTTCTCCCTGTGTTGGCGTGGGTTTCCTCCGGGCGCTCCGGTTTCCCCCACAAGTCCAAAAACATGCTGTATAGGTGAATTGGGTAAGCTAAATTTTCCGTAGTGTATGAGTGTGAATGGGTGTGTATGGATGTTTCCCAGAGATGGGTTGCAGCTGGAAGGGCATCTGCTGCGTAAAACATATGCTGGATAAGTTGGCGGTTCATTCCGCTGTGGTGACCCCAGATTAATAAAGGGACTAAGCCAAAATCAAAATGAATGAATGAAAAATATAGTTACCTTTGTAAAGGTTTCATGATTCAAAATAAATTAAGCATGCTTTTTGTTAGTAAAATACTTTAAAAATTAAAATAAAATAAAAATCCAAAGTTAAAATTTTAATTCAAATCAAAGGTATGAAAAAAATAAATAAAACATGTTTCATTGGACCCTAGGCCGAGCTGTAGCTCAGTCTTGTAAGAAATAAATCTTGTGTAAAACTGCACTTTTTCCAGGAAGCCATCGACACATCAATCAGATGCTGCTACGGCTTGTGCCACATTCAGTGCATTCCTGGAGAGGAAAAGCTGTACAACAGCATTAGTCTCCATCTTTCACTTGGGAAGGAGCTTAGGGAGAAAATTCGTCAGACATCATAGAGAAGCCATTTCTAGAGCTGCTTTTTATGTGTCTGCACAGAGAGACTGGCCAGAAATGTGTGATCATGAGCCCCGCAGTCACACAGTCAGTCTGTATGGCCGTAGCTCATTGTGACTCTCCTCTAAATGATTCATTGTTCTCGTGTTATTAAATCATGAACACTATTTAATTCATGACGCAGGTGCCAGGAGACCCTGACCACAATCCTGCAGTGGCTTGACTTTTACCTTAGGGATGTGCTTTGCCGACTATGAAAGTCATCGCTCTCTCTCTCTCTCTCTCTCTCTCTCTCTCTCT
>CAIGQW010054073.1:3901058-3915192 GCA_903798125.1 Danio choprae | reverse complement strand
AAGAAGAAGAAGAAGAAGAAGAAGAAGAAGAAGAAGAAGAAGAAGAATGGAACAAGTGTATCATAAACAAGTGTATCATAATTAAAAAAACTAAATCAATAAATATCTTTATTATTCTTTTTTGTCACTTCAGTATTATTCAAAATTTAAGTAGGACAGAAGGCCTGTTTTATCAAGAAGAGAAAAAAAAATGCACAGGTCCAAACAGTCGTAAACTCCACTACGCATGAATCAGCGAGCACGCGCTCCATCCTCCAGCTGAGCATCACTATTAACAAAGATGCGCAGCACCATCTTCGCCCCGCCCATCCCAGGCTGCGCTCTTTCTCGCAACGTTCACGGCGCAGGCGCACTAGAGAAGCCTCCGCGCGGCTCACTATTTAGCAAGAAGGGAGCGCGCAAACTCAGCACCTGTCGTGCGTGTGGCTGGGGGATTCGGTGGGAGGGGTCATTATTTGGCAGGGAGCGGCAGAGAGACGAGCATTTCCTAGATACCCACAGCAACGCGTGGATTCATTCTGCTTCCATCACTTCACAGGCGAACCGGCGGATTTTTGGGGGGTTGTTTCAACTTACTGGCTTAGGTTTGAAAGCCGTCCGTTCGGAAATAAACCACAGCACCGTATTTCCTCGGAAGTGTTTTGTTCCTGCACCGAGGCTGTCATCACTGAAGGTAAGATCTATGGGAGCCACTTTGGAACAAGCAAACCGTTATTAGATGTGTCAGAAAGGCGAGGCTTGAGCATCCTAGCCTCATTGCGCTCATTGTATCAAGTCATAACAGAAAGAAATCAGATGTCCGATGAAAGATGTGTTCGTAAATCCCCTGAAGCCTCTGTCTGAAGCATCCTTCAGATGTATAATACAGTTATTCCAGCACCGAGGTGATGGCCAGTGCCTCCCATCTGCAGCCTGCTAGCATACCGGCTAACAAGCCCTTATTATGTTAAATAACGGGATGTTTTTTTAAGGAATAATAGCTGGATATGAACCATGCGATAACAGAGGTTGTTTTTCATACGCATGGTGTTTTGTAATAATAAAAATCAGTGGTTCGTCTAACTGCGGTCCGTAGACACCTTCCCCTCCTCATTGTCGGAGCGCCTCCCGTCTGTAATGTCCCGTTATTCTTTGTCTACTATCACTATTGTGCCCGATTTTACATTTAAATGACAGGTTGAAGCGGCTTTTAGAATTAGAGCGATTTTAAGAAGTAAATAGGAAAGTTTTTGTTACAAGATACAACTTTGTTATCCATGACATTGAGATATTTTGCCGGTTCTTGTTGCTGGATGAAACCCAGTGTTCAGAAATTAACTTCATGATATATAGTGTTTGAAAAGCAATCGTTTTTTAAACCCTTTATAAGGCTCCCCCCCCCCCCACCCCAAACGTTTCATTAATTTGTGTCAAATACTCTAGTTGCAAGGTGCAAGCTGACGGTGGTCTGTGTGTTCGTGGCAGATGTGTCAGACTCTGTGAATTAGCTTCGAACAGCAAAAGCTTGAGGGTTTGTGTGTGTGTGTGTGTGTGTGTGTGTGTGTGTGTGTGTGTGTGTGTGTGTGTGTGTGTGTGCGCGTGCTTCAGCATGTTATTCAAAGGTTTATTAATTTGTGGGAAAAAAGTACAAATCAAAGTGCAATTGAATTTTCAGTACCATGATCAGTACCATGCCACTTAGGGATCACTTTATACAGGCTTTAACTGTATAACCTACTACCAATGATTTATAGGTAGTTAACTTGGATATGTTGTAAATGTCAATCAATAAAAAGACTGGTTCCATTTACAGTGTTTACTGACATTTTAATTTAACTTAAAAAGTATGTCTTTAAAATAGTCAACTTACCAAAAGTTATTGTATAATTCACACTCTCTGATTGAAATTAGCACATCTGAACCAATATGTTGTTTGTTTGGATTTGTCGTTTGATTGCAATGGTTTGTTTGGTTTGGACAACAAATACATAAATAAATCAATAAATAATACATTAAGTTTTGGTTTGCTTATCATTTATACTGCCATTTTTAAGGCTGAACTTAAAGATACAATATCTGTGCTTTTATCCTATACATTTTACAACACAACCTAGTAAACATCCAAAAGCAATGCTGACCCAACATAATCATAAACGCGTACTGTATATGTACTGTTATTTTTACCATCTGAGAACTCATCAAAAGCTTATAAAAGGTGTACATGAATTAAAACAGCTCTCGGAATTTCTCCATCACACACAAACGAAGATCTGCTTAAGGTTTACAATTCCTGTTTTAAACTAATGTGCAAAGTAGTTCTTGCAATGGGACAACAATGATCCTTGAGCATTCTGTCTTTTTTATGGTTACATCCTGTGACATAATGTCTCGCATTTGGTTTGTTTGGATGTATCTGCTCTGTGTTGCATTCATTAAAGTTGTCCTAAATACTTATGCACTATTCTATGCCATTTTATAGTATAAAGCTATCAGGCTCTGAAGTTGGATTACTTTATTTACTTTAGATTGTGCATGCAAAATTCTCCTATGTGATTATGCCTCCTCCCGATGGTGAATGGGGTTGTAATCAAGACGGGTACTATTTGGTAGTTTGGCCATTTATTTCATTAATTTGGCAACCGTTCAACGTCAACTGGGAAACAGTTTGAATATTCGTTTAGTAAAGAAAAAAACATTGGTTTTCATTTGGGACAACACTAAACTCATACCCTACACGAGTAAGTGTATATGTGCATAGTGTGTCGTCTGGGACGCAACTATTTTTCAGCCGAACCACACCCAAGTTTTTTGGAACCAAGACCTACCTATTTTTATGGTGCTTTCACACTTTGTTACCTGAAACAGTTTGTTTATTATCTAAACAAACTGAATTCTTAAATGAAAAGAACCCAAGTTCATGTGCACCAAAAACGCTAGTGGTCGGGTCTGTGATGAGTTCACACTTAATTTAATAAACAGAGCAACTGCCCCATAGTTTGTTTTAACTGATACAAGCATGTCAACTTTGAACAAAACCTAAAAAGCCATACACATTACAGTATGATGGTTGTATAGCTGAAATCTTAAACAACAGAATTACACCTGTGCAATAACACAACTTTCTATCTGGGTTTGTTTATGTTACTTGTAACAATACTTGGATAATTATTTCCTATGAATCTACAGCTTATACATTGATAGACCCTTTAATTAGTATATAACATGGCAGTTTCATCTATGTTATGATGAATTACCTGCTTTCTTCTGCTCACAATATAATGCTGACATGACTTAAAAATACTTTCATTACACTTTCATTTACATTAACACAAAAGTAAAGATAATTTGAAATGGTGTCATTGTGTTGAAATTGGTTAACATAATGTGTGTACCCCAGTTTGCTTTATATAAGCCTTAAACAAGTATGTTTGTAATATTACACGTGAGCATTAAATTCCCCTCAATCAGTGTAACCACAAAACACATTAATATTCCTGCTATCTTTTGTAATACCCTGTCTAAACTCCCACAAACTACAATGTTAACATTCTTATCAATGAAGCTGACTACTGTTAAGAAGGTGTCTTTGATCATAATGCCAGTGTTTCATTGCCTAACATGCAGCGTAGATACAGTTTACATACTGTACAGAGTTGTAGCAGTGGCTGTAAGCAGAAACCAAATGGGTGTGAAAGGCCAACAGCGTGGCTACATTTAGAAGTCCAGCATTTGATTGACAGTGAGGTGTGCGGTGCTATTACAGCTTCCACAATCATGTCAGAGACTTTTTCTCAGCACTGTGTAAGCCAACCTGTTAGTTTGTCACATGCTTTCTGTTTTTATGTAATATGACACTGTTATTTGAAGTCATTTTAAATGTGCAGTATTTATCCAGAAGCTTTCACACAAACAAAGGCAAATGTTCTAATTCATTTTCACTGCTGTTTTAATGCTCTGGCATTGCACAGAACTAAAGTGCTTTATAGTGAGTAGCAGGAGAGCAGATTTTGCCCTGTGTCAGCTCTTTGGGACGGCCTGTGTGCGTGATCTTAGTGAATCTGGTCGCTATGGTGTCTCCAGGCTGAGGCTAGGGGCTCTGTTTGCTAAGCCAAGCAAGCGGTAATAAAGCACCCAGCCAGACGCACAGATTTTCTGAAAGTGAATATGCGATGTCTGCATTGAACGACAGGAAATATCCTTGCATGCGTTGTTCAGACTATTGATTTAAATGTGTGCGGACATCCATACAGAACTTGTCTTATGAAAACACACTAGAAGATGACCTGAATGTCTGTCTGTGTGTCAAAGACAAGACGTCCCATTTTGATGTCTGGATGTTGAAATACCTTCAGTGAAACAGACATGTTTTATTTTTAAAAATTTTTGCTGTACCAAAGTCTCTTTAAGGCAAGTCATTTCACTCGGCGGCCATCTTTGAAAGTCCTCTCGGGCACTATGCTCGGGCATTTTGTCTAAATGGGGAATCATCAATTTCTCCAAAACTGTTTGCCAAGCTTACGATTACAATAGATTTTTGGAATCTCCAATAAAAATTAAACGACAACTGTCTCTAAACGTTCTAATCAAACATTTTTACAGGTTGCCCAAGCTAATGCGCATGTGCACTCGAAAGAAACAAGATAACGACACCAACCGTTTCATACAGATTACAAAACCAAAAAACTTTAGTTTTCAAGTGTAGTTGGTTCATTATAAAATACAGATTTCAAGCTTTATGGGGATATATTTCTCATGTCTGTGAAGCAAGTATTCGCTGAGATTCCAGTGCGTTTGTTGAACACACAAACTATCGTAAACGCACATGTCTGGTCTGAGTCCCTCCCCCAGAGAAACGTCAGTTTATATCGATCGCTGATTGGCTCCTGTACTAGTAGGCAGGGCTTCATTCACCATATTGATCTTTACACTTTTCCCCATTCAAAACTATACTAGTGACACATCTTGTGTATTCTATAGTCTTTGGCTGTACTGACAAAAAAAAAAAAAACGAAAAAAAACAAAAACTAGTGGTTTGAATGATAGAGGCAAAGTGTACAGATTTAAAATGACAGTTAATTTGATTTTTAATGTCATAAAATGACTCTGTATGCCAATATGACAAGATTTTGCAAGATATTACACCGAATGACATTTAAGTGGTGTCTTCTGTAAATCATGGTAGACAGTCAATAATAATAATAAAAAAAACAGGACAAATTCTGATGCATTTACCCCCAGATTTTTATTGTTTTAATGTTTGAAAGTGATTTTGTGGGTCAAAGTTAATCGTTTACCCTTATATATTGATTAAAAGTGTTTAAAAACAAACAATTTGTTGAAATAGTGATTGAGGTTTCTGTTCTGACAGTATATCCTCACATTTTTACAAGAATACATTTATCTGTTGTTTATTTCAAATAGGTTTTAAACTGTCCACATTTGCTTAGTTTTATCAGCAGCGTTTGTTTGAGGTTTCAGAATAATTCATCAAGCTAATTGCTTTTCTGTTTGCGAATCTGCTTATACATGTGCCTATAAAGTGCTTTTCAGGCAAGCTTTTAAATCAATAGGTGAAAATACCTTTTTATTATCACAGTTTTTCAATGATGCACAGATAAAGGTTGAAAGGAGAGGTCAATGTGAATTTGTGAAGAAGTACGTAGATGTGTGATGTAGAGGTTTGTTTTAAACAGAGATTTAGTTTTTTGTCTATGATCTATGGCTATGCTTTGTCTTACTCCTACCTTTATTTAATTAAGGCCACATTTATATTGCATTAGCTTGGGCATATGCCACACACCATATGCAAATTTCATGACTACTCCCACTTATTCTTTGCTGACATGCTGAACTTCTGCATTGTAATCTGGGTAATGTGACTAATGATCGCGGTGACTGATGTGAAAAGACTCAAAACCCCATCTACATCAATGTTAATGTGCCTGAGGACATTGCGAGATGCCTATTGGGATGCAGATGTAGCTTTTGTTTCATGGAAGCTCCCCATCAGGTTTCATGTAAGTCGTTCTTTGCACTGATTTTGATCAGTTTCTCATTAATTTATGAAAGAGGAAGCATAAAACTGATGCCAGGTGACAAAGTGGCTCTCCCACTTCCTCTCCAACTCTACCCATCAAGCAGAAACATTGTTCTTGTTGATTTCATTTGAATCATTTGCAGTATCAGTATTCCTAGATGATAACATTAATGTGTAAGCAAAATACATTTACAAGTTTTAAATATGTTTCTGGAGTAGGTTATGATTCATTGTGTTACTTCCATTTCTTCTTAATTATTAGTGAAACTTATCATAGCAAATAGTTTCTGCATAAGTTTTTTTTTTTTTTTTTTTTCAGTGTATGTCCACTTCTTAAAGGAACACTCCACTTTTTTGACATTTTCTGTACAGTATGCCTAATTTTACAACTTCCCTAGAAATAAGCAGTTGAGTTTTACCATTTTTGAATCCATTCAGCCGATCTCCAGTTCTGGCAACAGCACTTTTAGCTTAGCTTAGCATACATCATTGAATCGGATTAGAGCATTAGCATCTTGCTCAAAAATGAACAAAGAGTTTTTATAATTTTATTTAAAGCAAGACTCTTCAATAGTTAAATTGTGTATTTAGACCAACAGAAAAATTCAAAGTTGCTATTTTCTAGGCCCATATGTCTAGGAACTATACTCTCATTTTGGCATAATAATCAAGAAACTTTGCTGCGGTACCATGGTTACAGCAGGTGCAATGATATTCCACAGCACATGAAAATAGTTCCCAGTTAGGTAAACACCATGGTACAGCAGCAAAGTTACTTGATTATTACACCAAATGAAAGTATACTTCCTAGCCATATCTGCCTAGAAATTAGTCAGCCGTCAGTCTTAGTAAACAATGTAACTACAAAGGAGTAAAGCATTAAATAGAAAAATGACCAAAACTCTTTTCTCATTTTGTTAATGCTAATGGTCTAATCTGATTCAATGATCTATGTTAAGCTAAGCTAAGCTAAAAGTGCTTCTGCAGATCAGCTGAATAGATAAAAAAAAATAATAATTTAAACTCATCCATTTAACTCAAAGGGGAGTTGTAAAATAAGACCATTTTCAAAAAAATACAAATTGAAGAGTTCTTTTGACAGTTGCTTATATTTTTTAATCTAAAAAGCCAGGTTATTTGTTTTTCCATCACACTGTAGACATTATATGAACAATTCATGTTGAAATGGGTCTTTCGAGAGCTATATGGATGTATTATTTTAGAAAGGCTTTCCGGATTGTGGGTCAGTGCAAAAGGGCAGCATATACCTGGAGACATGGTTGCTTTTTAAAACCCTGCATTGTGTGTAGTGATTTGCATTTTCTGAGAGGAAGACTTCCTATATTTTTCTGTGAGAAGACATTTCTGATCTTCTCATTTGCAAACAGTGGTGCCTTTGAGTTCGGAGACGGCGCGAGCAGTTGCCTCTGGTGCTTCAGAAGTAACTGAACTAGTGATGCTGCAGGATGGAGCTTAAGTAACACAAACACATTTGAGCAACTTCAAGTAGCAATACACAACACGTTTTGGAAAATGTAGCTAACACTCTCATTTGTCCTTTGGATTTCAGATTGCAAAAAAAAGAAGAAAAAAGCCTGTTTGCATTCAGAAGGCTGTTTCTTTATCTGAGCAGCTTTTTCCACATCATCTCCTTCAATAATTTTAAAGGGCACCAGTAAACCTCGTTTCATTTTCTTTCTTAGGCATGTGTGACTGTGATAATAATTTAACAGAAGCTCTCTGAGACTGCATCAATTCATCCTCCTCTTCATTTGTTTCATCTATTTACTATGTATTTTTTTCTAGTTAACGTATTTCTCCAGGAGGAGTTTTTGAAGGAATCATCTCCTTCCTAGGCTTGCAGTCTTCCTCTCTGTCTGCCTTTTTTGGCTATATTCCATATCATGATTTTTTTTGTTAAGCATTCCTCCTCAGCACAACCTTCAATCTGTATTATTATTATTCACGTGCAAAGAATTTAGTCTTTTAATACAAGCTATCAGCTATATGAACTGAATCTTACATTTTTTCTTTGATTCATCTCATCATTTGCCATAGTATGCTATCGTGTCAGATGATGTCAGAAAACCTTCAGTACATCAAAACAGGTTATAGTCTGTTAATAATCTGATACTGATTTGTAGTATCAGTGGTTGTAGTTGTTGCTGTTGTTTGTTTTTGTTAAATCCTGTGCTATGGCCAAAGCAGACAAGTTCCTATGGAACAGAACTCCAGCTTTCTTGATTTGGTTTTGCAAATAGTATTTGGTTAATTTAGACCAAATTTAGACAAACAGATCATCATGCTTAGTCACTGTGTAAACTTGACTAAGTTACACTGGGAAATTTACTGATATTTGCATGGATTTACAGTATCATATATCTCATCAAATATAGAAGTAGAAAGCGCTTTATTCTTTGCTCTTTACTATATAAATATTATTAACTAAAAAAATTATTTATTTATATGCTGCTAAATGTCTGATGATTGTGCTTCAGTAGCTTGTTTCTATTTTTTTGTCTGTTCGTATTTGAGTCTGGAGAGTCTGTAATATTTCCGAAGATGCATAATAGCACCCTCTACCATAAAAAGATACAATGGCAGGGAATCATTGTATCATAAATGACAGAAAATATGTGAAGAATTTCATCAGACACACATAAGATAAAAAAAAATTATATATTATATAATATTCCATATATTTCCAACTTTTTGCAAATAATGAGAAAATTGCATTTTTGACCTAAAGAACACTGACCGTGTCAAACAGTTGCTTGTCAATGGCATTATATCTGCATTAACATCGGTTATCATCTTTATGATAACTAGTTTGTTGCACACACTCAGCTTTTCTTTTGTTTTATTATTTGTTGATGTTATTGCATTTGGTTTGTGATTAGTTTATTGACACTGTTTGATACATCTGGCGAAGTGTATTAGAGTGTGAGAAGTTAGTATTGTAGTAAGCAAATAACCAAAGCTCTATTTAGTTTTACAGGATTTAGTCTCAGAAGTCTGTCTGAAATCATTTTTGTAAGCTGCCTGATAGAGCAGCAAGGCAACAAGTCAGTGTTTGGATGCAGCATATGCTATTTCCACATGTCAGAACAATATTAGTGCTCTGTAATAAAGACATTTATGGTAAGGTGAAATTCGGGACAAAACTTTTTTTTTTTTTTTCCCCAAAATAGGTCTGGGCACTAAAAATAGAACTGAAATACAGGACTGTCTCTGGGAAAATGGAATGTTTGGTCACCCTAACATCATTTCTAGTTCTTCTTACAATAGTTTCATTCTGTGGTGGAGTTAAAGATGACAGTTCCCATCATTCCACGCTTTTTCTGAGTGTCATCAAGCTAGGTCATTCTTATTTTGAATGTATGCCCTGTAGTGGTGAAAATGACATAATGTGGCTTTAATAGAAAATTATTAAGAACTGTTTACAGGAAGTGGAACCCAACTCATCTTTCATTCTTTCTCTATTTTCCCCTTTCACTTTCAAGGCTAGTGAGACCTGGAACTCTGGTATTGCACTAGCTAGTTGTTTAGTTCGGCCATTAGTCAGCATATTTGGAATCAATGCTAGCTTTGGAAGACAAAAAAGGCTTGATTGCATACATGTTGGTACAGTGGTCTTTTCCTGTACACTGTGAATAATTTACATTTAATCATTTAGCAGATGCTTTTGTCCAAAGCGACTTACAATTGAGGAGGAATTCAGCAGTTCAACAAGAAGAGGCAATACACACAAGAAGTGTGAATTATACAAATTGTCCTAACAATACCAATCAATGTCAAATATTCAACCAACCAACCAATCATTCACCCATACAACCAACCGACCACCCACCCTTCCTACTGACCAGTAGAGTTTTTGGCTTTGAGTCAATAAAAACTGGCTAATGTGTCTGGCCATCTTTACCTTTCTTTTCTCCATGTGTTTGGCACCCCTAAGAGAAATTCTACA
Source organism: Danio choprae (assembly GCA_903798125.1). Lineage (NCBI taxonomy): Eukaryota > Metazoa > Chordata > Actinopteri > Cypriniformes > Danionidae > Danio > Danio choprae. Next base: position 3,905,209 of record CAIGQW010054073.1, on the reverse strand, counting down.
GCAGAAATACTTCCACAATGGGGATATATCAATGTGTGTCTTCCATTGTCATTTAGATATGTCCTCTTCCTCCAGCTCAGCCCTTTCTCCTCTTTTTTTTCATCTAATGCAAATTTTCATCTCCTCATCTAATGCTTCATTGACCTTCTATCTGCATGATGTTCAGCATTAATTAACTTTCTTAATTAACTTTGGTTACCTCAGCCAAAATCCATGAGTGGGTAATGAATGTTTTGGCTTCACCATGAGTGTTTGAAGTGCTCAGGTACAGATCAAGTGGAGTGACCAGCCTTCGTACATCAAGGTGTTTTAAGCAAGCCGAGCCCATTTACTCCCTTATGAGATGTCATCAGTGGCATCATTGGACAGATGGTCACTCCGTCTTCTGGCTGGCTTGAGTTCTATTACTGAGGGAAATCAATAGGACTGTAGAAGTCACCGTGACCTGTAATTTAAGAACATCTGTAAAACGGCATGCTTTTAACTTTGCTCAGTTATTATTAGGATTCCCCTCTGATAGACGATTGTGGTTTTGACCGTAAACACAATTGATTTCTGGCCATGAAATCAAGCTGGTGGCATTCAAATATCAACTACATGGAAATCAAAATTTTTAGATGTGCTTTTTATGCTCTGTATGCTGGGGAATTTAGCGTGTTAAATGAAACCCGACAATCCTATTTCATGTCTGAACATTAATCTTCAGAATACACCAGTTTCTCTCTTTGACGTCTTCATGCAATATGTCTGTAATCAAAACCAAGGACAGATCTCATTTGCCTGCGCATTCATGGAGATTCACTGAATCGCACAGGGACATTGCATCAAGATTTTAATTTCGACATCTATGGAACTGAAATGTATTTTGCTTTAAATGACAAAAATATCATACTTTTGCATACCATTTACAGCATATACTGTATTTACTGTCATTAGTATTATGTAAGGAACAGAAAAAGTGTGCTAGCTTTTCTAGGTGCTTTCATATGTTAAGCAGTGTATCATTTAAGAGCAAATGTTTCTTTTGAGTCAGATCTTATAAAAACATATCAAGTTACATATCCAACATAGGCTCACTCTGAAAACGTAGCCCTATACATTTTTGGAGATCACAAATTATGTAGCCAGAAGTACATATGGCTGCATTTTGTCTTTAAAACAAACGCTACAGGGTTGTACAGATTACCTCCATATGGACGGGTTTCCCGCTGTTACCAGTTTGTCCAGTTAGCTCGCCATGTAAGTTGGTAGACTTGAGGCGCAGAGAGGAGTTGACCACGATGTGGTTTGAGTCCGGCAAAGAACGGTTCCAGAAAGACAAAAACAAAAGCCAAAAAATAAAATAAACAAGTAAAAAACAGGGTGGTAAAATCTGAAAATGTGGTAAAAATCAGGTGAGGGCTTTTCTTTTTCTGCATTGCTTTTTAAAACTGTCGGTTGGTCTTAGGGAAGTGGGTGGATGGGTCAATCTGTGCTTTTGAAAACACTATTGGTTGGGTTTAGGGAAGGAGGAGGGTGGGTCAGTCGATCGGTCAGTCAGTCAGTCATTCACTAAGTCAGTCGACAGCAGCCTCTGGTGGATTTAAATAAGAACAGCAGGCACGAATGGCACTCGCAAGAGAAATTTGAGATTTGAAAAAGTGTACACAGCGGCCTCCTGGGATGTATTTGGAGCTCTCTAGAAATGTAGATATCGGTACATTTTCAGAATGAGCCTGGGTTATACAAATCTATTAGAATGATTTCCTGAGGAATCAGAATCTAAATGCAATTATTTGGTGATACTACTGGGGTTGGAAAAAATGCCAGTGAATAATGGAATTTCAGCTTGTTCAGATATAATGTGACTTTAGAAGATTACGAAAATGGAGCAGTATTCACATAGACTACTTTTATGTTCTTTTTTTAAGCTTGAGTTGAAAGATCCAGGCTGTGTTAATCATCAGTGCATGGAAAAGAGCTACCAGTACAAGATACCTGTTGTATGAAGAACGCCGAACGAGTTGGGAACAACATGAGGATGAGCAAATTAAAGATTTGTCATTTTTTTGTGCAAACTAATCCTTGAACAGTTTTCCTCTCGCATACTGAAATTAGCTGTCAGCACTCATTTACCTTTCCCAGAAATGGTTGGCTCAAACGTTATTTGCTTCAGCTCCGAAGGCAATTGCTGCTGAGAGTAATTTGACTCGTGCTGCTGTTGTCAGTTTGTTTTGCAATGAAAAGATATAAAAAGTTGGAATTCTTGTGCATGTCATTTGTCACCAGAGAGCAATAAAGCGAGAAATTCCCTCACCCATTTAGCTCGAACGTGTTTGTTATCTCTGTGCCTCTTCAGGATACGACGAAATAAGCAATATTTGGAGCGCAAGCTAATAACGGGCATTTGAAATGGAAAGTGCTTTTTTTCCTGCTCATTATAAACAATCTTTTCTTAAAGGAATAGTTCACTTTAAAGCAATAGTTCACCTAGAAATGAAAATTACCTCATTATTTACTCTCCCTCGTGTGATTTTAACCTTTATGAGTTTCCTTCTTTCTGTTGAAGACAAAAGAGGATAGTTTGAAGAATACTGGTTGCTGGGACCCATGAAATTACTATGTAATTTGTGTACAACAGAAGAAAGAAACTCAAATAGGATTTAAACAAGTAAAAGGTGAGTAAATTATGGCAGATTTGACATTTTTGGGTGAACTTCACCTTTAAGCCTGTATAGCGAACCACATGTTTAAGGTTTAGTTTTTACAATGTAAAATATCATGCATATGCTTTTTTTAATGGGCTTAAAATTTCACAAAACAATGATAAATGTGGCTGTGCATTAGCAGTTAGCACTCATGCTAACATGCTGAAACCCTGGTGTAAATTTGGGTTACAAATTAGATTTTTTTAATTTGCTTTTAGTACATTATTTTTGTTTGTGATATGTGAAAAAGACACATATTAAATGCAACAACAACATATCACTTTAGATTACATTACTACATTAAATCTGGGGTTTTAATCTTTCCGTTTTGTCCACTTTAACCTACTTTCTCAGACTTTTTTGTGGGCAGAATTTATGCATGGGCTTTTTATGACCTTTCGATGTAATACTCCGAAATATACTTTCATCTTTTACATATTTACGTAAAAGTAGACCACAAAAAAATAAGGAGAGTAGCAGATTTACTCTTCTGAATGATGTAAACTGCGTTAAATTCTCTGAGCTTGTGTTAGAATCAGAAAACTTCGAGAACATTGTTGGTTTTTTTTTTTTTCCATGTTTTTCTCTCTTTAAGCCAAACATATAAGTTCTGATGGCAATGCCTGTGGCGAACACGCTTCAAAAACATGTCCTATAATGTTTACGAATTAGGTCAGTAGGCAGAGAGGAGACCTTTTGTAGCTGTTCAAATGCATTTGACCGCATGAGCGTTTACATTACAAAAGCAGTCTGCTTAAATACATTTTTGACTGCCTCTGGAAGTGGCGGAATTGGACTAGTTTAAAACATTTCAGACTCCATTTACTCCTGCGTAAATGTGTACCTGTGATTGGATTAACCTAAATAAATCTTAATAAATGGGGCCTGCAACGATATATACACAGCATTTATTGTTCATCACTTCTAGAGAGAAATAATAGTGTATAAAAATATAGTTTGGGCTTTACTGTCTTGACTGTGGTTTCTCTGAAGCTGCTGCGAAACAGAGATGTGAAGCTAATGGTCAGTGTGATCAGTGAAACTGTCTCGAATCACTGAACTGGGACTTTTTTGCTTTAAATTTCCTTATGAGAAACAGCACTCTACAGTAATATTGGGGAAACGGAAGCTCTGGTTTGAGCTGCTCGTCCTGACCTTGTTTTTGCATGACTGCGTATGTTTATCTAGGTATTAACCTCAATTTGAGCTTTGACTTAATCTGGGTAAACAGCAAGGTTCTGTGAAAGAAGGAGTGCAGTATCAATCCTTTTGTTCACAAATTTGTAAGAGAGAATGATAGAAAGGGATGTGTGGAGTGGATATTGGGTGTATTTTTTGGGTGTATCATTTATTTTCCCCTTCACTTCGTCAATTGGTGAAGTTTTTTTTTCCTCGCCACTATTGCCACTGGCTTGCTCGGATCAGGACTTGTGGAGCTGCGCTTTGGTGGATTTGCTCTTCAGT